>JAPMOQ010062052.1:342680-421188 GCA_026543055.1 Argiope trifasciata
TATACACTGATGGAAAAAAAAATCCCAACACCAAGAAAAAATTATTGTACAGTAATGAAATTTTAGGAATACATTTGTCTAGGTAACATATTTAATTGATTAAAGTTTCAAGATCACAGGTAGAGCCATTTCAAAAGTGAAATGTTGGTACAATAGTAACCGGTGTAACCGCCAGAATTTTGAATGCAAGCATTCAAACGTGCATGCATTGTGTCGTGCGGGTGTCGGATATCAGTTTGTGGGATGGAGTTCCATGCCTGTTGCACTTGGGTGGTTAATGCTGGTTGTGGATGACGCTGGAGTTGTCGTCCAATGATGTCCCATACGTGCTCGATTGGAGAAAGATCTGGTGATCTAACAGGCCAAGGCAACATGTCGACACTCTGTAGAGCATGTTGGGTTACAACAGCGGTATGAGGGCGAGTGTTATCCTGTTGAAAAACACCCCCATGAATGCTGTTCATGAATGGCAGCACAATGGCAGCACGTACAAATTTGCAGTCAGGGTGCGTGGGATAACCACGAGAGTGCTCCTGCTGTCATACGAAATTGCTCCCCAAACCATAACTCCAGGAGTAGGCCCTGTGTGTCTAGGCAGCAGACAGGTCACTAGCAGGCGTTCACCTGGCCTCCTTCTAACCAACAAACGACTATCACTGCGACCAAGGCAGAACCGGCTTTCATCAGTAAACACAACAGATCTCCTCTCCATCTTCCAATGAGCTCTAGCTTGACACCACTCACGTCGCAAACGGCAGTGGTTTGGAGTCAGTGGAATGCACTGTACAGGGCGTCTGGCTCGGAGCTGTCCTTGAAGTAACCGATTTGTAACAGTTCGTTGCATCACTGTGGTGCCAACTGCAGTTCGAATTTCAGCTGCAGACGCAGTACGATTAGCCACAGCCATACGCCGAATACGATGGTCTTCCCTCTCAGTAGTACCATGTGGCCGCCCGGAACCTAGTCTTCTTGAGGCAGTACCTTCCCTTGACCACTGCCGCCAATACTCGTGCACAGTGGATACATTCCTGCCAAGTCTTTCAGTAATATCGTGGAAAGAAAACCCACCTTCTCGTAGCCCTACAACAAAACCTCGTTCAAACTCAGCGAGCTGTTGATAATGGCTTCTTCGTCTTCTCAGAGGCATCCTTGACTAACATTAATCCACTACGTCAAATCTCAACTGTAAATAACGATCACGAACCTTACAGCGCTTATTTAAAGCAAACCTCATTTGCATGTTCATAGTGTCGCTACTAGCGCCACACTTACGCGCATAGCTCGAAATTTGAATCGACGTCATCTTTCAGATGTATAAACACGCCTACCAAATTTTGTTTGTCCTATTTAAGTCATTAACCAGTTTAAACTGATTTGAAACAATCAGAATACTTCTCTCTCCATATATAAATGCTATTTCCAAATGATAAACTATTTAACAATAAATTCCTAAACATATTAAGTTATATAAAAATTTTATGAAAACAATATTTTTTTTTAATACAAACTGATATTTTCTACTTTCTGAGATTATAAAACAGTTTCATAATAGATTAATCCTTCAATGTTCCCCGTATAAAAATAAATGACGTGATATTTCTCCATGGGGGGAAGAGAAAATACTTTTATCAAAACTGTTATAAAACGCGAGTGAAGTTTTTTTGAACATATTAAAAAATTCTTAAAGATGGTATGCTAATCAGGGCCCATATTTTCTCCAATGTTTATTAATTTTAGAAAATGAAACTACTGATTGCCTTGAATTAATTAATATTCAAAACTTTATAAGACGTTCAGGTTTGGTTGAAGAAAATTAAAATGAAATTTGATTCGAAAATTGCAGCTTCAAGAATAATTTACTGAAAAGGATTCCTTAGCACAAAAGGATATCATAAAAGTTATAACTCATAATATTTTGGGGAATGCATTTATTGACGGTAATAAAATGTAATATTATAATCTACACTATTTAAAATCTTTTGAAATTAAAACTAAAAACCAAATTTTATGATGAATCAAAGAAATTTATGTTAATTCTTCTTTTGAAATATTGAATAAATTATTTTTAAAAAATATTCTGTGGCACTCATAAAACTTCAATGATTTCTATTTTCTGTATTCATAATTTTTTTGGGAAAAAAATGTGCTCGATTTTAACAAGAAAAATTATATTAATTAAAGCTTAATTTTCTCAACAGGTGACAGAAAATAAAAGAAATATCTAATAAAATGAGCAGTAGGGCTACAAAAATTAGCATTGCTATAAAATTATGTGTTACATATTTATCATATTAATATAAAAATATTAATATGATAAATATGAAGGAACTATTAAAATAAATTAACTTAAAGTATTCTATTTGAAGTTTTAGTGACAGTTAACCCTTTGGACACTTGAAAAAGTCATTAAATGCAAAATTATATATATATATATATATATATATATATATATATATATATATATGCACCATCTGAGTGCAAAGGGTTAATTGACCAAAGACGGTATGCGCACAATATATTTCTTGATTTATAAATTCTTAAATATTTTGATAATTAAATTTAAATAAACGAATCCCGATTAATCATACTCGTAGAAGTATAAATATTCATAATTCATAAAAGTTTATAAATCTAAATGAATTTTTATATTCAAAAATTAGACTACTAATTTTTGATATACATAGCTGCAGCTCTCTTTTCGCTTTGCGCCCATAGGCTGACAAATAATACGTCTTACTGAAAATAAGTCTTTAAATAATGTTTTTTTAAGTTGCTTAAAATTCTTTATTACGAATTAAATATATTTCAATGTGAAATTAGTCTCGATGGAAATTTTATTAGAAACCTTCGTCACTGTAGGTTTCAGTAAATAACAGTAAATTTATGGGAAGGCAGCACTCAAAGCCAGATAATGCAATATAGAAAATTATCACAGAGTAGCATAAATTCTCTAGAAATATAGGAAGAACAGACTTTTTATCTACTTTTAATAGAATTATTAATTAATTGTCCATTAATTTAAAATGAAATTAATAAATAGAAATATAATTAACCTTCTAAAATTCCATCCTGATTGCAAATAAATTTTACAACTTCAATTATATAAATTTCCCTACCGAAATAATTTTGAGAAATAATTCCATTTTGGTATCGGATATCTGAACGAGTTAGCTACTAGAACCACATCCAGAACCGTGTGAGGGATGATGGTTACACATCTCTCTGCAGTGTTACGTAATCGCAAATTATTGATCGAAACACAGCACTGCGAATTTCCGATCGATACCCACGCGCGTGTAGAAATGCAGCAGAGTTGCCAGAAATCGGGATAATAAAATGAGCCCAAACTCAGCTAAACTCTGGGTCAAATTTTGATTTATTGATTGAAATATCCATTTTCAACCATTTAGAAAGAGTTTTTTTTTAATGAAAATAAATGTAACTATACTGATATATCATAATAATAGAAAAAATATATATTTATAAATGAAATTTCTTTATAATATCTCAGAGGATCCCTTTAGAAAGCAATAATCTGTGTCCAGAGGAAAAGGTCAAAAATCATTGTAGATTTCTATTTAAAAAGGGGTATCTCACACTCCAGTTCAAATTGTATATGAATCGTGAAAATGTATAAACGAACGAAAGTGATGGTAATGTAACAAGAGATCATGTCATGAAATGAATAAAAAAGTATTCCGCTAGTGTAATTTTTTTTTTAAATCTACGATCGCAAATTTCAAGTTATCATGTTTAAATTACAATAGTACATGGATTTAAATTACAATAATATAGTGTATTTGATACTAGCCACCTTTAGCGATCAGTTGGTTCGCCATGAGTAAGGCATTCTAAAATTTTCAAATAAATACTTACGTACCTTGCTCTCTTCATAACTTATCAGCCAAATATATTTAAACTTCAAACTTCGATAGTCACGTAACTCGTATTATTACAGAGCCTGACGATTATTTGATCATTGTACTATATATATCTCTGATTTGCAATCAGCTGTTGTGGAATTATTTATTTTATTTTAATGTCACGTGCTAAAAGTTATATATTTTTATATTTAACCTGCAATAATAGTTGAAATTTTTTAAAAATTTTAACTTCTACCAATATGATGCCACCATGTTGATAAAAGCTAATTTTTTTCCCCTTTCACGTACTCGTGCAGAATAAATTTTATTATTTTGTCGGAAATATATAGTAGAAAAATATGGTTAAAATATTTCTTTAAAAATTCGTTAAAAATAGAAGCTTAAGTTATATGTTAAAAAACTGATACCATTAGAAAGCTAATTTTTTAATCTTTAATTTGATGTAAAAATCAATTTTGTGCTGTAATATTTCCGGAAGTTATAGTGGAAAAACTCAGAAATGTCACTTAATTTTTAATTAATTTAAATTCATATTAAAAATTCGCTCCGAGATGCATATTCCTGGTATCCAAGGTATTCTCATGCCACATTTGATAGCACTAGGGTGAATGGTCTGGCTTGTAGAGCGATAACACATACATTGAGCTTTATTATAAGTATAGATAAATTAATTTTATTGTTACTAATAAAAATGATGACGCGTACATTATCGCTTTACAAAACACATCAATTAGGCAGGAGTTCATAGGTTTCTAATAGGGATAATCTCTCTTCACAAAACACACGAATTAGGAAGGAGTTGATAGGTTACTAATAGAGATAACCTCCCTTCACAAAACACACCAATTAGGCAGGAGTTCATAGGTTTCTAATAGGGATAACCTCTCTAATAGGCAAAACCTCTCTTCATCCGGAGTTTCCCCTGGAGGCGGCAGCAGTATCACAAACAACACTATTTTAATATTTGAAATAATTAACTATTAAGAAGAGGCTATTAGAAACCTATGAACTCCTGTCTAATTGGTGTGATTTGTGAAGGCAGGTTATCCCTATTAGTAACCTATGAACTCCTTCCTAATTGATGTGTTTTGTGAAGAGAGATTATCCTTATTAGAAACCTATGAACTGCCTAATTGGTGTGCTTTGTGAAAGGAGGTTATCCATGTTATCAAAATCCCTGCGTTCGACTTAAGAACTATTGAATTCCGCACAGACATAGTTTGGAAGGTTAAAACATGCAGCTTATAGCTATTTTTTTAAAACTTTAATTACAGTTTTAACTAGCTAAATATTAAATGAAATTTAGAAGTTCTTTTTTATCCCATAACTGTTGAAAGTCCGGTAAAACAAAAAAGAACTTTACTATCTTGAAATTATCTTTTCAATGGTGCCAATTTAATTGCTGCACAAATGCTTGTTTTTCATTAATTTCATGCTTCATTCGCCAAATCGATTGATACCACTTTCTAACTTGAAATAATTTTTAACATCAAGGCACTTGATTGACTCCACATTGCAAAAAAGGGATGTTCAAATGAAAAGGCACGATACAACAATGGGAGTATAGATGGAGACTTTATTTAAAATACACTTCATAGGCATTACCCTTAGTAGCATAAAATTATTGCACAATATTGTATGACATTGATTAACATTCGCAATATAGTTTGATATTGTGGAATATTGTTTAATATCATATAATATCGCACAATATTGAGTAACAGGCTGTGCTACCTGGGACAATCCCTTTCATTGACAGACCGGATTCCTTGGTCCGAGAATTGATATAGCCTTGGCGAGATCCAGTTCTTCACAGGATTCTTGAATTCGCCGTCCAATTTCCACTTCTTATTGAATTCATCGAGCACAGAAGAACCATTTACTCCCATGTACACTGTGAGACACTCCATTAAGATGAAAAGAACTGGGGCCACCTCACTGAGGATGTGGTTCAGTTCCACGATAACGCAACACCATACGTCTCCACAGTCCCAGACACTGAACTGGCCAAGTTCAAGTGAAAACAGCTCGACCATCCACCCTACAGTCCGGACATGTTACCCTGCGATTTTCATAAGTTTGGTCCCCTGAAAGAAATATGAAACGGAAGGGCTTCGATTCGGACGGAGAACTCAAGTATGCTGTGAAGGACTGGGTCTCGTCATGGTCACAGTAATTCTGGGAGAAACGAATCCTTCTGCTTGTTAATCAATGGGATCGTTGTGCTCAGGCCTATGGTGTTCACTTTGAATAAAGTTTTCATTTATACCCACAGTGTCGTTTCATGCCTTTTTCCTTTGAACACTCCATCTAAACATTCAGAAAAATGTTTTTTATAATAAGAATTAAAGGCCTTATCACACGATGAAATACATCGTCACTTTCTCTGACAAAAGTGACGTCACTTGAGCATTTGCTGTCTGGTAAACCTAAAAAAGCTGGTGAACAAGCTGGCGTATTTATCGCTCTTTATTCATTGCTTCCATTAAGTGGAAGCAAACGCATCTTTTCGCCATTTTTAAATTTTAAGAGCACCAAAAACACGATGTTGATTAATTGAAAGCGAGGTAAAAAGTGGCAGAAATAATCAAAATACTTTTTACTCCAAAGACGGAGGAATTTGATTAAAAAAAAACATTGATAAGGATGGAATTTGCTAGTTACTGTTTACAAAGAAGTCTGCGTCAATAGCGGCGTTCTTGGCACACTACGTCACAATTGAAGTTCCATATGATTGGTTGAATTTCGTTGGCAGCCAATATTTTAGTAACCATCGACAGTAATTTCGGACTTGTTCGAAAAAGTTGTCGATCATCAAAAAATTTGCTTGACCAGTTCTTGAGGGTAGAAAAGGGAGCTTGCTCACGGAAAGTGTGACAGTATTTTGCTGTGTGATAAGGTCTTATCACTAATAAATTTAAAAAAAAAATGGTTTGGCCATTGAATAATAAATAATATATTTCAGAAGCCAATCTGGTTAATTAACTAATGTATAACATACACAATATTCTATAACTAAATCTCAAGCAGAAAAAAAAAACATTTTTTTTTTAAACCTTATGCTTGGTTTAATATTAACCCTGTAAAAAAAACAGCACCGTTTCATATGATTCCAATGACGCATTAATACTTTTTCTCTATAAGTACTTCAGAAAATTTTATCATTTACAGAAGGGTAAATGTTAGAGGCATACCAGTGGAGAGTTTGACTTTTCTAATTGGTGCAAAATTAGAAAAGTCAAACTCTCCCCCATAAAATTAAAGTGTGACTTTAACGAGGATGCCGAATTTAATGTCACTAATATTTCAAAAATATGTAGCGACTAACTATGTCTGAAAAATGCAGACCAGCCTTTATTATATCCAACAGGTAGAACTCTGACAAAAGAAAAGATATGATGGACTTGTTGAAATTCCTTCCTCCTGTTAGACATGATTATAATAAAACCTTTAGGACAAATCGACGTGATGAGAGCTCAAATACAGTTGACGAAGAAGACATCTTTTATATTGATGATGAATCAATTTATAAAGTAATAATACTTATATGTAACAATAACAAAATAGTTACAACAACATTTTGCTAAAATCTTCAATTAAACGTATATTCTAGCAGTTACATTATTCGTATATTCTAGCAGTTACATTATTCTTATCTTCTCTAAATAGCCATCCCACAATGCATTACGAATATAATTAGAATGAGATAGGATACTTCTCTGTAAGCTGTGCGCGTAAATGTCTTGTCTTTGTTCGGTATGTGGATGTGATCATTAAAGAAATGTTCTTGAAAACATAAGTCCTGTACGGATCATAATAATCTACATTCCACCACCACATTTATGTAACGAATTTTTTCATAAAAAATAATCTGAAGATTGAATTTTAATCACAATTTTTTTTTTTTTCCATTTTCAAATTGTTTTAACTCCTTTTAACATAAAAAAAAAATTGTAGTAATAATAAAAATTACTCCAATGATATTCAATCTTATAATTTCTAAATGTTGTTAGATAGCAGATGCATCAGCAGTGGTATAATCTACATCAAATTTTTGAATTCAAAATTAAAAAAAAAAAATACTATTTTATCATTTTTCTGAATTTTTTGTTTTTTTAAGTTAATGTGACTAATGAAGCATTCAATTTTTGAACAAATTTTTTTCCACCCCCAGAAAAAAAAAATCTTTTCATTGTAGCTAAAATTATGCATCCAGGAATTTTTTTTCAATTGTTGAAAATCCTGAGCACATACATGAGACAAACATAAATGCCAACATTCAGAAAAATTTAGAATATTGTAAAAAGATGAATCAAAAACTGTAAAAATTATAAATAAAAATCAATATAAAACACTAATGTAAAAATAGTAATACAGTAGAAAATTATTATGTATAAAAATTTAGAAAGTATATAGATTAAATATATATTAATCCATCACCCTGTCTACAACTCTAAAATCAAAAGTCTGTTAAGAACAACCTCAAATTTCAGTTTTTAATACAGCCTTTTAACCTAACTTCAGGGTTTCTGTTTCATTTTCCTTCATGATGATTAAGTTTTGTATGTGTGTAGTTTTCTTTAGGTACAATCAGGTTTAAAATCAAGTAATGGTGAAAATCTCTTAAATAGTGTTTCCATTTTTAAATAGTTTCTACAAGAAAGATTTTGTATTGATTAAAGTTTAATCATTTCTATTTCAAATGCAAGGTCCAATTTTATATAAGTTTACAGAAAGTTAACGAGATGCATAATGCAATAAACAGAACAATGTAAGGTTTCATAAATGATGTATGATACATGATTTTTTTTTAACAAGATAATTTTATGGAGAAATCATTAAAAAGAAATAAAAAATATTTAATTGATAATTTTAGCTATCATCAATTCAATTTAACCATCTAGTCATCAAAAGTTGCTAGTAACAAATGTATAACAATTTTCAGAAAAGATAACTATGAAACAAGGGAAGAATTTAAGAGCATGACTAACAACTGAAACTATCAAAATAAAATAGTAAAACTACCTAAAATGTAAATTTATTTGAAAAAAATGTGGGATTTTTTATTTTATTTTTTAAGAATTGAAGATCTGTGAATTTTTATCCACATGGAGATTCAGCAAACTCAATGTCATTATGGTATGTGTTTTATGAAGTCATGACAAAGCACAACATAAATACAGAATGATTTTATTTAACAATGATTACTACATAAACTAACACAATATTGAAGATTACATATATATACACACAGATGATAATTCCAGATACTTACAGTTAGATGAATATTTCACTTCTCAAATCGATTAACTCCTTTAATCATGCAAAGATTGTAGTTATAATAACAATTATTGAAAAGATATTCTATCTTACACTTTCTAAATGTTGTTCCATAAAAGATGCATTTGCAGCATTATAATACACACCTAATTTTTGAATTCATAATTTAAAAAGAATTTTTAAAAACAAAATATATTATTTCATCATTTTCCTGAATTTCTTGTTTTAAAGAATTAATCAATTTGGTGAGTGAAGAATTCAATTTTTGAACATATTTTTAGGCAATTATTTCACTTCATTGTTATTTCAGTTTTTCTTCAGGGGAAAAAAAAAAAAAAAAGCTTGAATTATTTCCATTGTAGCTAAAAATATTACATTTGGGAATTTCTTTCGATTGTTGAAAATTCTGAGTCACAATTAATAAAAAATACTATGTCATGAATCTAAAACACACATGCAAACATTCAGAGAAATGTAGAATATTGAAAAATGCGAACATAAAGCTATGAATAATTATAGATACAAAATAATAATATAAAAATAACAATACAGAAGAAAACTTTAATATATACAAATATAAGAATTATGTATATATAAAACACATCTCTCACCCTGTCTACAACTCTTATAATAATAAGTCTGCTAAGAAAAGTCTCAAAAGCTTTGAATGATAGGACACAAAAGGTTTCATAATTTCAGGGTTTCTCCTACATTTTTTGATGTTCTGATGAAAGCATCAGCAAATAAAAATAATGAAAGTATGAAAAAATATTTTACTTTACTTGCTTTGTAAGATCATGCTTTAAGATTAATTAAAAAAAGTTTTTTTTTAGTTTTCTTGTATTAAATCAGGTTTAAAAGTAAGCAATGATGAAAATTTCTTATAGTGTGCTCATTTTTAAATAGGTTCTATAAGAAAGTTTTTGAATTAATAGAAGTTTAATCATTTCTATTTCAAATGCAAAGTTCAATTTTATATAAGTTGATAAAAAGTTATCAAGATACATAATGCAATAAACAGAACAATGTAAGGCTTCAGAAATGATATATGGTACATTCTAAACAAGATAATTTTATAGGGAAATCATTAAAAAAATTATACAAAATATTTAATTGATAATTTTAGCTGTCATCAATTCAGTCTAACCATTTAGTCATCAGAAGTTGATATTAACAAATAAATGAATAACAATATTAAGGATTCTTTATGCATCTGAATTTTTGCACATATGGCAATTCAACAAACACGTCATTATGGTAGATGTTTCCGGAGGAGTTATAACAACAAAACAACATTTACAAAATAATAAAACAATTTTATTACACAACGATTACTGGCAAAAGTAAACTACATAAACTAGCACAATATTCAATATATATATATATATATATATATGCTTGTGGTTACAATTACATGTATATTTAGCTGGAATGAAAATGACAGAATACATAGCTGGAAAATCAGACTCAAATTAAAATAAGACCCATGATAGATTGAATTCGATCTATTCAGGAATCACCCAGCAATCTAAGTATGCCTGTTTTGTAAACGAGTACTCAAATCTCAAAACAAAATATAATGCCCTAGATAATTCACGCAAATTTTCTCCTGCAATACGTCGGTAACGAGGAGGGCTCTTTGACCAACATTTTTTAAAGACTGCTGCAAGATCAGGATAATCAAATTTCTCATCTTTGATCTTATGCAAAAGCATAGAAACCAAGTCTGTGAATTCCTCAGCAGCAATATAGGGCCAAAACTGATCTATTATTTCAGAGAAACAGATTCGCAATGGCCAAGATATTAAGCCCTTGAATACTTGAACTGCAGATGCATTGCAAACCAGTTCTAGCTCATCTCTGGTCATTATCGTGAGACAAAAACGCATAACATTACTATCAACTTCTTTGCCGATTAAAGCCTGAAGCAGATATCGACTTCTTTCTGCAGGGGTCAATGCTAATAAAACACGCTTCATCACACATACATTCAACTCCCATAATTTGGTTCCTAAAATCCATGCAACGCAGAATTGCCAGTCTTTGTTTAACCAGCTCTCCAAATAATCAATCCATTCTTTCACAATGGAATTTAGGTAACTATGAAGGCTATTTTCTTCCATAAAGTAGGCTTTATCACTTGGTGTCAGCTGTTCCCATAGATTTTGAATCTCCTCATAAACACAATACATGCATGCAAATATAAAGCGGTTTATTAATAGTAAATTTTCGTTTTGAGCTATTAACTTTGCAGATTTTCCTCGATCCAGTGTTCCATCAGTTGACCAGCAATGTGGGATACTGTTCATAATGGCAAACATAGTGTCATCTTTTTTTCCCCAAATGAGATAATTAGCATTTAACCACTCTTCAATTTCACAGAATATAGGCGTAATATAACTTTCCATTCTTTTTTGCAATGTGACTGACACATTAAGCTTCTTTATATCCATCTCAATTTGCTTTTTAAGCCTTCTATATTCAGCGTTTGGTATTGTTCTTATAATCATAAGTTTAAATCTCATTAAAGGTGGAGCCATACTGGAGACATCAATTGATGGTATATGCTTATTGAAAAGCAATGTAACTATTTTGGCAGAGGATAAGTGTTGAAGAGAAAACACTTTGCAAAAATCCATTATGAACTTCTAAAGGTTCTCCTATGCTAAAATAGAAAAAAGGTGTAAATAAAAAAAATAAAAAAACATTTAGGCAAGTCTGTAATACATGGTTAAAGTAAAGGTTAACATAAAAATTCAGCAAAGTCTGTAATAAATAACAAAAGGAAGGTTAAAGTCTTAGTCAACAGTTAGATATACACAAAAACTTTTAGTCATTTAAAAGAATGGCACAATATTTGTAAGCTACTGTTACCACAGACTCAATCATACAGGAACTGATGTTTCAGAATTAGTACATGGCAAATGGAAAGATAATTTTATTATTGTTAGTATTTAAAAGTGGGAAAAGTGTAAGTGAAATAACTTTTCATGTAAAATTGAAATATATATAAGTGACATGATAAGTATTAGAGATTCTAAATGACATAAAAGTCAGTAAGTGACCACAACCAAATTCAAGCACAGTAATAATTTTTTTAAATAGAATCTCAACAATAATGATTATGAAGAGAGAGCAATGAAAACCAAAGTAGAATCTTAAGAAATAATAAACATACACTCTTTCATTTTGATGCAAATATTAAAAACAGCACCTAATGATTAACACAAAATATTAAATCACTAATACTACTAACAAATAATATCTATTACTAATAATTAGTATGTGCGTGTGTATGTTTGTGCTTTGTAGCACACACTGTTTAATGCTAAAATGAGCATGCATTTACTTTATAAGGGTGAAAATGAGCACAGCAGAGCAATTTTTCTATAAATTTAATAAATATTTCATTTCATTAAAATTTATTGAAAATTTGAAATTTTTCTTTAACAATTTCTGAAAAATGATTTTTACGCTAGTAATTCTTTTTAAATACATTCTTTCAGGGATACCAACTTTTAGTTTAATTCTAATTATTTATAAAAATATTTTTAAGAATAACTTATAACAATACACTGTTACTATAAATATTTCATTTTGAATTTTTTGTCCATAATTAAAGATCAAGGTTTCAGTTTCTTTTTCCATTTCAAGATATAAGTGAAAAATAAATTTAATAAAATTTTTGACTTAAAAAATTCAATGGCAGTCACATTTAAATATTTCATTTCATTAAAATTTATTGAAAATTTGAAATTATTAAAGTTATTGATGCAATAAGTATTTAAGGAAATTTTTGAAAATATGCCCAATTTTAAAACTTTTCTAATTTTTCTTGTAATACTAATGAATATATGAGAATTTATCATCTTACTTAAAGCTTGAAAATTTACTTTTCTACACTTAATATTACTTTAATGCACTGAGTGTTTTCAATCTTTAAAAAATAATCCTTTTAGATATTATGTCAATCATTAAATATATTTTATAATAAATATAAAATTTCTATGCAAGATGACTCGACACTTACAATTTTTAAGAACACACTTCAATTTCAACAAGCAAGTTACAGGTTATATGAAATTTAATCATTTCTCCTATCATAATGAAGCTTAGAAGAATGATAGAGAGAATGGGCAGATATATCGCACATTGAAAAGAAATCGGCACAATTCCATAAATATAAAACATTAAAGCATCTGTCATAATTTGATGTTTAAGTATATGTTGTTAAACAAACCATGATAATATAGTCAATATTCTCAGCAAACCAACTAGGGGACTCTCTTTACTTTCAAAAATGCCCATACTAGCCAAATGGCCGGAGAATGTATGCAATGAAACATTTATTAATATCAAGTATTGCAATCTTTGAATCATTGGAGGGAAACAAATTTTATACTAGATATACAAAATTTGTAATAAATTGTTATGCAAAATTTGACAGCACGAGATGTTGACAAAGTTAATTAAAAATGTCAACACATCCTGCAGCTCCAGTAAAAAAGTCACTTAGTCTTGTTTGCTTGCAATAGCTGAATAATTGCTCATTGCTCTGATAGCATGTATTCTCTCTCAATGTATTCTGATAGTTGATATGTCTGGGTCAAACACTTATGCAGATCATCTATACACAGTGATTGTAGAGACGACCTGGGTCAAACATTCGTGCAAACATGTCACCTTTTAAAAAGAAATATGGAAAAAAGAAGCAAAAGAAAGAAAAAAAATGTTTAACAGAAGCAGGGTCAGATTAAGCAAGAGTGAAATAGACAATTGAATACTTTTGAAATGTTATGGAATTTTGAAAATTTTTTTAATTTTGCACTTCCATTTCCTTATAAAGGTCACACAATTGAAATTATTTAAAAAAGAATCAACCATTGTTAAAATACATATATAAGATTAAAAGATTTCGTTTACAAAGAAACATTAAGGGAAACAAAAATATTTTTGTGCATCAAATGCAGGACCAGTTTAAGCAAAATAGACAATTACTTAGCTCTCGAAATTTTTTACGGAATTTTGAAAATCATTTAATTTTGAGCTTCCATTTTCTTACAAAGGCCCTTCAAATGAAATTATTCAAATAAGAATCAAGCATTGTAAAAAATATATATATAAATAAAGTGAAAAATCATAAAATAATTACAGTAATTATTCAAAATTAACTAATTAGTTCTCCATGTAATAAATGAACTTCTATGACGAAAATCGCATTTTTTTAGATATTTATAATTTTAGAATAATTTCGAAACTAATGAACACAGATGTAGATAAGGATTTGCTATTAATAAATTGGCTTCAACTTATATCATTAGCTAGAATAAAAATTTGATAAAAATTTATTTTTCTTTTTTGTGAAATTAGAGGTACATTATTTTAGGATCTTATTGTAGCTCTTTGCTTTTAAACAATAATGTGCAAAGTTACTGATGATAGAAAATAGCTTGCTTTTTTTTCTTAATTAAAGAAAACTGGTTTATACATCAATGACAACCTGAAAAGTGTACTGGAGAATGCAGAGAAGCAAAATGGTAACATTCATTACAGATTTATTAAAATAAAGAATAATTAAAATTTTAAAAGTATTATTTCATTTTTAAAAACTTTTCATTAGTAATTTTTCTAAAAGAAAAATCATCGGACATCTAAGGACAGGAATTTGCATTTTAACATGAATATAATGTTACAAAGAATCATCTTTAAATGTTGCATCTACATAAACTATACTGTGCATTTAAACAATTGTGCAATTAATATAGTTAAAAAAATTTCATTTAATATATTAAAGATAATTGAAGCTTACCATACAGAAACATGAATTACATACATTTAAAATCAACCAAATTAGAGATTGATAAGTCTGTAGCCTGATTAAAAAAACATTACAAAATATAAAAAAATTAAGATACCATATTAGATTATTAAAAATAAGTTAATGTAAATAAATAATTAGTTTTGTATAATTGTTAGAGAATTATTTCAACTTAAATGCTTGAAAATAGTAAACACATTTTGAATTTGTAATATATCACATAAAACTCGTACAAAGAATTTGACATAAACATAATTTATAATAAAACTTAATTTAGAATAGCTCACCTTACAAAATAACTATAAAGAATTTTTTTTTAAATACTCATTCAATATCTTAGCTATTATGTGAAATAATTTAGTGAATTCAAAAATAATCTCCAAGGGGGGGGGGATAATTCAATAAATAAAAATGGCAAATCTACTGAATATATTTGTGATTAAAAATGTGGAACATACAAATTTCAAAACAGTTTACTTCTGGTTTCTGATAATTTTGTTATAATATGAGGCATAACAGCTGCGAAAACTACTCTTCTCAAGATAACGAAAACATCCTTTGTAATAATTAAATGAAAGATATGATACAACTGACAACCATTTTTTAAAGTCATACTTTCTCAAAATTTCAAGGCGAAGAAATAATTAACTTTTTTAATAGATTGAAAAACATAAATCATTTTAATTTAGTGTAGCGAAGGCTTTTGGTTTAATAAAGCAGGCAAAACAAAATAAGTAATATGAACAACAAAAAAAGTACTCTTATATATAACACAAAGTTATATTTCGGTACCTTCTCTAAAATCTTCTCTCAAACAATATGGTGGAAAATCTTGGGAAAAAACAACAGCAGTTGGATGTAAATTTTATTCATTGGTTAGTAGTAATTTAAAATTCATAAAATTCTGCCTTTTATTTTTCCTTTACTGAAGCAATATCTTTTAGGATATTTAGTACTCTCCACTCATAAATTTCACACACACTAGCTGTCAAATCGTTATCTTTGGAATTATGATTCTCCACAGGAATACCTACTCGCTGATTAACACTATACGAGTCTCTATCACGCATGAGCAGCACGATGATTGCAGCTGTATAGTTTCTGCGCATGCGCAGACTTACTTTTGTGAACCACCCACGTATTAGTAAACAGAATTTAAATACCTTTCCTTAATTTGCAGCGCCATCTAGTAATTTATTTAAAAAAAATATGTTCGCAATGTATTCAAATATTTAAGGAATTATTATTATAATATTATCGTGTTATAAATTAAGGATAAAAAATTAGAAAATAAACAAAATAAAAAGAATTCTTCTTTTTGATACTATAGAAACATTTTTTTGAAAAATGCTTGGATTAAATTTATTTTAAAAAGGAATTCTAAATATTGGTTGGATAGGTATCAACGTTATATATATATATATATATATATCCTATTTTTTCTTAATTCCTATACATAGCAGAACCTATAATAGCATTGTATCATATGTAAAACATGAGAATATTTAAGAGCAATAAATTTGGACAGAATTTTAATATTTTATTTTAATAAAGGGAAATTTCCTTATGCCTCATAAACTTAAAAAATCAATTTTATGCAAAAATGCACAAAAAAAATCAGAAAATTCCTTGTTGCACTGTTGCAAATAGTAAAGAAAATTTAAGTCAATCATGTTTTATTTTTCAAAAAACTGTCATTTAACCAAAAAACAAACAAAAAAAAGAGATTGAGGGGGAAGAGAGAATTTTATTTAAATTAATTTAAAGGGTTATTTTATAAACCATATTATTTTCATCAAAATTTTAAAAATATCTTCTTTAAAAAATTTTTTAAGTTAGTTAAGTATTTATGTTAATTTCTATATTTAATTGAATTGATGGGTGATTAAATGCATGCATTGAAAAATTAATGGCAAAATAGGTTTTAAAATTATATAGCTCTGATGCAATATGTCATGTTTTTGACAATGCAAAACAAATAAGAGAAAGTGTTAGAATTGTTGACACAGCTTGATGGCTTTAATACCCAAGAACCAATATGCTACTGTTCAAGAATATTATGAATAAAACCACACAACAATAGATTTAGAATAAAAATCTTCCCATAGTTGATATTTTAAACAAATTCAACTTTTACTTTTATGGCCAAAAAACTATCATTTATATTGACAATAAAACTCATGTTTGATTAAAAAATTCTAAAAACTTTTGACGTTATTCTATTGAACTCTAATGTTGAGTATGTTTGATTAAAAATTAAATAATAATAATAAAAGACTCTAACAATATTGTAGCAAATATATCATCCATGCATCCAATTTCTCATCATCTTCAATATTCATGCCATTTATTTGATATTAGTGAAATTAAAATTTTTACCTATTGTTAGTTAAGATGATGTTAGGTATCGGAAACTTAACTTTTTATATGAGAAATAATAATCAAAGACTAAATTTAAAGTTATGTTCATATAAATTTGAATTTATATTCAAGAAAAAGTATTACATTAATAAATAACTATGAAGAATTCAGCCCTCATATTTTAAATGCATGTTATTAATCTAGTGTTTATTGTATACAAAATACACTAAAATTTTTTTTTAAATAGTTGTGGACTAAAATAATGAAACTGCTTTATTTTTATTATGTTTTACAGAGGAATCAATAAACTAACAAACTATTATAATGAATACTTGAATTAAAATAGTTTGTTAGTTAAGTAGTATTGTTAATATAAGTAGTATTGTTTCATGATTCTATGAAATAATATTCCTTAGGTGCTCATAGAATTTTAAAGTAAATAAACATTTCAAAAATAAATACCTGGCTTTTATTAATGCCAACATTTTTTATGATGATTGAAATGATTAAAGCAATACAATATATCCAACTTTGTAGGCAGTTTAAAAATTATAATGAGTTTCTAACGAATAAATGAAGAAAAGTACAAAAATTTGTTTTTAATTTAGCATATACTACCAATTTTAACCCAAAAATTTATACTGGTTTATTCATACAATTTCAGGACTATATAATGTCATTAGGAGGGTTAAGTTTCATATATTTTATTAATTCTTATTATACACTAAATAAAAGTACACATTTTCCTTTTTAGAAACAGTTTTGACTGGTTCTTTTTATTGTGCTTTAATACTCACTAGTTTGTTATTCACATTATTTTACATGTATATATATTAGTAATTACATATTACTGAGTTAATTATTTTGATAATAATGGGATTTAATATATTTTTAAATAATGAGCTAAATTTGCCACTAGATGCTGATGTTTCACCATTGCTGGTATTTGTATGAATCAAAACATATAAACAGGAATCGAATTAGAATCCTAACACCAAAAAACTAATAAAAAAATTTGCATTCTCATCATTATTAAAATATGGTTTTAAGCTTTTTAATAACAAAGAAAGAAACAAAAAAATTAAAAATATGATTGATAATCATATTTTTGTTTTTTAGCCATTGTAATTTGACATGAATAACAAACCAATTAGTCATCAGGATTAGGTATAAATATTAGTAAATCATTTGAGATATTTGAACTAATGAAAATCTATTTCAAAGTGATGGAAAGTAAGAATTGGATAGGCCAAACTCATCAAAAATACACAATTCATAAATAAAAATTAACTCATAAGTATGATTTCAGTGATTTGCTTTTCAATGCATATACATCACTACAATTTACACCACATATCTACATTTTATAACACATAACAAATATATTTTAGTAAATACATATTCAGCTTGACAAAAAGAATCTTCAAATGTATCCAAGCATCATCTTAATACTTTTTAGTGAATACAGCTTTATAGGTTGATATACTTTTGACAAAGAGCCTTTGTATTATGTATGAATGCTGATGCCCAAGTATATTTATAGATACAATGCATTCATACACAACGCAAAGGCTATCTGTCAAAAATAAATCAATTTATAACTGCATTCACTAAAATGCATAATGATGTTGCCTGGTTACATTTGAAGATGCTGAAAGTAAAGCTGAAAACTGTTTCAGAGTTATTTCATTTTTAATCGTCACCAAAGAACACAGCACGCAAACGCCATAATAAAAATTGCAGTTGAAAGATGACACAGGGAGTGTGTTACATTAGTTTGAGATATTAAAAGTATTGACTCTAATGGCAAGTTTTATCAGTTAACGAAACAAGTAATTTTTAAAATATCTGACTTGCACAAATATACCATGGTATATAATAAAATTTTGCCTTATACAGGCATAATATATATAAGGATGTTCTTAGTCTTTATCTGAAAATTTAAGATAAAAAATCTTTTTATATAAACTATTACTATATTTTTCAAAATAAACATAAATTTTAAAACTTTATTACATTTACTTAAAGCATGTTTTTATAAGTATATAATAAATGTTCTTATAAGTATGGAACAAAAGCACTATGGAGTAATGAGAAATAGTGGAAGTTGACTTAATGGAAACCTGTAAAACCATGATAAAGTTTCAAATTACTCAAAATTTGAAATTAAAAAATGAAATCGTTTACGCAGCAGGAAATAATTTTGAAATTAATAACAGCAAGCAAAGTTTTATTTTTTCTATTTAACTGTTTTAATAAATAACACATAACGAATAAACAATATAGAATAAATAAGTAATTATATTTATTGTTAAACATTTCAATGTAATAAATTTTACTTAAAACCTGAATTTATAAAAATTTAAAAGATACAGATGAAAATAATAAAAGATGAATTATGGTTTTTATTAGATACTTGATGCTGCAATTAAAAGAATAAAAATGTGTTTATTCACAGTGATTGAGGATACAAAATCCTAGTGTATTTAATTTTGAGTAACAAGAAAAATAAGAAATGGGTAAAAATTCAAAACGATTTCGAATATAATCTAATCGAATGCGCTAAGAATCACTGTAATAATAATTTAATTTGCCTCTGCTGAAGCAGGTTTAGTCTCTTCTAATCACTATATGAGTTGCAGTATATTTTTCCAACATAGTGATTAATTTTGTAGTTTTAATAACATAATCTTGATTTGAATGAATAAGGTTATTTTTGAAAGTCCCAGATCCATACTGTTTTATTTACAAATAGTACATACTATTCTTATTTTGTTACAGATCTGTTTTCTGGCTGGAATATGGATGGATCTAAAATATGCAACAGAAAATTCACTTCAAATCATTTGTTACATTTTTTGTATTAATATTTCCTGACAAAAATTAAGTGTTATGCATTAGAGGGAAAAAGCAATTTGTTTAGGAAAAGGAATTCATTTAGGGGAAGCAAAAATTTGATTTGTTATATTTATTGCTATAATGTCAATAAATAAATAAGAGAGAAAAAAAAAGAAAGAAAGATAAGAAAAACTACTTGTAAAATAATGTTTCCTCTCAAAACAGTATGATGGTAATTTGTAATGAATTTACAATATGAATAAAATTAATTCAGAACAAAAACAAAACTAGTAAAAGTAATGACTATGAAACATTTTATTGAAGTCCACATACACTCAGGAATTTTCTTTTTAACTGATTACAATAATTTCATAACAAATTATTATTGATAGAGATCCACTGATTAACTGATATATTTCATCTCTAACCTAATAAAATATAAATTTAAAATGCTGAGCATTTTTTTTTTACATATTCATAGCCAAAAATTCACTCAATTGGCAGCAAAATCAAAAGAATATATATTACACAGACATAAATCTTTTTAAAAATCTTATCTCCATGATGAAAATAAACCATTATCATAAAAGTTAATTAAAATTTTTTTTAAATATGCTATATATATATATAGCTTAAAATTCAAGAGAAAAATTTCAAATAAAATAATTTTAACTACTTAAACTTATAAGGAAATTAATAAAAAATAACATAATAATTCATAATAGACATTAAATTGCTACAAATTATAAAGATCAGCAACAGAAAGTAAATTCCATAAGGAGAGAGTTGTTTGTATTCACTGTTGGCACAATAGAATTATTAAATAACAGTACTTTATAATATGAATGCAATAGTAATGCATGATAAGTGAAGAATCTAATAAATATATCAAAACAATACAAATATATATTTTTTGTTGGAGTTTGGATCAATTTGATTGTTTATACATATAAGCTATATTAATTTTTTTTCTTCTAAAATCAGAAAATTTTAGAACAGTTGGACAATTATATATACAAAATTTTCTTATTTAGAAAGTTCAACCTTTATTTTGTTGAATTTCACTCACAGTTAGACATAAAATTTATCAGACATTTTGGTCTCAAAACAAAAAGAAAAATTTATCAAGTTGATTCTTCTTTCTTCCATATTGCATTTAAGTACAAGTAGCTGCTTAATTTATTAAAAGCAAATATTAAGGACAATAAAAAAATAAATTTAAAAAAAACCCTAGAATACAGATTGAAAAGGAACTTTTCCACATTGATATAATGAATTGGGTAATAAAGATGCAATTAAAAATATAACTAGGCATTTTTTTAACATTAAGTTTTACTTCAAAATATAGGCTTAATGATCAAGAACTACTTTTTCAAATGGCTAAATGTATTTCTGCACACGCAATTTTGTTTACATATAATGCGCGACACGAGCTTTTGAGGACGGATATTGTAACCAATTATAGTAACACATGTTCTCTAAGTGTAATCCTATTAAAAAGATCAATATGAACATTTATTGTCATGAAAATATATTACAAGTTACATGATATGAAATTAAAATTTTAAATATTTTCTTTCATGTAATTTAGAATTAGGAAAGTCATTAAATAACTTCAGACATAAATATTACAATCATATTAAACATATGCAGTTGAAAAAGAAAATAAATATATCAAAATAAATACATAAAAATTAAAAATACAAATATAATCAAATCAATACAAATAAAACTTCAATATATAAAATTGAAGAGCAATAGATAAGCAAAATAGCTTTCAAAAACTTACTGAGAAATAAAAACAATGAAAAAGTGAAATATAAAAATAAGAACAATTGAACAAAGACAAAATAAACCAAGCATATAAAATAGAGAAAAAAATAAGCAAATTAATACAAAAGAAATAATTTCAGATGTTTCTGAGGAAAAAGAAATAGCGAGAATAAAATAAAGATACAAGAAAATGAGATACAATATAACATAAATCAAATTAAAAAATAAATGAACAGACAGACCAAAAACAATTTTGTAAGCATTGATGTATCGGAATGTTTCTGAGAAATAAAAATATTAAAATAAAGTTAAAATGCAATAATCGAACCAATACAAATAAATGTCATTTACTAAAGTTAATTATGATGAAAAAGTGAAAAAATAATTTCTTATCCTGGCCATACTTTACACCTTTTATACCAATGACAACAACAACATAAAATGAGGTCATACAAGACTGTGTGTCACTTACATTCAATATGCCACGGTGTCAACAGTTATATTTATTACAATCCTATTATTTCTTCATAACCTGCTGTTCTTTTCTTGTTTTTCTCCCTCTTATCAAACATACTAAGTTTGTAGGAGGCTGAAAATTACTTGAATTCTCGTGACAACCAATTATAGTCAAATCAAAGTCCAATTTTAAAACAACATAACAGATATTTTCAGTCTTAATTTGGGTCATATTCAAATAACAAGGACGACCTTTCATAATTTATATACTCTCCAGCACAAACCTCCCTGAACTTCAAACTCAAGATGTTCAAGATTCTCTGGCCTCTAAGTCAAGATCTTAAGATCAGAAATTAAGGAATACTTAGATATTGATAATATTAATTATTTGATAATATAAATTACACAGATTAAATCCAAATAATTAAAAACAATGAAAAGTAACTCACCTTTCTTACATGAAAAAAAAATTTCAGATAACATGAAATTTATATTTTAGATTTTTGTCAATTCAAAAAGCAAAGAAGGCCCAATTTTTTTGGCTTTATGCCTGTTAGGGAACACAAAAATTCAAAACCACAACACAATAGACAGAGGAAATGCAGAATGCAGCTTTAACACCTAAAGAGTTAGCAATTTTTGAACAAAATTCATCAGCAGGAGGTCTTCCCATCCATGCAAAAGCAAAGACGGCAATTTAAAAATGCAACATGCTAGAAAGGTGAAAATTGGCATATTTAAAAAATAGAATTACAAGTAAATATACAATTTTAAATGCCCAACTATTTGTTTATTAAAAAACTCTGTATTATCTCAGATAAAAGTTCTCATGAATAACAACATATTTCGAATGTATCTCATTTTTCTAAACTATAAAAGATGCGATAAAAATTATATTCGCCATTGTTATTAGGCATTAAGCCACCATTAACAAATTTGATCAAAAATTTTCAGTCGTCTGGCTTAGAAACCACCATTATATAATTTATATCTGATATATCATAATGTGAAATTAAGATGTTTAGTGCTACGAGTTTTACGAGGAAATAACACGACTACCTTACCTTTATTCCTCACATACAAATTGGTGTTTCAACCGGCTGAATGCAAAGTATTGAAATATCAAATGTTTCTAAAAATATGCTTATAAACACGCACTACATGATTCATGGACAACGGGAATGAAGTCTCCAATAATGCTGTAAAACAAATTGCCCGACAGTTATTTGCTCACTGAAGAAAGACCTTAAAAGTACTCATTACACAGTTCAATGGCAACTAAGAAGATATAAAGGACTTGAGCACCTATCTTGAGGGGCTGTAGTCTTAAGTATAAACTCCAAAAAAATTGGTATGCCAATAAAAATTGGTGCTGGCTAATGAGTTGAGCTAAAGTCAAAAAGATGGCAAAAGCAGCAGCAAAAGCTCAAGCCAATGAAACAAAAGTTGCAGTAAAAGCCAAGGTCTATGAAATAAAAGCAGTAGCATCCCAATCCTTTATAACACCGATTCAAGGAGTTGAAGGGCAAATATATGTTTTGATCCTCCTTTGGGGGACCACTTACCCATATTTAACCAGTGCTGAATGGCCGTATGCAGAATACTGTCAAACAGTGAAAGACTAAAATATTTTGTACTTTTAAGTAATATATGAACATGATATTCAGAATTGGACTTGACTATTCAGAAAATACAAAAGATGCACAGCACAAATGCCTTGAAGAGGAATTAGAATTTCATAATGCAATTACATAAAACAGTATTCACACGAGGTCAACTACTGTGCAAAATGGAAAGCCACATCTAACTCAGGAAAATCACTTGGCCCCAACAGAACAATGGCAAATAATTGTCTCATCAGAATGGCTACTAGCCATTGTCCTATTGCGGCCACTTGATCTTAATGAAGTAGGTATGACCTTCAAGTGCACACAACAGTTAGTATTGTGTGAATATTGCTTAAGAATATTAAAATACAACTATTATATCAAACAAATATAAAATATCAAACAATCACAACATACCAGTTCACAGTATATCAAATTTTAAAAAATAGTTTTTAAAATAAAGCACCACATAAAAAAAACAAAGATTATTCACAATAAAATAAAATAAATGCAAATGACAAAACAAACATTGGAAATAATAATAATACTCTCTAAGAAATGCTACCAAACAACATTTAGGATTGCATTCAAAACTAGATAGGATTACATTTGGAAGTTGCCTTAAAATAATTTATTTTTGGCAAACAATAATTATTTAATGCTTCCTATTCACCTTATTGAAAATTCATTTATAAGCAGGTTAAACCAAGTGTTGGATAATAGAAGGGTAGTGTATCAATCTATTAGGCCTTATAAAGTCAAAACAGCCAAATTAAATAGAAATAGATGCATAAAATATAATAACAAATTACATATTAGCTGCTCTCAACACACCACCTGTATTTTCAAACAATAAATGAAATTTCATCAAGATATTAAGAAGCTTCAAATATATTCCTGTCTTAAGAGCTTCTTAAAAACCAGAAAAAATATGAGTTTTCCAGAATAATAGGAATTTGTTGCTCATTTAAAAAAAAGGAAATATGTTGTTCGTAAACAGCCGAGTTAAAAAAAAGCTATACATTTCAGTTACAATAATTGGTTAGTCGTTTATAAAGAGTTAAAAATATAATGTGCTAAGGATAAGTTTTTAACAGCTTCATGTTAAACAATTATAAGGCAAGATTACTGCAAGCGAAGGCGTTTCGTAATAGATAACCTGCCATAAATTGTTCTTTGATCATTTATGCTCAGGTGAGACAGACAGAAACGCATCATATCAGAATGAATATCAACAGATCTTGCGGCTTTTAACAAATAGCGACGATGCGATTCCTGAGGCTCAACTTCCAAAACATGACGTAACATGAAGACATTGTGAAATTTAACAGGTGACAATACAACCATATCACTTATTCTCCTACTCATAGGTCTATCGTCTCTGCTTTCGATTGTGTCAAGTTCATCTCTAAATTTACCTGACTCAAGTTCATTAGTAAATATACTCACAGCTAAAGAGCAAGGTTTCGGGAATCTAAAGACCTCTAATAATATATAACCCTTCTGGCCTGGTGTCATGCTGCTCCATAAGCGCAGACCATCATCAATTAAACACAAGTAGCACGCTAACAGGAAACGTTCTCGTATGTCCACATTTTCATTTTCAACCAGAGTTTTTGCTATCTTCTGATGATCTAATTGTCCGTTAAGCTTCCAGAAAAATTGAAAATACCCACCATCAGATTCAGTAAAGTATCCAGCACAATCTGCCATAAGTGAACCATAGCTTTGTTTCCAGTCACTCATTTGAGAAATCATAGGCCTCACAGAATCTGTAACTAGATTCTGCAATACAGGCGGCAAAGTCAACTTTGATATTTGATCTTGTGCTTTTGCTTCGATAGTACTACGAAAATGGAATTTTTTAGACGATGGATCAGGTATAACATAACTCTTTATTAAATCTCTTATCTCAGAGTTATTGAGTATAGAAATGGCAACCTGTGCTGAAGACATCAGCAAAAGAGTTGGTACGTTATCTTCCTCATTCATCGTAAAATGGGCAAAGCTTCTGTTAGAAGAAAATAAGACAATACATTAATTTCTAATAGAAACTTTTCATACCAAAAACATACACATAACACTGCAACATGAAAGTAAGATAATGAGCAAACATACATTAAAAAGGTAAGCCATATTTGATAGATTACATACGCACATCACCAAGAATTTTTCAACCACAATTGAAGATTAAAATCAAATTATATAATCATCACTCATCAGACTCATAACAGTATGGTCAAATATAAGTATAAAGCTGCTAGCAAACTGAGGAAATTCTGAGCACCATTTTAGGCAAGCAACTTTTCGTATAATTTGATTTAGAATGCAAAAAGCAGGGATACCAATATTTAGTTTGATAAACAAAAACGAAAAGCTATTATAATTCTTTATCGCCTCTTGGGGGAATTTTTCCTTGTTCCCCTGTGCATTTCCATTTTTGAGCATATTTTATTATCATTTCCGATTCTGGTTTATATTTCTTACTATCGATTTAAAATCTTGGTTACTTACCCAATTAACAAAAGATTCTGGAAAGACATTCTGCATATATTTTGATAAAATTTATGTTGTTCCATGGTAGGACAATAATAATTCTGAAAGAGTTAAGAGGTATAGACTATTCCTTAACAAATTTTACTGTAGCTAAATTAATAATGAAACAAAAGTCTTGCCACTTTCTAGACCAACAAAAAATAGATTTGACTTGACATTCACATTTGTAAATAATGAAAAGCACAACAATGATCTGGCTGTTTTGTATTTAATAACAGTTTGGTCAAATATAAAGTTGCTAGGTGAGGAAATTTCAAGGGCGAGCAATTTTTCAAAAAGCAGGGATACCAATATTCAATCTGACAAAATAAAACAAAACGCTAACTATGACAATTCTTTATTGACTCTAGGGTATTATCTATGACTTCCCACTTTTCCCCTTTGCTTTTACATTTTTTAGGGTCTTTAATTTTCATCTCCACTTTTAGTTCATATTCTTTATTATTGTTTTAAAATCTGGTAACTCACTCAGTCAGCAAAAGATGTTAGAAAGTCACTCTGTATACATTTCAAAAGAACTGATATTGTTCTATGGCAAGATGATAATTCCGAAAGTGTTAAGCGGTAGAGACCATTTATTAACAGATTTTACGGCAACTAAATTAATAGTGAAACAAAAGTAAAAATAGACTTGACTTGATATTAGATAATTTTAATAATATGCCAACCAATTCTGATGAGATGAGAATCTAAACATGAAAATAATATTTTGATATTGATCCATATTACGACTTTTAATGCAACAATGCTTATATCATGATCTTTGAATATCTAGCTGTTTTTTAAATGCTAGAATAAATTCATCTGTTTCATTCATAACTCTGAAATTGCTTAA
Source organism: Argiope trifasciata (assembly GCA_026543055.1). NCBI lineage: Eukaryota > Metazoa > Arthropoda > Arachnida > Araneae > Araneidae > Argiope > Argiope trifasciata. Next base: position 370,089 of record JAPMOQ010062052.1, read on the forward strand.
AATATTAAGTACACACACACAAATTATAACACATGCATTTCTAACAAACTTTTTTAATTTCTCTGGTTTTATTGTAGAGAATACCAAGTCTCATACACAATTAATAAGGATACAACTTGTATCAATTTTTCTAAAATCTTTCTAAGACTTGAAACGAAATGCAAGAAATCAAGTCTTAACATTAATATTTGCAAAAAATAATTTTAGATTTCCTATTTTATGGGTGAAATATAAAAAAAAAACAAGAGAAAAAAGTGTGAAATATCATCAAATAAATGCATAATTATATCATAGGTAAAAATTTAAGAAATTTGTTATGATAATTTTTATCAACTATCAATTTGATAAAGAATAAATAAGTACTCAAAATAATTCACAATCCAAAGTTCAAGTTCTATCATTCTTCTTTGTAGCAAATTTTCTCTCTATTTTAACTAGTATCAATTATTCAATTTTAATTTTTAATTGCCGCCTTCTGACCAATTCAATTCTCCTTGGCATATTGTCTTTAAGTAGTGTTTTAGAATATTCCATTTATTAATCATAACTGTTCTACAAGCAAACACAATATAAGGGTTTAACATAAAAATGACCAATAAAAAAAAAAAGAAATTGTTAAAATATATTTTGTGATTTTTTTCCTCTGCAGTGAACAGAAAAGCAATCCCTTGATTCTTTCATATTTTCCCAGTACATATCAAACCAATCAACTTTGCTATATTACCACTTTCATTTAAAGTTTGTAGACATGCTTCTTTATCTTTTGGAACATATACAAATTTAGAGAAATTCAGCTTCTAAATTTCATTAATGAGTAATTTTTATTTGAATATGCCAATAAACATCTCAGATAAATAATTTAAGAGAGTTGGTTTGTAAAGCTCGTCTTACTTCTCAATATCTAGCTGTTATCATTCAAGTGAATATAAACCAAAGGCCAAAAAAACTTTTTCTAATGATATCATTTGAAATAGAATGATCACATAGAATAGAAAGCCAATAATTTTTATATAAGAGAAATTTCTAAAAAATTATATAATGACTTATTTGAAAAATGAAAATATTTTGATTACTGTATTTTAATAAGACTTATTTCTTAGACTTGTAAATAAATTTACTTAGAAAAACATTCAGTTTTTCCAAACAAATTCAGTTACTGAAATAGAAAATTATGAGAATAAAATTTCAATTATTGAGAGAAGATGAAGCAGAAAGTTCTTGAAATGCAAGATTATTTAAGACAAATGGTTTAAAAAAAGTCCAAATAACTTTTCCTTTTTACACAATTTTATTGTATTTGCCATTGTTAATTTTTAAGTTAAATCAAGTACCTTAATTAGATTGTCAACTATTGACAATGTAAGTAATGGAAATAAAATAGCCTTTTTACTCTAAAAGTAATTCTTAAAATAAAACAAAAATTTTTGCTGGAAGAAAATAAACTTTTTAACAAACAGATAAAAGATTGTACACTAATATATATTTCTGTAAGTATTAAAAAAAGTTTATATTTTCCACACATGAATGTTTAAATATTATTAAAATAAGAATAAAAAATAATCATTGAATCTGTCATTGATTGAGTTAACAATTTTCTGCTCCTTTATAAAAATAGTTTTACAATTCCTAGACATAACTTTATACGCTCAAAATTACTGAATTTATTCAAAGAAAAGACAGTTTGAATAACTTTATTAGCTCTGAATGATTGAATTTATTTAAAGAAAAGACAGTTTGAATAACTTTATTAGCTCTGAATGACTGAATTTATTTAAAGAAAAGACAATTCGGATAGCTTTATCAGCTCCGAATTATTAATTTAAAGATAATACAGTTTGGAAGAAAAAAAAGCAGCAGACCTATACCAATTGGTTCATACATGGTACCACTTTCTTATGAAAAATTCGAAGATAGGATAATCCTTTCTGTGTAAAATATTATCGTCAATGATTGTCAACAGGGTGACAATTTCATCTACATAACATCACAAATACCATTTATATTGAATAATAGACTTTATTGCACATATTTAAAAATGTAAGCAGATAGTAATAATTTATATGTATAAAAAAATTATTAATGTCAGTTTTCTGTGAACTTGAATATTATATTCTTAGAGGTTCAAACATTTAATGTTATTAGATCAAAAATATAAAATACATGATTTTTTAAAAACTTACCAGATTGTTAAGGTTTCAGTTAACAACAAGAATCAAACTTCAAAAAAATCAGTTAATTAAACTGTTATTATCTTGAGACCTGTAAATTTAAAAAAAGAAAGGAAAAATTATAAAATTTATACACATGCTGAAACCAATATTCAAATGCCAATTTTCTGGAATTGAAAAAAAAAAAAATTAAACAATATGCAAAATTAATGTAATAAATTTTACATTTAAGTATGCTTAAAACTACAAAATAATCTAAAAGTCAAAATTATTTAGATAAGAAAATTACAAAAAACAAACAAACAGCAGTTATGTTTCAATAAATCTTTTCTATTATGAATATCAAAGAAAAAAAAGATTATCAAAATCCATATTAAAGATTACCTCAATACAAAATAAAATTTACATACAATTGACATACATATTAGTCAGCTTTCATTATTTTCAGTAAACACTTGAAGAACCATTCAAACTAAAAACTATGTATCCTTATAATTAAGCAGAGATAATTTCAAATCAGCATTGTTCAAATCTCTCCAATGTATTATAATCATGAAAAAAAAAGCCTATGTCACATAATTTCAAAAAAAACCCATAAACATTCTACGCTGAAGTGAATTTCAAATATCTTTATCAATAAATCCCATGATATTTTCATTAACATAAAAGTAGTAACAAAAATTTGAATAAGAAACTACACTAATGTCAGCAGGTATCCTGAAATTCTATATATAATTACTCTAACTAAAATGGGAAAAAGGCAGCTCTGGAATTTATGACATTAAATACTGCTTTAAATAATGATAAATGGTACTTGTGTTTTAAGTGCATGCTACTGATGAACAGTAAACTTAACCACACATATTGGCGAATGCAGTTTATTGACTAATATTGCACCCTTGGAGACCATTTGCTAGAATTCAGCTAATGTATGAATAAATGATAAATTTTTTTATTATAAATAAAAATTAATAAAACTAGTTGAATTCTATATTCTCTAATATGGTACTATCAAGAAGTAAATCGGTAACAAAAATAAATTATTATTTAGGTTGTTGCAGTAGAAAGAAACTCTTAAACATACTCAATATGATATATTAGAAGATAGCATTGGGCACTTTTCTTTAAAGTATATCAAATTAGTACATGCACGTCAAATTAGTAAATATCTATTGTCATTATGGAAAAAAAATTATACCTTGAATTACACATATATAGACAACAGATGCTCAAAGAAAATTACAAGAATGGGGATGGAAGAATACCCAACAATAACATCAAGAAAGCAAGAACATAAAATAATATTTTATTTATGGAATCAAATATGATGAGTCCCCATCATTAACAAAAGAATCATTGGAGATGCTCTTCCTAACTTTGATGGGTAGCCTGATAAAGCTAACTTTTTGGAAATGATTGCATATCACAATTGAGTGCAGCTGCCAACGGTTCAAAGCAATTTGTTATTTTACATGTTCTTTAAAATTCATTGAACTTTTAGACAAAAATTCCTTTAATGTTGTATAAGAGTAAAGTCTGACTATTCATGGTCTATTAATTTTTGTAAAATCAGTCAAAGAATTACGAAAAAAAAAAACATTCCTTGAAGATATAAGTTCATAAACAGTAAACCACATTTAAAAAGTCTATAGATAAGGCCAAAACAAAAGACATTACAGTACTGCAACAGAACAGTTTTAAAAAACAGTTTCTTTATGAAATGTAGTGACAGACAAAAACATGTAACATTTACCTTAACATTACTTTTTAATGCAATGTATAGTAAAAATATTTTGATTTCATCTGGCAACAAATGTAAAACATAATTTAGCATGAAAACATTAAGTTGCAAGACAAATGATTCGAGTAAGAGATGTGCCATTCTCATATTTCCAGAATTGTTTTCAAATATCTCCACCCTAAACTTTATCACTAAATGACATTCAACTTCTAATAGTGTGAAAGTATTTTGCATTGTTTTCATACTATTTAACAGGCAATAAACATCATCAATGAAACAATAATTGCAGGACAAAAAAAAAAAAAACTTTCTTTACAATGCAAATTTTTACATTTCACTATCAAAGCTTTTGTTTATTTTTCTTTGATATCATCAAATATCCAAATAAATAAATGATTTTTATTGATGTATGTGCCAAAATCAAAGAATAAGTGCTTTTATGTTTTATAATTTGCAAGAACATAGATATAATTTTTCACTAATGTTTGTAACAGCAGTGCAACTATAGACTGTATATCTGCTGTCAACATCTTTTCAATAAAGGTAAATCAATGTTTTCAAAGAATATGGAACATAACAATCTATTAACTATATTATCTTTGGATTATTCAGTTTAGGGATTGCTATCTCAGTACTTGACATCTGAAAACTAGGTAAAAAGTTGATATTCATGATAAAAATTCTATAAATATAGAGCACAATAAAAACAATTACCATAGTTCGAAACAACATTTTATTTAGAATTTAACAATTTTTTTTGTTACCAATAAATAATAATTGCATTTTTCATTTTTAAAACACAGTAATTCTTAAAATTTACTTAAAAACTTCATGTTTCAAAGGCTTTTATAAAGAAAATATTAATTGTGATATTACATTATTATTTTTGTATTTTTTTTTACTACCGTGATAAAGTTTTTGTAGCATAAATGCAATTTTCTTTTTCATTTGATAAGAAGAATCTGAATGATTGCTTTCATAAAATATAAGGAATACTTGGCCCCACTTATTAAAAGCGGGAAATAAAGAGGACTTCTAGAGAACTGATATTAGTCATCAACCCAACCGAGTGAGTATTTTTAACATTAGATTCTAACTAGCTAAATAATAATTAAAAACACTCTCCAATCCCAATTAAAGAAACAAGTACCCCAAAAAGACTGCAAATTCCTTATATTGCAACTTATCGGAGTACAAACTGTAATGTTTAAATCAAGACTAACATTTAAAAAACTGGATATTTCATATGAACTGAAGTGGAAAGAAAGCTCTCAATTTTAAATAATTTATTATACTTACTTTATAACATTCCAAAAGATGTTAACACTGTACCAAAAAGAAATAAATATTTGCCACGTGATTCAGTTTATTGACACTAATAAAATGGCATGACACACATACGTATTGGAAGCGTCCTCAACTAACGCCACGCCTCTGAACAAATTGTTCGTTCCCCGTCCCCGCCTCTTTGATTATCAACATTTGGAATTAATCTATTATATAAATATATTTTGCTTATCCAATACATTTATATCATTAAAATAGTGGATATGTTGTTTTTTCAATCTATGATATTTATCTTAAACTAAAGTATCAGTAGAAAAACAAATTGCTGCAATTATAAATCAATATCATTATATCTGCAAGTGAAAAACCCAATTAAAAAAAAACCCGAATGAAAATAAATGCATTTTTGAGTCAGTACTCAAAGACATCCTTAAAAAAATCTTTCTTCTCATTAAAAAGTAAGTAACTATTGAAAAAATGATTCATTAAACTCTCGACGAAGGGAATATATTTGTATTTTCCAACTTATCGTCTCGGAATATGAACTGAACTGATATCATTATTATTTACATCGAAAATTTCTTCACATTCGGTTTCTCTTATCAATTCTACATTGTCTAGATAAAGAAAAGAAAAAACGTTTCGAAACACATTTATTATTCCTTAAAATATAGAAAACATTACGGATATTGTAAGATTATGCTTTTGTGTCTCTGAAATTTTTTTGTAATTGCTCTATAGTTTTATTTTAAATGCTGGATAATAAAACATGCACGGCGTTACTGCATTACTCCGTTCTGCTATATTTCCGATAAAACATTTGAAGGTATGTTATTACTTTTTAAAAGTGAATCAAGCTTTGTAATAAAGTATTATTCCATATCCTTCTGAAGTATATGATTTATGTTCATAACAGTTTATTCTAGCTAGCGGATATTTCATTTAATAGTGTTTACAGTTTCGGAATATGTAGCATTTTTCTTTATTTTTAGGTTACTCGACATTTTTCTCTAAGCCATTCAAAGCAAGCAGAATTTTTTCGAAATTCTGAAGAAGCTGTTCATGATATTTCAGATGGAGCAAAGCTTTTAGTTGGAGGTAGCATTTTATTTCAAAATTATTCTAATTTATTTTATTTTCCTAGTTATTGACATATTCTAAATAATTAATATTAAAAAGAAATCTTAAATCTTTCTGTTTGCAAACTTTAAAAATTTTAAAAGTACCTTTTCTGCCCAAAATTCACTTCATTTAGTGGTCCTTTCTAGTACAAAGATGGAAAGTCAGTATTTAAGTAAATTTATCTTGAATTTTAATAGAGACTTATTAATAATATTGTTAATAATTCTATTACTTGCATCTGTCCATCTATTCAAATTGCATTACTTTTTAGGAGCAATTTGAAGTATCGTTTATAATTATTATTTTTCACAATTAATGTTAAGTTATAAATTTTTTTTGAAGCTCATTTATAATAAAATTTATGGTAAAACAATTTTTTTCCATAAGTATTTCAATTCATTACATTTGAGCTATTAATGTTTATATTATTCTGATAATTTGTTATTGTGTATATGTTTTTATGCCTCTGATATTAAAAATTAAAACAATATAATGTTATAGAGTCCATTCACATAACATCAGAATCATTTGATTTTTTTTATTCTTCTAAATTTTTTATACGAATTACCTTTAACTGGATATTTATTATTGTAAGTGTGTAGTCTTCTCGCAAATGTTGCTTCAAAATGTTATCACCTCAGCATATAATATGTTTATCACTAGCACACAGCACATCTAGTGATTTAATACACTATGTCAATCGTCTTGCATTTTTAAAGTTAAATGTATTATGTTTATTAGATTTAAAATTTTAATTGCAATGCAAGTATTTGTATTTTGCTGTTAGATTATATTTGCTTATTGTTCAGAATCTCTATAAATTAACCAAGTTATGAATCTATTAAATTTATCAAATTATGAATCTGTTAAATTTAGCATGTTTGGAGCCTCATTAGATATTAAATTCTATATAAGTTTTTAAAGTAATAAAATAAAAATTCTTTAAAATATAAAGGAGTCAAATTTCATAAGGATGAACGAAAACTTACTAATTTTAAAATATCACTATTAATAAAGTTCTTAGGCTATTTGTTTTAGAGTTACCAGATATCTGGCAGAAATATACATTGGGGAGGAATAAAAAGCTCTTTGAAGAATTAACAAAATTTGAATTTATTGGAAAACCAAGCAATAAATCCATATTTTCCCCATTATACTTTTCAAGAATATTATTCACAAACAGTATTTTTGCATATTTATTGCATAACAGTATTTTAAAATTAATTATTATTAATAATATAATGTTGTCAAACATTTTTTCCCCTTGAAATCCAATAGTTTATCCAAAGTTGATGTTAACATAATAAAGAAAATATTAAAGACAAGTACCATGGATTCATCATAATCTGGTTTTCTGATAAACTGCCTAGTATTAATGAGAGAGAAAAATTTAGGTAGACTGAAGTTGCTGAATAAGTTTTTTGAAGTCAAAATGGGAGCCTTAATAGATTATTAAATAACAAATCAAATCATTTCTGGCAATATAGATGGAATGAGCATGATTGAAAAAAAAATGCATTTGCTCAAATGAAATTACAAAATATCTGCTTAACAGTAAAATTTATGAATTAGTCGAGCCAAATATTTTGTTCCAAAATGTTCCAATACTTTTAACCTAACAAAAACCAATCAAATCAAAGAGAAAGCCTTGTAATTCAATAGGATTTGAAAGTTCTTTGGACTACTTTGAAAATTCTTCTTTGGACATTGAAGAAAAAATAGAAACATAAATTCTTGTTTCCAAGAGAATATTTGTGAAAGAAGTTAAACATAATTTTAAAATACTAAGCAAAAAAGAGTTAGTGAAGTTTCAGACCTGATAAACTACCAAAGAAAGACTTGCTGGGATTTTTATGCCAGAGCTGCTAGTTTTAGTGGTACCATTAAAGGCCAGGCCAGCATTCTGAAATACACAGATATTATTGTTTATATTATAATAAAATCTAACTGTAATTTTTCCTTTTCCTGATCCTAGTCTTTAAATAGTATGATTATCACAACTGATTTTCATGGATTAATTTCTTTCGTAAGTTTGAAAATTTCAATTTTATCAACTGTCAGAATTTAGTTTTTTACTTAAATTTTTAAATTTTATTCTCTGTTATAAGAATTTTATTTTTATTAATGCTGTAAAAATGAATTACTTACTTTAATTTTTTAATTTTATTGAAAAGAATTTAAAAATTCCTCAACATTAAAATAAAAAGATCTAATTCAATCATTTGTATACCATATAAGTTAATGATAATTTGTGTTTTTAAATTAAATCTTTGTAAATGAAATTAAAATTTTAATAAAGAAAATTGCCATTTCAAAGTCATGAAATAATTTATTATTTTCAATATTAAAATAATTAGTTTATTTGATCTCTAATAAATTTTCACTAATGATTTTTTTTCCTTTGTAAAAAAAGGAACAAAAGTCTACAGTGATATATTTTTTAAAATTCTTAATTGATGTATAATATATAATCCAATTTCAGATTTCTGCAGAAGTTATCCTTATAGTTCTTGAAATTATAATCTTTAGTGTTCTTTTAGTTTTCATTTTAAAAGGCAAATTTGGATGGAATAAAGAGCACCATAGCAATATGAAATTTCACTTTGATTACTTTCTGACAAGACTTGTTCATTGTATTTTGTTTATTTATCTGTCAAGGTATTAGATTTAATCTTTCAATAGCCAGATATCATTTGTTTTGAATTGTCTTATTGTTTCTTGTACACTATTAAAATATGGTAGGAAACAATATTAAGGAACATTAAAAAATATTTATCAGCTTTCAAAAAATTGTTGATTTTTCAATTTGATGAGGGCATTGCTGATAACTTGGCTGTTATCTGTATAAAGACTAGACATGAAGCATCAAGTGATCAAGAAACTGATAAAGCCTTCTATTCTGTTTTCTTGTCTTACTCTCCCCCTCTTTTCATTCAAAAATGAAGTGCATGGCCCTAGATATGTCAGCATAATCCTTATTCATTGCATTTCATTAAGAGAAGTTAACAAATATATTTTAAAAAAACAGAAAAAAAAGTGAAAAGTAGGAATTAACTCAAAATTGTAATTGTCAAACAGAAAGAGATAATACTAAGTAATTAAAAAAAGAATATTGAAACAGTAAAAAGTTATTTTACATAATTTAAAATACTTATAACTGTGCTTCAGTAATAACTTTAAAGTGGATAATTGTAATGAATATTAGAGACTAATCTTCGATGTGATTGTCATGAGAGGACCAAAAAACATTTGGTTTGTATCCAAGTTTCTTCTACATTGCTGTATATCCACCCTTAAAGCTTAAATTACTTGTACTAATTACACCATTCTTAATAATATTGTTGGGAGGGGAGCTACCAGATGTTTTATATATCCCCTTAAAGAAACAATTTCTAGGGTTTCTTGAAGGTTAGCAATAAATTATAGAATTGTGAATAGTTTTTTTTAAATAGCTAAATAGTTAAGTTATGTAAGCAAGATTTTCATCAACAGTGAAGGTTGGGGGTGGGGGCTGAAAACTTCAACTAATGAGACTTCAGAATAATGACCTCTTTTACACTGACAGATGGAATTTTAGATTATTTGATCAGATATAGTTTATTAAAGCTGGGATATCTTTTTCAATCACCTATATGATTTTAAAAAGTAAACTTATAATTTAAATTTGCCATACAGGAAAACTGTCCTTTTCTGCCTTATGAATGCTAAATTAGTTCTTATGAGAATTTTAGCACTGTTTACAGAAATAGATTTTTGAAATCAGTTGAGGGGCTTCAGTTTAAGTAAAAATTCAATGTAATCCTTTGATATTTCATCACATTATATATATTGCAAAATAAATCATCATTTAAAGTTTTGAATTTTTTAAATTTTGTTGTTGTGGTTTTGATGACCTACCTCTTTTTTTTTTTTGCTATTACATAGTCAATAATCATATGGATCATATTTAAAAGTGTCCAATTTTCATGTATGTTTTATTATAATATGAAAAATAGCTCATTGGTATTGAATAATTAAACGTTAATTTGTTTTCTGTTTATGCATTAAGAGACCTACTCTGAATTTGCATTATTTTACTGTTGTTAAGGACCTTTTAATTTTCCTGCATTTTGAGAAATTTCATGCCACTTTAAAAAAAAAAAAAACCCCTTTAATATTAAATTTAGTTTTCTTGAAATGAACCACTTTTAATTTTTTTCTCCTTTAAAAAATTCTAGGTTTTGGATTATGTGGAATACCAGAAAATCTTATTGCAGCCCTTGTTAAAAAAGGGCAGAAAAACTTAACTATAGTCAGCAATAATGCAGGTGTTGATAATTTTGGATTAGGTCTTCTACTTCAAAGCAGACAGGTTTGTTAATTATATTTTTGTTTCTATTTAGGTTTTATATATTTTGAAAATGTCTCTTTCCTCAATTTGTGCTCATCACTCTCAAATGTTCTTGAAATGAAGATTTCTTATGCATTTTAAATAAATTTTGACCAAATAAGGATAAAACATTTCTTCAAGGATCCTTTAAATTATTTTTTTATTAGCAAAATTATATATTTAAAAAGGCAGTCCCTATAAAGTCAGTTTTGCTAAGTTGTAATAGCAGAAATTTTTGGAACTTTTTAAAAATTTATATAATTTTGAATACTTGATTAGATGACAAGAATAGTACCTGAACTGAAATCCCCTTCCAATAAATATTACTGCAACTAGTCACGAAATAGTTAAGAATTTCATAAAAATGTTTTAAAACTATTTCTTACTAACTTTGCAATTTTTCACATCTTTTTTTTGTTTATTATTTTGTAAAGAAAAATCTGTTTTATATTTGTTATATTTAAGAGAATGCTTAAAATTAATGTATTTTTCTCTGTTGATAAACCACATACTTTTATTTTAATTATTCATTTAATATTTTCTTTGTCAAAGTCTTGTCGTGTTGTTAATGCCGCATTTCCCCCTTTTATTTAAGTAGATAAAACGTATGATTGCATCTTATGTTGGTGAAAATGCTGAATTTGAAAGGCAGTACTTAACTGGTGAACTAGAATTGGAATTTGTACCTCAGGTAAATATTGAATCAAACACTATATTTATTGAAATTTTAATTTTTAATTTTTTCATTGAAAATCTATATACTTAATTATGTTTTGTTGTTTAAATTTTCTTCTTATACTGTTGTTAAAAGAGGAATAAATTTTAAATTAATGGAAAGTTTTGTATTTTTCAAAATGTTTTATACGGCCTCTCATTTACTGTACTATATTGTGATTCTACTTGTATGAACTTTATTATTTTCTTTTTAAGTTGTATACATCCGTTAAAAAAAAAGAAACGTTTCCAAAAATCAATATATAATCAGTTTCCATATGTGTATTAATGTAGTACTCCCTCCTCCTCCCCCCCTCCCCAAAAAAGGCTGCAATCAAGAAATAATTAGCAATTTTTTCATGCTTTCTTGAATTTACATTTAAATGGATATGTATATTATAAAAACCAATGAAAAGAATAAAAAGAAACTTTTCTAAATAGAGAAAATGTTACAAGGACTATTAATTTTACAAAATTTTTCAAGACTAATCTTACAGCCTATACATTTTGAAATTACTTCCCATTCAATTTTATTAGAAATTCATAATTCTTATGTATGTGAATTGTAAATGGGTTAGAGCTCTTACATTTTCCAACATAAATTTCATTTGCATGTTTTCAGCAAGTCAGATCAATTGATGTACAAATATTTTGCAAAATCAATATTTACTTTTTGAAGTAATTTTTATACTTGGATTATAAATGATTTTGGTTAGCTTTTCATTTTTATGTACTTGTGAAAGAATCAGCAATAACCCAATGGTTTAATATGTATATTTGACCAATAAAAGTTCACCAATATAATTGGATTCTCCATCACCTCTAACTTTTTTTTATGTTACTGTATTTTAAAACTTCTTTTGCTTCACCTTCTTAAATTTAATATCTACATTCAACTATCAGATCTTAACATCCACTTACGCATTCGCATATTTTTTATTTTATTTACAAGTTAGATGTAAAATCACATTGAAACCAAAAATTTGTTTTATGATCTGTTATCAATTGTCTGCTTGAATTGCTAGAACTATAAAACAAAATTTTGATTTGGGAGAATTCTTTATCTGTTTATTATAAGAATACATCCTTAGTATTTGTAAATTTAAAATATTAAATATTATTTCTCTACAATCATACTTTAATTTTTTAATATTAATATCAGTCTATTGATTATTATAGAAAGCATTTCAGGAGTGATTACAATTTGGATGTAATTGAAATTCTGAGTTTTTTACATTTTGTAATCAGTTGTTTTAGAATAAATATGTCAGTCAGAATTAAAATATATACATATTATGCAGGGATATGGAATGTTCTTTAACATTCTTGACCTAGAATATGAACTGTATTTTTTATTTAATTAAATGAAAATAAGGCTTTGAAGTTAGAAAATCTCTCCCAAGATTATGTAGGTAACATTTCAGTATTTAATGCATTTAATTGTTGAACAGTTTATTGAAGTTGTTTAAATTCTATAAAACATTTTCTTTATGTTTGTCTTTGATTTTAGTTTTAGACATGATATTTCTATGTGAAAAACCATTATCTTAATCAAATTGTCTTGCTGAATTGTCATCAATTGCTATATGTATAAAATGGCTTCCAAAACACAAAATTCAAGAATTTAAATATTTTAAAGATATAATAAAGTAAATTATAAATAATTTTTGAAAATTTTACTTTTTGTTTTTTCTAATGAAATTGTTTGATGCCATGAAGTTTCATTTTCATATTTCAAATTATGTTAAATTCCAAATCCAATGTAATTTTCAACAATTTTTGAAAAAGATTGCATTCCTCCAAATGTAATGCTATAACCTTTCAGTTTGTGTTTATGTTATTTTTGTACTAATTTTTCTTCTGGGTTATCTTCAGGGTACTTTAGCTGAAAGGATAAGAGCTGGAGGTGCAGGTATTCCTGCCTTTTACACATCTACAGCATACGGGACACTTGTTCAAGAAGGTGGGGCTCCCGTTAAATATAATCCTGATGGCAGCATCGCACTAGCGAGTGAATCCAAAGAGGTGAATATAAACTTTAGTACTGATTTATTTATTAATTAGCCACCTTTAGGAGCCACTTTTATATAAATAGATATGGTTTTACTCCTTATATTATTGTATCAATCAGTTTGAAATTTCATTTATTTAATTTTAGCCTGATGAAGGCGTTAATTGCAATCATAAAGCTAATAAATAAAATAAATGGGAAAATGTATTAAAAAATAATTTCAATGCTACTTAATGTAATATTGGCCATATTTTTAAGAAACTTGATTTGTTATGATATGTAGTATATATTACATCTTTTTTTTACTTATTTTTGTTTTGTTTTGATATATATTTTTTAAATAAATATTTTAATGAAAGCATTTTTCTTTAAATAAATTTCAACTATCCTGTCTCTTATCCAATAAAAATAAATTTAATTTGAAAAGTTATGTGAACTTATTACATTAAAGTTATGAACTGTAGAAAACGTATTATAATTGTAAAAAATTTTGAATTCAAGATTTTGATGAATCACCATATTTTTAGATCTGTCTGAGTATGAAAGGCATATTTTTAGTAAAACATCAGTCCATTTGTGACAAAGATAATTTAAAAATGTTTTAAGATAAGACAGGTGAAATTTGATACATGGTCTTTATATCAAATTAGTATGCTTCTTTCAAATTTTGATCTAAATGCATTCAAATAAAGTCTGTGTGTCTAGATGTTTGAATATAAGTTAACACATATACTATAAAAAGAAGGGAGTTAGGTAAAATTTGGTTTACAGATTAATCACTTATAGCATAGAGACTATCAAATTTTAAACAAAATCTATCTAGGAGTTAATCATCTGACAATCTGTGATGATGTAAATCTGCATGTAAATATTATAACACAAAAAGGCAATGACTTAAATATATGAAATTTAGCATTTGATTTTCCAACTGCAATTATATTTCTGTGTTAAATTTTTATTTCAATCAGAGGGGAAAATGCACCTAGTACATAAATTAGATTATCTTATGTTATTAACTGCATCCTTGGAACTGATTACCAAAATATTCAACTAGGATCAAACAATAGGATCAGTAAAATTGCTAAATTCATGCCTGTACCTTAACATTCCATTATTATGCAGCATTGCCATGTAAGGAATTCTCTGACTTACCCAATGTCTATAATTTTTTACAGGAGTTAGGGAATAACATCTTTATTAGAGAATGTGAAAAAAAAATGTTTTGGTTAAACCACTCCCACTGGCTTTTCCTGAAAAAGGTTTTTAAACAACTTAAAAACCATTTTTAAAAAATCATAAAGATTGTAATTGACTGTTCTACAATTTATCCTTCTTTTTATGACTTGCCCACTGCAATAGAGGGTTAATTTCTTACTTTATAATTTTCTTTCTTGTAGTAATTGTGATGTCTAATAATGCATTTAGGGTCTGGACTTTGTACTTCATTTAGTGTATATTTTTCTATCATTATTTTCTAAGCAAAAAAAAAAAAAAAAAAATTATTTGCAGCAGTTTTTTTTTAAATAAATAAATATAAATGACCCATTATATATAATATATAGTTAATTTTATATGATTATTCTACATAGGGACAAAATTTTAATAAATAAATTCATCTTCAATAAAAATTACTTTTCTTCAAAATGCAAACAAAAAATTACATATTTTCTTGTAGGATCATGTGTTTTTTAGCTTATTTGCAGCTAACAAATTATTGACATATGATGTTGATTTCAGTGTAAGTTATTTCTTTTATGTTTTGTTGTCTGTTTGGCTTTTATGGGATGTTCATTGTACTTTGAAAAGAATAGTAATAATAATTGCTTTGAGTGTTCTTAAAATATCATTTAATGTTGAACTTCTCGATTCATTTAAACTTAAATTTCCTTAAAAACTTCTTTTATTTAATTTAAAAAAATATATTTGCAAAAAATGAATTGCATTTTATCATTAAATTATTTGTAGCATCTCTTAATTTTTTTTATTTGGCAAATTTACGTATCCTTGCTTATTTTTATTTTAGGTTCGGCAAATTAATGGACGAGATTATATCTTGGAAGAAGCTATTACTGGTGATTTTGCTTTAGTTAAAGCGTGGAAAGCTGACAAGTTTGGGAACTTAATATTTCGGTAATGCATTTTACATTGACTTAAATTTTTCTTGTAAAGTTTTTCCTTTATTTATTTCATTGCTCTAAGTTCACCATTACATATTTTATTTTATTATTATTATTATTGCAGAAAATCGACTCCGAATTTTAATATTCCTATGTGCAAAGCAGCAAAAATTACGATTGCTGAAGTGAGTTATATTTTTGATACTTGATGTGTAATTATTGTGTTAAAATATGTGGGCCACTTAATAAAAATTTATTATTTCGAGTTGCTTTCATTGTACTTCAAGAATATTTTGCTTTAGACATACATAAAATGACATTATTTCTCTACTCTTCCTTCATCATCAAATTGCTGTGGGCTAATGGAAGCTTTGGTCATTCTTTTTTTTACCCAAGTGTTATGGATTTGAAACTGAATTCCATCAAATATGCTTTGTATACACAATCCTGTAATGCATAAGAAATCATATGGGATGAAATATTCTGCTGGTGTGTTATTGAATGCCAGGTCTAGTGGCATATTTGTTATTTATTCATTGTCCAAAATTTATTTATTATTCAGCCCTTTTGTAATTGTTCTGTTTGATTTTAAAATAGGACAAATAGCTAGCAAACTAAAACAAATCACTATTCTTTGCCATTGATAGAAATAACAAGAGTTAAAAAGGCTAGATTGGGGGGGGGGGATTTGTTTACACAATGTAATTATTTAAAAGTGAATGTAATTATTTCCCTTACATAAAACATTAATGGAATAAATTATAATTGCATTCAATATTCCAAAAGTGCCAATTATGTTTTATATAAATTCCCATTGTTTTGCATTTTAATTCAATTACAAACTCTAACCTTAAATATTAACAAACATTTACTCATTTATTTATTTCTGATATCTGTTTCAAAAGATGATTAGATGAAATTAACTATTAATGAATTTAAAAAAAAGATTTCTCCCAATTGCAGAACAATATCCTATAATTGTGAATATTGTGTTTATTTAAGTGAGCTTTTAAGATGGATTCAGTTTTCAGTTTTTTTTTTTTTTTTTTTTTTTTCTCCTCTGTATAAGGCTTTGTTAAAAATTTATGGGCTAAACAAATTCTACATTTTAGGTTGAAGAAATTGTAGAAATAGGTGAAATACCTCCTGAAAATGTGCATGTTCCTAGTGTATATGTTCAAAGGGTGTTACTTGGTGAAAAATTTGAAAAAAGAGTTGAAGTAAATATATTTATTTGCTTATATATGTATAATAATCTGAGTGTAGATGTCTTTAAATGTGATGAGTCAATTAGTAATTGTGTTCCTTTTTTTTTATTACAAATTTGAATTGATTGTAACTCTGAGGATATATTGTGAGCGTTTAGATTGGAATATTTGAATGATATTTTAAACATTTCTATTGTGGATATGCTGTACTTTAAATGAATGAACCATTTGTAATTACAAAAAGGGAAATAACTAAAGTTAGTAATGTTATTTAGTAAGAAATTGCCGATCTGGTGTTTTCAAAAACTTTGAAATTTTTTTAAAAAATAACAACTAAATTTTGAAATTGGGAATCACAATTTGAAAAACATGGATTCAAAAGATTACATACTAGCCGCCTTTGGCGACCAGCTGGTTCGCCATGACTAAAGTGTTCTAAAACGTTCAATTAAATCACTTATTCATTAGCCTTGAAGTAATTCCGGGCATTGATTGACCTGAAATTAATATTTTCTTTAAGATGATGGACGGAAAGTTCTAAAAGTACACCTTTTCCTAATAATATTATTTAATTTTATAAATCAGTTAGTTTTAACCATCGGTTATGCTTCCAAAATATATTTTAAAAAAAATTTCAATGATGTTGCCAAAATATTAAATATGTTTGTTTAAAGAAAGCTTGAAAGGGAAAAAAAGTATTGAATTACTGATACAGATATTGCAAACGATTACATAAGTATGCCATTAAGTTGGGATTTCAATGCATATAAATCAAGTCTAAAGAAATGATACTTTTAGCAAGTGACTGGATAAAATAAAAGAAACATAAAATGTGATATTTTCTACAAAAATAAATGCAAAGCAGAGGTTTCTATAATCTTTTGCAATATCTAAATCATTTATTCAACAAATATTCTTTATTTATGGTAAACCTGATTGAATTTAGATAGGATATGCATTAAACTCCCGACTATGGCATATTATATAATCGTTTGCAATATCTGTATCATTAATTCCATAATTTTTTTCCATTATAAAATGTGATAGTTTTTTAAAAAATAAATGCAAAGCCAAGTTTTCTGTAATCGTTTGCAACATCTAAATCATTTATTCAATATATATATTTTTTCCTTTTTCGCTTTTTTTAAAAAAACATATTTAATATTTTGGCAATACCACGGAAAAAAAAACATTTTTAATTTCTGGCCAATCAATGCCCGGCATTACTTCAAGGCTAATGAATATGTGATTCAATTGAAATTTTTAGAACGCATTACTCATGGCGAACAAGCTGGTCGCCAAAGGCGGCTAGTCGTAAATAAAGATTTGTTGAATAAATGATTTAGATATTGCAAACGATTATAGAAACCTTTGCATTGCATTAATTTTTTAAAGAAAATATCATATTTTATATTTTTTTTTATTTTATCCAGTCACATGTTGAAAATTGCATTTCTTTAGATTTATTTTGCGATGATAATTTTTTTTTATTTGAACTTCCGGCATTCTTTTATTTTATCTAGTCACGTGCTAAAAAAACATGGTCAAAATGTTTCTTTAAAAGTTCGTTAAAAATAGAAGCTTAAGTTATACATTAAAACTCTGATACCATTAGAAGGCTAATTTTTTAATTGATGTAAAAATCATGTTTATGCGATCATATTTTCGGAAGTTATAGCGGAAACACGTCGAAATTTCGCTTAAGTTTTAATTAATTCAAATTCTAATTAAAAATTCAAAAAAAGGGCTCCGAGGTGCACATTCCGGACCTCCAAGGTATACATGTACCAAATTTGGTAGCTGTACGTCCAATGGTCTGGCCGACAGAGCGCCAACACACACACATTGAGCTTTATTATAAGTATAGAAGACTAGCTTATATGTATGTTATTGGATCAGAATTAGAATCTTTTCACATATTGATGTTTTCTTTTTGAATTGAAGATGAAATTCTTTTTATATAAAATATTATATGCAAATCTTATTTTAAGACTATGCATTGAAATAAGAGTGTTTTTTTTTTTTTTTAAGCAGCTAAAAGTAGTTCAAAATCTTAACTTCACCCAAAAAGGGAGTTATTTATCTATAAATTTATTTATTTCAAAATTAACTCTCATTAAATTTTTCTAAAGAATGAAAAATTAAAAAAAAAATTGAATTGAACGAAAAGGAAATTGATGTTGCTAAAAAGGTAAAATTTTCAGTGTACTTTTTTTTTTCCATTAATTTCCTCCAAAGTTTCTGTGAAAAAAAATTATAGATTAATTTCTTGTCGTAGGAAATACCTATTGCTAAAGTGTTTCTGTTTCATTTGCTCACAAATCTATATTTCTTGTCTCTGTTTTAGTAATTGAATTATGTTTATTTTCAGACATTATTAAACCAATAGAAACCTCACAAAGGCTTATTAAAATCAAATAGAATTTTTTTGAATAATAGAATAGTTCACAGTTAATGTTTATCTTAACTCATTTAAATTTTTAAAAAAATAATGGCATTTGAAAGAAATATTGTATAAAATAGAAATAGTACAGATTTGAATTAAAATATGTATTAAAATATTTCTTGTAAGATTATTAAATTTACTGCAATAAAGCTGTAAAATTTTGGATATTTTTTATTTAATTAAATATTTTGAAAAATTGACAGTATTCTTTCACTTGATTTAATGAATAAGTGTGTTAAGATTTGTTAAAATCATTCATTTAGAAAAAGATTTGAAACATGCAAACATATATATAGCTTTAATAATTTTTATTTATATTAATATAAATATCTTCTTTGATAATTGTATAATATGGTAAAATATAAAAGCTAGATTAATATTTTTTAATACTCTAAACCAGGGATGGGCAAACTTTTTCGATAGCGGGCCAAAAATCGAAAAAATAAAGTTTGGCGGGCCAAGATGAATTTTTCTAAAATTTTAAAAACAATATACAAGTATTACAATTTAATATATTAATGAGATGAATGAAATTGCGATTTCATTTTTAAAAGTTCCTTATGTTGAGGTTCGAAGTGAGATAAGTTTTGTTGAGTTCGAAGTGATTCTAAGGAACGAGGCTAAATGCTCATCTGTCAGTTTACTTTTGAAATAATTCTTTCTAAGGTTCATAGTTGAAAACACTTGTTCACATATATAAGATGAAGCAAACATAAGACTGATTTTCTGGGCATGAGATATTAAATTTGAGAAACTTACTTTCTATAATGATTTGTAAAACTCTAACTTTGGCATATTTAGAAACAATTGCTTGAGATGATTGTTAGATTGCAGCTCAATTAATTCAAGCTGGAAATCTAACCTCACTGCTTCACAATTTACGTTGAATTGCAGGGTAAAATTATCCAATTCTGCTTGAATATATTGAATTCCCATATGTCTGCTCCACAAGAAAAAGATAACGCTTGTTGGTGCCAATCTACAGCTATAACTAACAAATAACTTCCGTTTTTAACACTTTGCCGATTGAAAACTGCCTGCGTTTGCTATTTCCTTCGATTTATGTTTTGCAGAACAAAAATAGAGAATGTAAACAGATTACCAGTTCTTTGAAAAAAAGGAAGAAAAAATATAATATTCAAACAAAGTAGAAAAGGAGATGGATATATAATATATGAATATTTCTTTTAATTTTCCTCTGACCGGCAAATTAAAAGTCTATCCGCGGGCCGGATAGAACCTTCCGGCGGGCCGTAGTTTCCCCATCCCTGCTCTAAACTGTTGTCGCTATTTTTAGGACCTGAAAATTTGTAGTGTTTCAGACAGAAAAATTCTCCTGTGGCCTCAAAGTTTAATAACAAATCATAAATTGAAGCATTAATTAATGATATATGAAATAGAGAAAGGCACAAATACTCTCGATTTTTCTGTAGTTCCAAAAGCTCTCTCTGCAACTTTAGTATTAACTTAAAAAGTTGTAACCATTTTAAAAAGTTTTTGTAAAAGAAGCAAGTTATAATAATTAGAAGGAATTCCTTTACTTTCATTTTTTTTTTCTTTGTAAAAAAAATGTTTTTAGTCATAGAAAAGAACTTTGATTAAATTTGTAAAAAAATGCATACTGTGTGCTATCTGAAATTAATTTTTTTTTGTTAACTTCTGTTTAGGAACTGAAGTAATTTTAATATGAATATATTGTACAAGGATCATTAGTTAATTATTAAAAACATAAATTGATATTTTTTTAGAGACTAAAGTTCCACAAAAAAGAAGGTAATGGTGTCAAAACTCCAGCTGAAAAAATAAGAGAAAAAATTGTCCGCAGGGCTGCTTTAGAATTCCAGGATGGCATGTATGGTATCCTTTAAATTAAATTTCTTTAAATAAGTATTGATTTTTTTTTAAAAAAGTAGTGACAAATTAAATTCTTAACTTGTACGCAGTAAATCTTGGTATTGGTATGCCTGTGTTAGCTAGTAACCACATACCACCAGGCATGACAGTTCATCTCCATTCTGAGAATGGTGTCTTGGGTCTGGTAAGTTTAAAATAACGTTACTATTTATTTATTTTCTACTTATGAAGTTTGATTTAATTATAAATAATTGGTCAAGAATTTTAATGGTGATTTGCCCACTTTAAAAACCAATAAATTTTGAAAAGTTTTTTTTTAGTGAGAATATTATTTTGTCTTTTTTATGATATGCAAATTTCTGAAAATTTTAACAAAAATCTGTTTTTGAATTTGAATTTTTTATATAAACCTTAGCTTTAAAAATTAGCTCATATACTAATTAGTCTGCTATTATTGTATGCTATTTTTATATTAACTGAAGTTTTTTTCCTTTCAAATATTACTTTTTGTCTTATAGCTAACTAATTCATTTTTTTTTAACTTCTGTTATTTTAATCACCATTAACATGAAAGATTAATTATCATTTTAGTCAAATTTTTCTGTGAAAAATATTTTAAATCCATTTTCCTGTCTAATAATTTTTTAAAGGCTCTTGTAATTTACAAATTTCTTATTCATTCATATATATTTGTTCTGCCTTTCAGTGAGACACTTTTTGTATGGATAAAAAGATCGTTCAGTTCTATCATCATTTCAGATATCATCTTTTGATGATATCTGAAATTACATTTTATTACATTAGTTTTAAAAAATCAAAGGAAAATCCAGTTACTCTCTAAATTCATCTTCTAAACTGCAATTTCATAAAAGTATCTCTCAATTTTGAGCTTTTATGTTTTTTGAGAATTTATTGTATGGTCTGTAGTTTGCACTGGGTTGTCAAGTTTGGCTTTGCATATTATTAGATTTAATATACTTTTTAAGCTTATTTTTTGTGGGTTATATTTTTGTATTTTAAATTATGAAATTATGTATTACTCTAATTTTCTCTATTTTATAAATTCTGCACTTACACATTCTGTTGAGTAAATAAAATTTTAGTTTGTTCCTCACTCCATGTCTTTTTCACCCTGTAACCTAATATATTCCTGTGCTTTAATTAGGGACCCTATCCATTTGAAGGTGAACATGATCCTGACTTAATAAATGCAGGAAAAGAAACAGTCACTGCTCTTCCTGGAGCTGCGTTTTTTTCTAGTGATGAGTCATTTGCTATGGTTAGAGGGTAAATATAATCAAATTAATTTATTTGGTAATTTATTTTATGTCTCTTATCTGTATAAATAAAAATGAATGTTCGGCTCTATGTCTCTTATGCGCTGCCATTTCGCTCATCTGATTTCGATAAAACTTTAACTACTTTTAATTTACAGTTACACGAAGGTTATGAGCATAATACAATCATCTAAAGTATTAAAAATATTTTAAGATCTGTTTATCACATCTGTTAACCATGGATTAACCACCAGATAACTCACCAAAGAAACACAACAAATTCAGTAAAAATGCTAAATTCAAGCTAGACATTAATATTTCGTAGTTACAGTATGTAAATATTATGTAAGTCGTTCTTTGAAGTAATAACTTTATTAGAGAATACAGGGGAAAGTTTTAGAAGAATCAATCTTGTAGGTTTGTAATTTTATCTAAACAATCAATGAAATTTTAGCTTTTTTTGCAGTAATTTCCGAAAATATTACAGTACAAATATTTTTGCATCTTAATTTTCAAAACATTATCTTTTCAACTATATTAGTAATTTTATAGTTTAAATATATTTCCTAAACTTAATCAATTTAAAAAAAATGTATTTTAATCACATTTTTTAACATTAAACTTGAGAATTCTGAAGGAATATTAAACGAATCATGAGATACAATAAACAGTTTCTTTCATTACCATTCTGAAAGAACACCAGGTTTTACAATTCTAAAAAAATACGCAAATCTAATATATAAAAAGAAATATTTGTTTGTAGATTAGAATAATAAAAATAGATTAAATACTATTTATGCTTTTCCTTTATATATCCTTCAGTCTCAATGATTGTATTCATTGCCGACAAAAAAAATTGTTCTTCCTATCTTAGTTATCTTATCTTAAGTAAGCAAGATAACTATTTCATATTCCAAACAATGTTTCCAAGATTATTTTTTCCTGTGGCAGCAACAAACCGGGTACCAGCTAGTAGAGACGTAAAATAAATCGTAACCAATTTTGTTTATCATCAGCTATTTTCTCATCCTCTTAATAGTAATAATTTTAAGTGTTACAATGGGCTATTTTGAAGAAATTCATCTATATCAGAGGTGTCCAAACTGTTGGCGGCACGGGCCGGATCGAAATTAGATCCATGTTATAAGGGCCACATGTATATACAAATTGAAAAATATCATTATGAGTAAAGTAGAATTAAATACTATTAATTAATACTATTTTATTGTAACTTGAAAATACTAAACAAACAAAGTATAATTATATAATTATTTTATATAAATTGAAATATTTTCATGCAACTTCTAAAACGAAGGATGAAACTGTTTTTTGTTGTTGTTGTTGTTGTTGTTGTTGTTGAAGAATGTCTTTATAGTTGGGATCAAAATTTGTTACACCAATCATAAGCAATGACTGCAAATGATCATCAGATAAATTTGCTCTATATTTTGATTTGAGATACTTCATTCGAGAAAAAGTTTGTTCGCTCACGTGAGTAGTCCCAAACATTGAAATGAATTTACGAGCAAATTTCTTCAAATTTGGAAACTCTTTTGCATCCAAATATTTATAAAAATCTATTAAGTTTCCTTCCTTGTATTTGTTCGTTTGCTTGAAGGTCAATAATTTAGTCTTATAACTTAACAGCGCGATAGACATTTGTGTTTGGTCAAGTACAACAACTCCGTTTTGTTGGCCACGTAGTTTTTCGATATACCTTTATGAAAATGAAAAGGTTTGGGCGAAAACATCATTATGTTTTAAAACCCTTCGCGGGCCGGATAAAATCACTTGGCGGGCCGTAGTTTGGACACCTCTGATCTATATCAATGTTTTTTCAAGCAACTTAAAATATTGTTTGGTTGCAAAAATTTACATGTAGACAAAATTATTAGAGGGTGTGGTTTATCAATTTAGAGCATTCATGTCTCTGATCTGAAAGTCATTGGACCAAAACTGTTAGTTAATTTGAGGTATAAGAATATTGTGTACAGTTTAATACTTTTATAGCTATTTTAAGTTTTAAAAAATTGTAGACTGGGGAATATTGTTTTAATTACTGCTGGTTATGATCACATGTAAGAAATAAAGTGAATTTTTTAACTACTTGTTTGCTGCAATGTGATTCTTTTTATGATTGCATTTATGGTAGTTTTTTGTCGTCATATATATGAAATTTATTTTGATGGATTTTTATTTATTTTTCTATTGATTAGATATTAACATTTTTAAAAAAAGCAAACTTAGTACTTTAAAAAAAATTATGGCATTTGAAAAAAAAATTGCTATATTATTCTTTATTTATTGCTTTTCTTCTAACCATATGAAATCTCCTAGTATGAAATTCCTTTAGTTTTTAATCAAATAAATAATTTTTTTAAAATCAAAAATGCAATTAAAATAAGCTAACTTGAAATAAAATTGCTATTTCAACAGATGTTTCTGGTATTTTAAAAATAATGTATGCTAATTTCGTTTAAATTCTGTTTGATATTTACAATAAAAATTGAAAAACATTTATTGATAGCTGATTCTGATGATTAATAGTTTTAATTTCTGTAGAAATATATAATTAAAATTAGTAATTCCATGCTATTGGTAATGATATTAGTAGTTTCAGTTATGTTTATTATAGCTGATTTGTGAAATTCTATATAATTCAAATAAAATTTTTATACCTCTGGTTTTCTGTGCTATGATACTTCCTGATTATCTTCTGAAGTGAACTTATTTACAAATTTATTTCTTACTGATAGTAATGAGAAGTTTGGTAGTTGCACTAAATGAAATTTAAATTTGTACAATTCTAATAACAGTGTTGTAGAAGTTTTCCATTTAATTATTTTCTGAAATTGTTGTTTACTAATATTTATTAAATTATCACATTCTCTGCTTTTATTTTTGTATGCACCTTAAATAATATGCAGTGATAATTTTATATAAAAATATGTTTTCTTAATTTCACTAATGAATCTTAGATAATTTGTTTTTTAATGTCATTAGGTAAAAATAATATGTAAAATTAGGTTGTTTTCAACTTTAAAATATTTTTTCTCTATTGATTTAAAAAGATTACTGTTATTCGGTCAGTATAAATAAATAACATTAATGAAGCATTGGGAATCATAACTTTGTTTTATATATTGAAAATATTCAAGCCATAAAATCAAGGTTTGAAAAATATAATTATCTTTATAATTTGGTAGTTATTATTAACGTGGGACAAATTTTACTATAGAATATTTAGATGTGTTTGTAACTTATTTGCAATCATGTTTCTTTTTATTCCACTGATATTCTCTTCTTATTATGCTAATCTTTCCTAGAGGTCATATTCAATTGACTATGTTAGGTGGCATGCAAGTATCTCGTTATGGTGATTTAGCAAACTGGATGATACCTGTAAGTATTACTTCCTTTGAAAACTTGAAAGTTTTCTGTAATTAACTTCTGATAATAACTGTTTTGTTCTGCTTCTATTTCTATTATATATTTATTGTGATATACAATAAATTTTTGAAATTAGCTTTGACCAGTTAAGATAACTGTGAATTATTTTTAAAAATTTACTTTTGTTTTGGTCTATTAGTTTGAAACTAAATGAAAGAAATAAATTTTCTGTTGAAAAACAAGAAAAATTATTAAGTAAAAATTTTTTGCTCCTTAACTAAAAACAGTATTTCTTTTATTTATTGTTTTTCAATGCTTTATATCATTTGCATATTTCTTTAAACATTAGAATTAATTTACCATTAAACATGTTTCATATAATTTTTATGAGCATTAATGAATGGAACATTCTTTTTTTTTAATTTATGAAAATGATACATTTTCTAACTGCATTTGAATGAATTAATTCTTTAAAGAAATCCTTAGAGCTAAAAAGCATATTCATACTTTTGAAATTGTGAATTGTTTAGCTAAGAATGTCAAGTTACAAAAACATTTGAGAAGGAAAGGCAATAGTTACCTTTTATGTATGTGTATATATATATATAATATTAAGCTCTTGACAACTTCAAAAAGAGTTTCTGAATTTAATTGGAAAAAAAAAAAAATGCTTCTGCACTCTTTTGAAAAGGGAATAATGTTAAATGTGTTGCTGAACTTATATTTTAAAAATCCAAAAAGCTGTGATTCAATATTCAAATATAAAATAATTAATTCTTATTGCTTTTCATTGAAATAAAAAAATGACATTGCAAGTGATATCACAATTCATATATGTAATGAAATTCATTCATATAAATGCTAATATTTATTGAACAAATAATTTTATACACATTTAAATTTTTTATGGTGAAACATGGCATTTTTAGTGTTATTTCTATATTAGCTTATTCGTTAAGAAAATATTAAATAAATTCAAGTTTCTCTGTGTTATTCATTTTGAAAAGAAAAGTATGAAATTTTTTAATTTACAATTCTTATATATTAGTTTTAAAAAATCAAAATGTCATTTTAAGATAATCTACGACTATTATTAGGTAGTTAACAATTATATTTTTATTGATATATAGTTTCTCCATTTAGGAAACTCTTATTATTTTAGATATATTTGTTAAGATATTGCCAACATTCATTTAAAAATTGTAAACAAACATATCGTAGCACATTTTGTCCGTTAAATAATTTAAAAAAGAATTATGAATAAAGCATTAATATGATTTTAAAAAAAAATACAAAGGCCCATATAAATCTGAAATACTACTTGTTAATTTTTTGTATTATAGTAATTCTGGATATGTGAAAGATTCTCATTATCAACTTCAACTTTTATAATAAGTAATTTGACCGAATATATAGAACTTCCATAAATGTTGATAACTTGCATTCTGTACAGAATGAGAAATTTAGAAATTTCACCTTTCTGATGAAGCAAAAAATTCATTAAAAAATATTTTGATTAGAAAATTTCAAACCTATTTGTAAATATTTTGGGAATAAGTTAATAACATTAAATTCTCACATTTCACAAATTCTCTCTCTCACACACACACTTTTTTTTTTTTTACAATAGAAGCCATTCTTCTATAACTTCTATAATTATGCTTACTTTTTACTTTTACAGATTAGTAATTATGTTTTTAATGGGTTTGAACTTATCTTTGTATTAAAAAAATTTGAATTTATCTTCGCAATTGTTAAATCAAATACTAATTTTTTAAATATTGGTAGTTAGAAGTTAAGCAAAATTTTACATATAAAAAAGTACTTTCCCCATTAAATTCAACATTTAATTGTTAGCAAAGAAAAAGTTTAGTACACAAACTCCAAGAAATTAAATTAGCATCAATAAATGTAATGATTTAACATTTTTTGAAGATATCTATAAAAATATGTATTCAAAATTATCTATTTCATTTTCAGTTTTATAGAATTTTCATCACCCTCAATCTTAATGTTGAATGTGTTTCAATTTAAGGGTAAGCTGGTGAAAGGAATGGGTGGTGCCATGGATTTGGTGTCCTGTGAAGGATCCAATACTAGAGTAGTGGTTGTGATGGAGCACACAGCCAAAGGGAAGACACCAAAGATTTTGGAATCCTGTACATTACCTCTGACAGGAAGACGCTGTGTTAATAGAATTATAACAGAAAAGGTAATATTATGATTTCGTTATTATTTCATTATTTTATTTGTCTTATTCTTGTTATTAGACAAAGGAAACATTTAATTTTCATAGTATTAATATTGTATATTGTTTACAGGGTGTCTTTGATGTAGATTTCGAAAAGGGATTAACTTTGGTGGAAAAAGCAGAAGATGTGACATTAGAAGATATAGTGAATACAACTGAATGCCAATTTGAGGTAAATTAATTTTTTGGCTGAAAATTGTTACAATTTTTTTTTTACCTGCATATTTATCACAGTATTTCAGGTAATTCCCTCAAAGTTTTATTATTTAAAAATTAATCATCATTTATTATTTCTAATGGTTATTAGATATTGCCAATTTGAGGGATGCTTCATAAATTTCTTAAAGCTCCTAATCATCACCTAAGACATATTTGTAAAATATATTTCACTAGAAATGTGATCCAGTTATTAAGTAAATTGTTATTTGCCTAGTTATTTAGTAAATTGTTATTTGCTTTA
Organism: Argiope trifasciata; assembly: GCA_026543055.1. Taxonomy (NCBI): domain Eukaryota; kingdom Metazoa; phylum Arthropoda; class Arachnida; order Araneae; family Araneidae; genus Argiope; species Argiope trifasciata. The sequence continues at coordinate 398,504 of JAPMOQ010062052.1, forward strand.
AATAATTTAGTAATTGTTGTTTGCTTTATTTGCCATGAAGTATTTTTTTAATTATACTTGAAAATTTTATCTCAATTCAACGACTAATTTTAACCTGTTAATTAAATATCCATTAAATATCATAATTTAAAAAAGTGCAGAAATTTTTTAATCAAGTATTCTTTAAAATTACATTGATTCAAACATCTAAACCATTGCTTAATTTCTTCAAACCTGATTTTTTAAAAACTGGTTTTAAAATTTGATTTCAAGATATTTTATCTTTGTTACATCTCAGTAGTTTATTGAAAAAAATGTTTGCTCATGTAACAATTTTAAGTCCCATAATTTTAAGGTACACATATGTGTACCTCAAATCTTAAGAAAGCTAAAGCATCCTCGACAAAAAAAAAAAAAAAAAAAAAAAAAAAAAAAAAAATGGTTATTTAATTGCTATAATTTTTAGGTTTTTAGGCCTTAGAAATGAAAAAACAATTATTATCGAAATTATCTATTAAACCTTATTTTGAATATAATCTGATTTAAAAAATATTACATTAGTAGATACTGTATTTTGAACACTTGATTCTTCTAGATTTAAGACCAGGATACCAGCATTTTGATGCATATTTACAGCCCATGTAATGTTTTGGAGGGCTTGACCTCTCTAATCTTATATCCGTTTAATTAGGAAGGGACATTTTGTCTTGCTGTTTTATGGATATTAGCACTAGAAAGTGGTAATGAAATCACTTTTAGTTGCATTTCCATCATTTTATGATCATTCTTATATTAATTTGTTTTCATTTAATGATGATTTTTTGCTTTTTTTGGTTTCTTTTCTTGCTAATGAAGAGAATTTCCTCATATTTCAACAAGTACAGAATAATATACATTCAAAATTGCAATAAGGTTATATTTTCGACTCCATTCCTGACAGTTCTGTATGTCACTTTGCCACCATTTTATAGTATATTCAGCAATAAACATCTACTAAATCTATAAAATGTGTTAATACTTGTATTGGCTATTCTTTGTCCTTACTGTATACCAATAATATGCATAATAAGGGTTGCTGCCTCCTATATGCATATTATATGCTTATCTAATAGCCAATTATTTTTATGAGCTTTTTGTTTAGGTTATTTTGACCATCTTCTGCCTGTTCCTATTGGAGTATATATATAGATAATTATACTTGTACATAATAGAGTCCCAGATTTTTTTCTCTTTGTTTGACAAGGTGAATTCTACTATCACCTATGACCCATTCATCCCATTTATCAGGTTTCATCATTTTCAATACCTTGAGAAATTCTATTACTTCTCCTAACATCATCCCCCCTCCCCTTTAAAAGTTAAATAATCTCCTTTTGAATTAAAGAAATTTGACATGAGAATTGTTATTGTTCTTATTATTTTTGCTTATAAAATTCCGTGTAATTTATATAGGTTGTCAGATTGAAATGTCAATTACTGACCACAATTGCTTACTAAATTTAAAAAATAAATATTTTTAAATTTATATCTTATTACATTACAGAACATAAGAATTATTTATTATGAGGCAGATATTCAATATATTTAAGGGCCAGAAAGGACAATTTGAAAATAAGCGCCCTAAAGATAAAATTCACAATGGAGCATTAGCAGTCAGGAAATGGGTGCAAAAATGCCTGAGGTATACATATGTGTATCTCAGTTAAATTTTTATTTTAACTGATTTTATTATAGATAACAAGGTATACTTTGGTTATTACTTTAACCAGACACTTATTATTTTATAAAAAAATATACAAACATATATTTTAATGATGAATATTAAAAAATGTACTTATATTTGCTGTGTTTTCTGTTCAACTGCATTTTAGTTCTCTAGTTAATAGCAACGGATATGAAAAAAATTTCGAACTCTTGCGCTATTTATTGATGAAAAATGTAAGCTACATTCATAAATGTTGAAATACATGCATTTTTCATTAAAATTTTACTTTACCAATAAGAAAAATAACGTTTATAAATAACGTGTGTACAATCTAAAATTCATGGCCTTATTTTTGTTCAAGGAAACTTTCTGCAACCCTTAAATTGTGGAATAAATGAGGGAAATAAAATGTTATTAAATTCAAGTTAAACAAGGGAAAAAGGCTATTTTATAATTTTTAATGAGATCTAATAAATAAATACGATTTTCTGTAAATCTGTTGTAGCATAATTATGAAAGATCCTTAAGGCTTCCCATTGCTAAATATTTTCCTCACAGATTTAGTCGACAATCTGTAACTAAGAAACCCTCACCCATACAACCAACAAAATTTTATTAATTTTATCATTATCAGCTTCTAATTTTGAATATTTTATTAAAAATAAAATATTTAAGATGATTTATTTAGTATTGAAAAGTGGATTGAAATCTTAACTCTTACTTCTGTTTTTGCACTTTTAACCTGGCTGAATCACTTTCTTTAATGTTACCAAATAAAAAATTACTATAGCACTGATACCAAAATAAAACATCTATGCTTTAAAATTGAATTCTTTAAAAAGATTTATGTCAAAATATCTTTTTCTGTAGGTTTCCCCTGATTTGAAACCAATGGGACAAAATTAAAAAGGCTATAGATGGAGCATTTTTTATATTCAAGACAAGATTCGTGTTTTACTAAAGCTTGCCCAGAACTGTAAATAAAGTATTTTTCTATTAAAATATTCAGTAATTGTGTTTAAGGCTTGTAAATATTTTTTGTTTTAATTTTGTGAATTCTTTTTATGTTTAAATAGTAAATGATTTTCACATATCAGAGCTTATATTTAGATGCTAATACAATGTAGAGCATTTATCAAAAGCTTCAGAGTGATGCATTTTAATAAATTAAATTATTCTATTTTATTTCCTTTTATTTTGGATTTTATTTCATTTATACTAAAAATACACACATGTATTGAAATGAAGGTAATTTGTAATTCTGATTTTGTTTGTTTAATCTTCTGTTGTGCCTAAAAAGATTTTTAATTTTAGTCTTTATTCATCAAAATTATCAGACTAAGAGCTTTTGAGTGTTTTGGCACTAAAGTCTCTCTACTGCCCTTGAATAAATGTTAGAACTCTGGTATTTAGATAATTATATATCGCAAATAGTTTTGAAAAATTGATAAGCATTTTATTACTACATAATATCTATTTAACAAATGTTTTCAACATTTTTTTTGAATGGCGAAGTTTAAAAATTCCTTTGGCCCCTCAAAAAATTAATATTTTTCTGAATAAATGTCCAAAGGAGATTATTTGTAAGATATATATATATTGAGAAAGGGAGTATAGAAGATTAATTAAAAAACAAAGTTATTTTAACACATACCAATTAAAAATGACAAATATTTTGCAATCTGTCAAAATTAAAAAGATTGTGAACAGCAGTCTTGAACTGAAATTTTCATATTTCTATTAGGTTTGTTGTTATTTGTATTGGTGAGGAGGGTGAAAAAATCGTAAAAAGTCTAGTTCCAGTATCAAAAAAATTTACATTAGTTTGCTGAGTCATTGACAGGATAGTAATGTACCTCTGTAACATTTAGTTTCATGTAAATAATGGAGTGCTTTCGTTCAACACCCAATATTTGGAAAATGTTCTTTTAATAAATAAAGAAAAATTGAATCATTTTCAAAAAAGATTTATTCCAAATGTTTATTTTATATATAGATGCATATATATATATACTTGATTTTTAATAGACAATAATGCAAAGAGCTTGTATCAAAAAACATCCAAATTAACATAAGCGACTGATTTCAATCAATTCCACAGTAAACCTTGACATACAGGGAGAGATTTACAATCACTGCTACTTATGGGCATCAAATGTATTGTACAATTCCAATATGTATTACAGAATGGTAGTTTATGCTGGCGGCAGATGGCTCATTTACAAATGCTTTCGAGAATGCAAGAACTATTTATTTAGCAAACACAAAGATTCAATAGAATTTAAGTAACAAGATAAGTATTTGGCTTATGAAATTAAGTTCTGCTGTATCCGAACAGAATGTTATTTTATTCAAGTAAATGAAGACTCTAATAGAAATTTGTTATATACAAACAGGACAGGTCACATAAGAGCATAAATTTAGTAAATTAGATGCTTAAGTAATTAAAGGTTCTTCTAACAGAAAAATGAAATTTTTACATTTCTAAAAAAACCAGTCTTTTATTATAAAAAAGACTTTTAAAACAAGAAATGACCTGAGAAGAAGTAGATCTGACAAAACAAACTAGAAATATCGACTAGACAAGAGAAATGTGTAACAATATCAATCAATACACAAGATTTGGTAGTGGTTAAATACATTGTTGACTATATAATAAATTAAAACGGGACATTTTTTTTTCACGTTGAGCAAGTAAAATAGATATTATAATACTTGAAAAAGCAGCTTAAATCTCCATTCTGTTTTTGAAAAAAATTACCATGTTTTGTTATCTTTATGAAACATGATAGTAATAACTATTAAGTTAGAAATTATCATTTATTATATTTGCATACTGTGTATTCAATAATTATCAAAGTAGAATTACTGAAATTACAAGTTTTTTTTATGAATTTATTTTAATGCTGGAATATTCAATTTTATACTTTTAATTTAGAAAATTTAATCCACTAGAATTTTCAAAAAAGTAAAAGTTTATTAGAGAATAAATGAAGTTGATATGGTTATTATAGAGCCAACAATGTTTTATGTCAATATTTGTACATCAAGGAATATATCTATAACAAGATTGCACACAATTCTTGGATCATCTGCCAAAGAATTCTGGTTATTATTTCTGGGCAAAAAAATATTGATTTAATATGGTTACTGTACATATTATAAAGGGACAAAATGATGTTAAATTCAGTTTGAAAGGTTTCATCAGAATATTTACAACAAAAACAGAAAAGATACAATTATATATTGAATAAAAAATGTTTTCAGATTGGGGGGGGGGAGGATATTGAGTACTGCAAGTTTTAGAAACAAAGAAAATTATAATTATATAAAGGGTAGTGGAGCAATGATTTTTTATTTACAGATTATCATATGAGAAAATATGTGCAAGGTGATGAATCCTTTTGTACAAAACGTATTCGCATGTATAAAAAAAAGAAATGAAAAGATGACACCATTACTTTCATTAAAGTGTTTGATATTTAAATAGAAATCTTTAGATATCAATAAAAAATCAATTTATCTGAATTAATTAAAAATATACTCATAATTTACTTTAAATCAAATGGTCGAATTTGATTCAACATAGCAAAACCATACCAATCTGCTGAATTCTAATTCATACTTTGTTTCACAACCACAGAATTCACACAGTAAAGGTATATTTCAAAAATTCAAATTCACTTGCATTCATTTTACACCAATTACTAAAATACAGACTTAAATAAAATTTACATGTCTATAGATAAAAATTCATTTACATAAACTTATAAACACTGATTTGAATTTATATTACATCACTTTGTGGAACATATAGCAAATCAGGAGAATTTCTTTATACACAATCAAAACAGACTAGTCTAAGATAAAGGAGGCAAAGGCAAGAAAAAGTAAAAGAATTAGAATCTACCTCCATAATAAAATTAATAGAAAATAAAAATCTTTTATACACTTTTTTTTAAAAAGTTATCTTCCGGATTTCCAAACAACATATGATCCGTAGCCTTCAGATGATACCAATATGATGATGAACTGTACAAACTGTCTTCTTTCACACAATGAATCACTAACAGCATATAAAGGGAGATGTGCAAGAAAAACTTCCATCACACTATTTGGTCATGTCAACATTTTTGTACAAGTCAAGGTAAAGGTAGATAGCAAATAGTCAGCAAGAACTGCTTTTAAAGCGAATGTCGCCATTTTCAATAACAGCAAGTTTAGCAGGAGATGTTGGTGAGGATGACACCAAGCCGTTGCGCCCTTGTAATTGGTATCGCTCCTTCAATTGTGCCAGGGCTGCAAGCAGTCGTGTGTTTGCAGCATCAAGAGTCTGCAGTTTCCTCTCCTGAGCATCAATGACTTTTTGCTTGGCCAAAATAACCCCTTGCATTTCTTGTTGCTCACGTCGTAACTCCTCCTCCACCGTTATCAGCCTGAAATAAAGAAACTCTTTAGTTTGAACATATTTTATTTTCACTTTCTTTATCAATACAAGACAAAATTCTTGGTGGCATCTGCTTGCACATTAAAATTGCATAATAAAAGTGAGAACTACAATTGAAAAATAAATGTATAAAGTAAAAATCCTTTTTCAAGTTCATTGTCTCACAAAACTCTAACTTATTCCTGAAAACAAACAGTAATTTTTTGTGGTAGTTTTGAACACAAAACAAATTTATAATTATGATATTTGTAGGCTTTAAAAGTATCAAAAAAGTGCTTAAAAGGTTACATGCTTAAATAAATCCTGAAACATAAAAACGATTATATATATTTTATTCTTTTCAATAGTAGATTTCAAAGAACTTATTTACTAAAGTAAACTGCAACTTATTAATATTTGAAATGAATTAGGAAAATGAATGAAATAAAGGTTATTCCAATAACAGTTTTGAGAAAACAATTCCCAACTTCTCTCTGGAATTGTTCACATTTTAAATTTGCAGCAGCTATATGCAAACAATAGGGGTTGCATTCTAATTAATGTAGATCCTATTATCCTCAAAATACTGTTATTGACCAAAAAAAAAAAAAACTCATACTAATACATTAATTAAAGTTTCAAGACTACTGGAAATGTAAGTTACCAGTAAAATTACCAATTTGTTTAAATAATGGCAAAAACAATATTTCAGTCAACATTATTTTTAAATTAAAATGACAGAGCAGGTTTGGCCAATGATAAATGCTAACATATTTATTTGGCAATATCAGATCCGTAAGTCTGAAACTTAAAATTAGAAAATCGGACTTCAACCCCTAGATCCTTACAATACACAAGAGTTTTTAAAAGAAATATTTTACCAAAAATCATTTTATTTAGATTCTTTTATCAAGAATATAAGTTTTTGGTTTGTTTACCTAGTAATTATATTCTTCATTTGTTGATCCTTTTCGTCTTGCTGCCTGCGTAACCTTTCCTCCCCTGCTTCTAGTCTGGCTTGCCAATCTGAAACCACCTTCTCTGTGGCACTTTCCTGCTTCGACAACTTCTCCTCCGCCTCGGAAAGCTTCACTTGAAGATTTTGCATCATGTTACGCAATTCCTCCACTTCTCTCTCATACTGAAAATTACAGTCCAACTGTAAATTCTAATCCAAAATAAGTTACTTCAGCACTTATAACGAAATTTTGTTAAATAATGTTAAAATGCACTTTATAGCATTATTTGGATGCTAAAGAAACATCAACTAAACAACTGGGTTTATTCTTATTCTTGGTTTAAAACGTGTACATATATATATATATATATATTCAAATGGAGAGAAGAATGTATATTGTTCTTAAGCAATACATCCTCTTCATTGTGTTACGGCAATAGTTCAATTTGTATCCTTTATGAAGAGTTCATTAGTAAGCACTATGACCAAAAAGAGAAAGCAGAAAGTAGAAAAGAGTCGTATGAACATATTTGGACTTATATACTTTTAAAAAGGAATGCATTAAATTCAGCATCAATGGGAAAAAAAGATCCTACATTACTCGAAGCTCGGTGCTCCCTTTAAATGATAAAAAACAGACAGGGCGCAAATTGAAATGATTTCATATATAGTTCAATTCAAAAGTGAAGTATTAGTCTGAATTTATTAATTCAAATAAAAAACTTATAGACAGAAATGCATGTGACTAAAGTTTTCAATAATAAATACTTGGAGAGACCACTAGAAAAATTCAAATATAGAAAACTGAATCAAAGTGGAATTTTTTACAAGGATATTTCATATTTAGCATTTCTTTATCAATTGTTTTTCATTGAATTTTGTAATATCTTATGATTTTGACGAAGTATAAAACAAAAACCTTATAGTATGTCAAGAGAAATAAATTACCTCTTCAATGGTTTTGCAGTTATTATTTTCAGTCTTAGTGCCAGTGGATGCATCTGTCATTTGAATGTTTTTATTTGGATCAGTACCGTTTGACCTAACACAATTGGAAAAAAAAAAGTTTATCATTGTTTAAAATAGACAAAATGAAAAAAATATTATCAAAAATAATTGTTTAAAGAATTCAAATAAACAACATAAATTCAAAGTTAACAAGAATAAAAATGATTCAAATTACAATTTACTGTAATTGTATTTTTTAAAAATGCGTGATTAAATATCATGGTATCATGCATTCAATTTTGTTCATAAATGTATTTAGAACATTAACTATTTACTATCATGATTAAATATCTAAACAATAAATTAAATACTATAATAATAGAAAAAAATTAAATTGCACACAGAACAACATTAAAAAATGAACTATCAATTTTAGAATTTAATATAGATGCTCACTCAATATTTTCTTTATCCTGGGAATTGCTCAAAGTTGTATTAGAGTTTTTCTGCCTTCGTCTTAAGTAGGACTCATTTGAGAAGCACTGTTTGTAATGGTGATGATGTAATGATCGGGTGGGATGGGATAGAGCTCTGGTAGCAAGTCGAGGAGAGCATCCAATAGTAGCATTACAGCACAAATGAGTACCACCTGAGTAACGAGGATTGGTACGTGGTGCAGTAGATTTGAATTGATTACTACGCCGTTCTCTTGGAGGTGTTGAACTGCAGCTTGCAGTTCCCGAAGATGATGAACTTGAAGCGCAGTTACACCCTTCTACAGATAATGTCAAAGAAGAATCTGCATTTGCTGAAAGAAACAATGCATTGTGACATTTTAAATTTCCAAATATGTTTAGAAATCTTACACTCTTTCATGTTATGCAAAAGAGATTTAAAATAATTCCAAGCAGATATATCGCTAGTGAATGTTACCATAATTATAAACTTTAAAGAACAGACCTATACCATAATACTAAAACTAACATCGCCATATCAAATTTTGCAAAATTAAAATGAGTAATGTACTACGAAAATGATTTCCACAATATCCGAATAGTAAAAAACAAAAAGGCAAAGAAAGGACCTATATTATAAATAAAAAGTTATGTGTGAAATCTAATATAATAACTTTAAGTAATTAATTATTTTATTAATACTTTTAAATTCATAAATTCAATTTTATGATATGTAACAGAAGTTTTCAAACAAGAATTTTTTTCACACTTTGATTTTTAAGGAAATATACAGATCTATAAGAGAAAAGCATTTTGAAAGAAGGTTAAATTTGATTTTACAGTAAGATTTTTAGTGATGGTCTGCTTTATTTATATACATCAAATGATGGAAAGAACAATCTTACCTAAAGAGGTGGGTCCAAAGACAGATATATCCTCTGCACTGAGACTGCTAAAGGAGGTGAGATGAGAGAGTCTGAGATTCTTCCTTGCTTGACGGTTGCAGGGCTCCCAAGGCAAGGGACCAGTGGGAGTTGGGAAATGATACATGGGATTGTTGAATGCCAGAGGGGGATTCTGAGTGTTGCTGCTACCATTTGTTTGGGATTTGTCTGCCTGTAACTCAGGATCTACAGGTGAGCTGGACTGGCTATATGGGAAAGACTGATAACCTGAAGAAGCCACATTGGACAGCTTTTGAAAAGAGAAAACATCGATTAATTTGTGAATGTAAATTGTATTTATTAGTTTTAAGAAATAAATGTGACTAGGATAGTTAATAATTTCCTTAATAAGTTAATAAACAAATGCTAGACACACTATTGAAAATTTGATAACAAATATTAACCCACCCCCCTCCTTTTTTGATACTGCAGATAAAGACAAAATGCTAAAAATTTATAAAGTCATACTCTTTTTAGACTTTTTGTATATGTTTCATTCAAAGACATTTAAGCATTAGATCACTAAACTTGTTTTGAAATTTTCTGAAAGGTAACTTAATTATAATATTTAAAAAATTAGTACAAGCAAAAAGATTTATAAAGTGTGATTGCAGATTTATTTGAAACCTGTAAGAGTCATAAAAATTATATAAATAGAAAATACATTGTTGCTCTTTTTATTATTTATAACATTCAATTTTGAATAGATTTTTTTTTTTTTTTTAATTTTACAAAGCCAGCTTAACATCAGAGGACTAATAAGTAACTGCTTGCAAGAAATCACATTTTGGATTTTGAAATTGTGTATGTACAATATTAGAATTGTAAAAACTTCAATAGTTTTTTAAACCAGCAATATTGAATAGCTTCTTTATAAATCTTAATTTTAAAAAAAGTTTTGATAAATTTTTCAGAATTGTTTAAATTTACCTTATTTAGTTATTTAATTATTATTTACCTTATTTACTTTAATTATTTAGTCAATAATTAAAGCTTTGTCTTAAATCTTTCAATGTTGAAGAAATGGGATTATAAAAATATTTTTTCTGAAAATTATTTAAGACCAGAAGTTCTAGATTACACAAACAAAAGCTTGAAGAATACTGATGAACTTTAAGGAAACTAGACTTTTTAAGCATAGTTTTAATAAGAGTAATAAATTCAGATAATTCACCTGTTTACTTACTTGACTAATAGAAATCTGGCTTCCTTTATGATTCGTTACTTCCATTTCACTTGATTCACTCCCTTGCCCATTGCTGGACAAGGAGCGTTTCACAGGTTCCTTCCTTTCTCGAGTCTTTGGAGAGACTTTTGAGAAATTAGCATTGAGAAGAGCATTTGTTAGAGTGATTCCATTCCTCGGCATGGGAGGAGTATGAGAATCTAGATTCTTTTTCTCGCTGTAGGAGGAAGACAGACTAGGCCTGTGCTGAGGGCTCTTCACTTCTCCATATATGCAGGACTTGGTCAAATTGTTCGAGTCAACTTTGTTTACCTGTGAGTCACTGTTATCGACAGAGGGATCAAGCCCAGTATCAGCATCAAATGCACTGTAGAGAACATAATCATCAGATGTGGTCAAGTCAGGTGCAGCTTTACGACTACTTCCAAGTAAATAGGCATTGCTGAAAAATATTTTATTGTAAGCTATTAACTTGTCAAGTATTGGGAATACAATCCAAATAAATTTTCATGGATAATAGTAAATGGGAATTCTCATGCTTTGAATATAAATAATTCAAAGAAATTATTAAATTAAGAAATTATTAAATTAAGAAATTTTTAACTGAAAGAAATCACTAAGCAAATTAAACAAATTTACATCGTTTTTTGAACCTACAGTGTTAAAAAAATTGTTCACACTTGATAAAGTGTGGAAACCACATAGATTGGGAAAAAACGAAAAGAATAGATTTTGTCAAATTTGTCACTTTAATAGAAAATGGAGAACTATTTTTTAAATAATTTCACTTGAAATTGTAGTAATATCCATGATTTCTATAATAAACACAGTCAGAATAATAAGCTTAAAATGAAGCATAAAAGTATATAAAAGAATAAAATATATAAAAGGAACTAAAATATGAAAGAAAGAAAAAGATCAATGAGCTATAAAAACTACTTACCGTGGAAGTGTTGAAGGTCTATTGAGATGATTAACAGGTGTCATTTTCTGATTGACGGTTGTCAAAGAATGATAATCAAGATCTCCATTTGTATTTCGAACACTATTCATAACATAAGTCTGTACTATTTCTCGGTGGGGATTCTTCATGTTTGAATGTTCGTTCAGTTTCAGAGTCACATTTTCATTGTTTATGGAATTGCTGTTATGATCTGTATGGGAATTGTTAGAGCTAGAGGATGGAATGAGGTTTTTTGTTATGGGAGCATTGCCTAAAGCTGCAGAGATACCATCCAAAATTTGTTGTAATGCATCAATATGATCATAATAGACCTGAAATTTCAGAAGTTTAATCTAATCAAAAAACAAGAGAAGAGAAAACTGCTCAATGTGCATACAATTTAAAGAATTAAGATAATTGATTAACTTTAAGAAAGTAAACCAACCTTTTGGTTGACCCTTGGTAGATTTTCAACCATCAGATTATGCAGAATGGCCAGTTCCTTTCCAATATCAATGTATCCTTCAAATTCATTTCGTTTATTGAATTCTTTGGCTGGAGGACTCTGAAATTTAAAATAATCAAGAGTTTGTTTCAAACTCTACAGAAAAAGAAGCTTTAGTACATTATTTATGAAATACAAAAATTATTGAAATACAAATAGAAATTTTAAACAGTTACTATTTTCTATATATCAAATTATGAATAAAAGACGAACTTCATGACACATACAGTATCTTACCTTTTACTTATTGGTAGTGATTTTGGGTTTAAATTATAATATATGTAAATGTTTTAAATCAAAATATCATACTATGAAAATATTGATGAACTAAAACTTCAGTAGTAATTATATTTGTCATCACGAAAGATAATAAACATAACACTATTTAATATATTAAATTATTATTTTAAAGAAATAGTAAATTGTTCATACAATGAATTCGAATATATTAGGTGTCAAAAATTACACAGACAATTTAATCAAAAGAATAAAAGGCAGCATACAACTGTAATAGCATACAGCACAGCAAAATGTAATTTATTAAAATTTGCTTGATCACACTTTTTTGAAATCTGGATTAAAATGCAGGCCGAGCAAATGAAAACAGATTCAAAAAATTTAAGATTGAAAAAAAAGTTAAAAAATTCCAGACAAAGCTAAAAATGTTCACTATTTTAAGCAAATTTTTTAACAGATAAAATAACTTCAGCCGCAGTTTCAGTTGAAAACCATGCATTTAATACTAAAGAAAAGACATTTATCAAGTATTTAATAGCATTCATTGGAATATTCAGATGTTTAAAAAGCTTTTCTAACAGTGAAGTATGAAAATCATGTATTCAAGCTCAAAAATGTTAAGCATAAATAAATATTTAGGAGATGGTTATTCTTTCCACAAATAAACAATTTATGTTTAGATGATTTTCTATTCCTGTCTTTAAATATACGACGATACATACATATATACTTCATTAGAATTTCTAGATACTCGGTTAATAATAATTTATTCAGATCGTGTAGGAATTGGTAAGACACTCTATACAAGTTCAATGAACAATAAAACTGTGCAATCGGAATATATATTTGAAACAAATTTTTCTAATAAATTTCAACCATAAATGCTGCATCTTACATGATACATAGAGAAGGTATCAAATCCTTAGAGTACTTACAGAAATTTGTCTTAAAAATGCTTTCATTGTACTCCACTCCTTTTCTACAAAGCCATTCATAAATTCCATAAAACTTTCTTTGCCTCCAAATCTTAGAAAGAAAAATAAACGTTAAATAATCTTAAAAACTAACTTATTTAAAAATCATCACAATTATAAAATAATTCTAAATAACGAAATTTTATAACAAAAAAAAAGAAAAGAAGAAAAAAAAAAGATGAGCACAACTTGTTAAGAAACGATAAATTAGTAAAGTATAAATAATTCTTTAATCCCTTATCAAAAGAATTGGGATAATACACAGTTTAGTTAGATTTATTGACTAATGCATATATATTTTTACTCTATAATTAGTGCAACAGATAGGGTATGTTATTATAAACAAAATAAAGTTTAAAATTTAACTTCATAAGGAAATATATGAAATAAGTATTTAATAAGAAAATTATCTTGAATACTAGAATAGTATGATAATAATTTATTGTATCCTACCTGGTGAAATTTGCTAAGGTCTGAATAGTTTTAGCTACCAAAGTCAAATTTCTAGCAGATTTACCCTGAGGATACTCTGAAAAAAAAGTAAGACATATTAGAAAGATAAGAAAATAAAAACAAACCATTAAAAAATATATTTTATCTATGCATGTTCTTTTAGAAAAATAAATTAAAAATAACCATAAACTTTTATTTAAAAAAATTTCCATCAGTATTACTTTAAATGTAACCAATATGAATTTAAAATAATTTTAATATAATATTAACAACAGTTCAATATTTGTGTTCAGAAAAAAAAAAATTTAACCGGCACAAACCAGAAGTAGCCAGAGATAATTGCCTGCACAGGGGTAAGAAAGTTAAGTCCTCCCCAATGCAAAATTGTTTAGAAAAAATGTATATGTTATCCTTTGCATGAGATAAAGAAAATGTACAATGTAAAGAATAAAAACAAAAAAGTGATATATAATCAATAAAGAAACTGTATCATTAAAAAAATTAAATTTTATAATTGATCCAAAGTTAAAAACACTTGCTTTTAAATCAGTAATAAATTCTAAATAACAGGCTTCAAAATTAAATTAATATTAACACCACACTGTCCACACATCTAATTGGGTTTCTTTTGTTTGGTGTTGGTAGGTTTCATTTCTACTTCACACTGCAGGCAATTTAACATATATATATATATATTTGCATCTTTTGCAAAAAATTAAAATGGAGATGCTGGTTGGCACATTCTGCCTAAGAATCATTACAAAAGTAATCCATGTTTCATAAAATCATACAGATAAATTTATTACATATGAAGGTTAAATCTAATTTTCGGAAATCTAAAATTCAAGAACAAGATCATAAAATGCACACCTTGAGAAAGGTTGAAGAGGCTGGGTGACAAAATAGCAGGACAAAGAAACCTGAGAAAGATGGATGCACTGATCAAGTTATCACAGAGTTCTTCTTTGCCGCTGGCAGTCAGTCGCTTTCGACACTCGTAGAACACTTCACGGAGTTCACTGCAGAAAAATTCAATATCAGATATGAACACTATTTTAAGTTTCAGGACTCTCAAAACATAGCAATTCAGAGGAGCTTTCATAAGTATAAAGCTATTAGAGAAACTTTATTGTTTAAGAAAAATTTTATCAACACAAATACTTACTGAGGGAAGTTAGATGCAGAATTAATAATCTTTACCCAAACCATTTCTACATAAGTCATCAAATGTGACTGCTGACGCAACAAAGTAGCATTGTTCGTAACTTTCATAGGGTCAACCTGTATAAAGGAAGAATAAATAAATTAAGTTGCTAATATAATTATAGTGAATCAATTCCACATTAATTTTAATTTATAAACTTAATAGGATAATTTTACAATTTCCAGAGATTTTACAAATATCCTGCCCTTTAAACCAATTCAATAATGGTAAATAAGTTTATGGTAAATTTAGATTGCAAAGCAATGATTCATACTAAAAGATTAAGTTTGATTTATAAATGTTGATTCATATAAAAAAAATTCTTGATTAGACAAAATTTGATGTGCCAGAAGTTAAATACTGTACACTGAATTGCATAGTTATATTGTTAAATAAGTATGATGGAAAAAATATATATTCTAAATTAATATTATAAATTTGCAATAAAGTGATAACTTACAACAAAAATAAAACTTTAAAAAATCCCGATAATAACTTACTTCACAGTCATCGTTTGAATCTAAAACCATTCTGAGAAACACACCCAGAGTATCTTGTAGGTACTGTAAGAAAATATGTTTTTCAATATTATAAGAAGTAAATAAAGAAAGAGAATTTTGATTAAGAAAACAATACAATCAAATGCTTATGATAAACCTTTATTCATTATGCCATTGAACATAAAGTAACAAAAAGTATAAATAATTATTCAGACATTGAATTTTTCAAAATAAAGTTAATATTCTAATTTCAAACTAGTGTAGAGATGTCAAGAGATTGACTGGATTGCCCACCAGATGGCGGGCTAGGAGGTGGAGCTGTTGTGCTGTTGAGAGTTGATAAGGGACGTGTGTGTACGAAGGCGGAAAAATGTTGCTGATCTTTGATATGTGTGTATTGTGATTGTGTTAATTTTTTCCGTATTAAATGTTCCTGTGCCGTGACATCTTAAGCTACCAAATAAATATTGATGTCAGAAATACGTCTCATCATTCCCCCACGACACGACACTAGTATGAAAATTAAGCCACAAAAGATACAAGATATCTATAAATTAAAGCTAATAACACCTACCTTATCACCTAAGAGTTTCATGTATGCTTCAGTAGCTTTAGTGGCTAGAGAATTTCCTCTGAAAGTCAAATGAAGGTCACCTGGATATATAAAAAAGTCCAAATATAATAACATATTTTCATTTCATCAATTTCAAAGACTAAAGCAAATAAAGAAAAAAAAATAATTCACTCAGTTTATTCCTAAGCTGATAACAAAAGAGCAAAATCATACATAAAAAGGAAGGAAGTCAACAGAAAACATGATATATATGGCCTAATTAGTTCTTTTATACAAAAACAATAAATAAAAAGGATATAGCTAATAGGATTTAGTGAGCACAAATTAAAGAATGCATTAGAGCAATCAAGCACACTTTGGAAACAATTCCTGCAATTTACATTCAACTATACATGAAGATAACCAAACAACATACCGATTTTTTCAATATCAAACATAACAAGTTCTGCCAGAAATTCCTTAGCCAAATTTTCTTTTTGCATAATATTTATTAATGTCGTAGCAACATCCTCCTAAAGAAGAAATAAAAAGATTTAAATTCATTTTATTTGTTCATTTACTTTTGTAATATACACAATTAAAGTAACTAATTACATAAATTAATGTACCTTTGCTCGGACACTTATGGCAGGTTCCAGCATTTCACACAGAATTTTATATTCAGATTTCACATACTAAAATAAAAAATTTACAATTCTAATTAATATATTTTGCTTTAAAAAATTTAAAAAGTTGTTAAAAAATAAAATTATCTTTTGTGTACCTGTAAAAGGTCTTTGTAGACAATGAGAGGCAACACTTCTACAGTCTGGAAACGAGATTTGATTCTGATGGAAGGGCTGTCTTTCCCACTACTGTTTTTTTCTGTTGTTACAGGGTACCTAAAAACAGAAACATTTTTAATTAAATTATTGTATTTCAAACACTCTGATTTATAAAAACCAATGTTACAAGAATGATCTTTGACACATGTTTGTAACAAAAACATGTCCCTTAGTCTATTTACAACTATAAAATTTGATTATATTATATAATTCAAACTAGGTGATTTTTATTATTTGGCAGGTAAAACAGAATGTTATACAGTAAATGCCCTTGAAAAACTTAAATCTCGAAATGTGCTTCAAATGCTAAATCTTAAAGCAATTAACAGCTAAACATTTTTTTTAAATATAAATTCTAAAAAAAAAAAAAAAAAAAAACAAGCAACTAGATACAAAGTTAATTTACTACTTTATGCTCATATTCTTCATATTGAAAATGTAACACACATCTAATTTTCAGAATACAAATTTTAATAAATATTTCTTGATTTACATAGGCAAATAGAATGTACTCAAAATGTGCAATTAGGAAGAAATAATTATAATATATGCTACAAATGAAAGAGACAAATATTATTACCTGGTATCAATTTTATTGAAAAAAAAAAAAAACATTGTTAGATTTTTAATTAAACTTCACTCAATTGATAAATATAGATCGATAATGATATATATATACATCTTTTTGAGGAAGTTTGTTTTAAATATTGGATGTTAACTCTCAAAAATAGAGCAGTGTTAAAATTAATTTTTAATATTTCGCATAAAAAGAGGTGGGGGGGGGGGGACAAATTATGGTAATAAAAACAATATATTGAATACCATTAACAAGTGAAATATTAAGTAAGATTTTTTTTTTCTCATAAAAACAAGAGCAGAATTTGTGCCAAAAATTAAAAATGAAGTGACAAAATTCAATACATTTTAAAAAGGTGAGAGAAAAAGAAAGGGGAGGAATTTACCATTTTTCAAGCAAATGCTTTCCATTTATGCTAGAGACAGGAATATGTACACAACCTATAAAACAAATACCAGTGAGAAATTCAGAAAAAAATTACATGTGCATTCATTTCTAAGTTAAATATTTATTGTTAAATTTACTATGTAACCAAAAGCATTACTTACCAATTAAAACATTTTTGTCCCTCCGCTTCTTCTTGTCGGCTTCTCTGTACAAATTTACATAAACACTGGTAACAGTAGGTAGACTACTGTAAAAAAAAAATGTTACAAATCAGATGATAGGTCTTGAAAAATACCTCAAAATTAAAAAAATGCTAGAATTTTTAAAAAAACTTTTTAGTTTTTTTTATTCATTCAATTTATTTATTATTGATCCAAATGACTTCTACTAAGCACCAAGTAATTAAACCAAGCACTGCATTAACTTAAGAATTTATATAATTGATTAAAAGCTAATGTAACTAATAACTATAAAACATAACTAAAGAGCTGCACTACAGCCTGGAAAATTTAATAAATATACAGAGGAAAAATCATTTTTTAAAAAAGGTTTAAGATTCAATATTCTCATAGTATTATATTAAATTAAAGTAGTAACATCTTAAAGGAAAAGATATATTTTAGAGCAAAACAAATATGAAATAAAAATTACTTTATAAGACATTTAAACTTATTTTATTACAGAATATAAAAAAGTGGAATTGTTAAAAGAACCATTAAATATGGAACACTATCATCAACGCACACAAATAATTTGGAAAAAAAAATCTTGTAAAAACTTATTCTGAATATCATTAAAAAAAATTATTTGGAAGAAAATCACTTACTTGAATTCAAAATATTCACCCCAAAAGCACATATCTCCTTTCTGCTTTGATGAAGTTCTAGCATATAGTGTCTTGTCTAAGCATACTTCGCAGTAATATTTGCTAAAAAATAAATTTTATTTTAATAATCAAATTTTGACATTTTTGAAACAGACAGCTATAAAAAATTAAATTAGACTTGACTATGATTCCTTAAATAGCATCTATTTTCCTCAAACATTAACTTTTAACTACATTTTAAATGAAAACTATAACTATACACAAACAACAAATGCCATCTGTAGATGAAAATCTATGGCATTGAGCTTTGAAAAAAAATTATATAGAGAAAAAATTTTAAGGTAAAATATAATATAATGAACAAACTTGAATATTATTAAGATGCAGTTATAAAACTAAAGATCTTAGTGATAAATCTGAATAATTCAAAAAATTTCCAGGTTTATAGTTTTTTTTTAACACCTCAAAAATATCTTTACAAGATCTGCTGCTTGTAGTAAAATATAAATTATGGCTACATAAAAATATTATAGAGCTAACCTCTTTTTTGCAGACATTCCTTTAGCTTCTAGAACCCAAATTCTCAAAGAGTTTTCTTTCCGTCTAACATTGTCTTGGTTAGGTTGGATAGTTCTCCTTAAACTGAAAAAATAAATATAAAGATGTCTAAAATATTTTAATCAATTCTCTTCAACAATAAGATTATCTTTGGATCTAAACAGTATGAACAGAAAAGATTAGCTCAGCCATTGGGAAGAGAAAAATATGTCCATTAAGTTGAATGCAATATTACCTGTACAACCATTGATCTCTTTCTTCTTTTGTCCTACAAGTATAGAAGCGAGTGCCTCCACTAGAGATCATCTGGAAACAATTTTCTTGACCAATGAGACTGCTATGAAGGGCTGCCACCTGTACATCTCCATGGGAGAGGTCAAGAGTGGCCAACACACCAGGACTAGACTGGAGGAGGGATTCGTGGGATCGAGATGTTCGTAGCATAGAAGGTGTCACACTGTACAGAAAATTTATTTTATAAAATATAATTTTCAAATGGAAATTTTAGAAGGAAGTGAACCAATTCTGATGATTTATTTTAATGAATAAATGATATTCATTATATTATACATATTTACAAAGATGTGAAGATTATATAATAAAAAAATAAAATTATAATTCAATAAATACCTGTCACCATCCATCGTACATCTTTTACGCTCTAACTTTGTCACACTTTTAGTTCGCTTCAGAGGGTTGCTTTTAAAGGAGCGCTTGGAGAAAAAATTCTGAAAAAAAATAATCAATCATGAATTATATTAACTTTTATTTCACAGTAAATAACTTTAACAATAGGTTATTGAAAATAGAAATAGAAAAATATGTATAACTTCTGTTTATATTAATACAGACACAGCCATAATTTATTGTTTCAAAAACAAATCTGAAATATATAATTTTTTACTTCAGTTAAAATTTCATACAGATAAAAATTATATATATGTTATTGATTTGAAATAGTGACGCCTAAGTACTTTACAGCTACTACTTGTTAACAGCATGCTTTGCAAATGTGTTCGTTACTTTTTATTATTATGTGATCCTAATTGTCTTGAAAATTCAACATCAATAACAAACTATTAAAGCTTATGACCAATTTTTATGCACAAAATTATGCATGTGAATAAAAAAAGTGTTTTATTTACAATTAATTTAAATCTATTTCTCATTAGACATTTTTTGCACATTATATATATACTGCTGAGAAAATGTTTGTAGCTATGATGTAGTTTTAACAAATTAAAAAAAATATTCAGGTAGAATAATATTTTAATCCTTTAAAACCTGAATTTTTTTAATGCCCTTGAATATTATTCTAAACATAGAAATAATTATTGATAAGAAGTAATAAATACATCAACAAAATGAAAATTGTATTCATAATTATTTTAAAATGCTTATCTAATTTGTTTGTAAGAACATGATGTAATAAACTGTTTTTTGTAAAGTTGTTAAAAATCATTTTAGTCCTTAAACTAGTCGTCAGCTAGCATACATTATTAAAAATTTACTAACTTGCCTTTAAGCGGGCTAACTTTTTGGAAATCTTCAAACGCATTTTTTTTTTTTTTTAAATATTTTAAAATTCCTCTGATATTTTCCTGATTTCCTCAGTTGCAGAAGGCAATTCAAGTTTATAAGTAATACATAAGGAAAAGTATTTCAAAAACAACAATCTTTATAAATTAAAACTAGGGGCAGAGTAAGACCTTCGCAAAAGAAAACTGCTCACACGTGCGAGCAGAAACATATCCAATTCCAAAACAAACATGTCACTAAAGAACGCATAAGTACCGGAAACACGCCTTGCTCGTTGACCAATGAATGAATGATGTGCAGAAAGTCTAGAGTTTACCTTTTCTATTCCATTGAGATTGAGATATTCGTTCAACCTTTTGAACTCATATGGTGACTCTTAATCACCATTCAAGACGGTGCTGCATTTTGATATTGTATTTATTTTCAATTTTGATTGAAACGTCCGCAAAATGGTTAAAAACATGTAGATTCATTTTTCAAAAAAAAAAAAAAAAAAAAAATCGACTTAAAACAATTATGTATATTTATTTTTCAGAGCAATAAAAAAATTCTTGTATTGGATGAATAATTGTGCTTCGAATTCCTTTTCTGAGGGCAAATGGTTAATACGTTAGATTTATGATCAATTCAAAGTTCTTTCGCGTTGCGATGAAGGAAAAATTAATGAGGAATAAATTGTTTCAAACTATATACAAAGAAAGAATTAATAAGAAAATCCACAAAATTAGTTGTCATGATTGTATTTAAAAAACAACCTACATTCAGCAAGTTACGTTTACCTTATTCAATTTCTAAGTAATTAAATATACAAGAAAATCTTGTATATATACATAAAACATTAAAAATGGAATATTTACAACAATTTTTCAACTTATATATTTAAAACCCCACCCCCCAAAAAATCTTCAAAAATTTGAGGCTTTTATCACAATTTAGGGCAATGATTCAAGACACTTTCTAATATTCAAGGAATGAGACTGTTAAGAGATAAGTATCTGAAAATAACTTGCTTTCTTTAATACATTCAGAATAAAACTCTACATCACTAATTTTGAAAACATAAAATACTTTTAAAATAAATCAATCATAAAATCGATTGGCATGGATTTTTTAAACACATGAGTTGAATATATATTTAAAATATACGAATATGTATTGAAATCAAAATAATTTTTTCAAAAAAAAAAGTTATAAATTAGTAAAATGAAACGTATTTTAATAAATATTTCGAAATGTTTTCCATTTTCAAAAATATCTCCACTAAATCAAAATCTGTTTAATTCAAATGAAAAACGTAGTCTTTAGAAACCATATACAAAATTATAATCCCCTATTCTCCATAATGCATGAATCATCGCTGCAATTATCAAAGAGCGAACATGAACTTTGACACTAATGGAATGCGGTTTCAAAAGGAATCGGTATCTTAATCAGTCATTGACTTTAAATAATAATAATAATTTCTACCTTTCCCCTCTTCAAATACCATACCCTTCCCCTATTGCTACAGTGTCTTTTCTTCTTGTTGTTAGATGAAGGGAGACTTGTATAGATATAAAAAAGGAAAAGGAAAAAAAAGTAGATATTGGAGAACTTTCAAAAGTGAATAGAGCGCAAAAACAGATTCATCCGCTAAGTTCTGTTCAAACAAGAGGGGGACAAAAAAAAAAAAAAAAAAAAAAGGTAAACTGCTTTCCCCCCCCCCAAACTAACATACATTGTGCTTGTCAAACAAAACCGATAAGAGGAAAGCAAAAATGGGTTTTCGATTTTTCTTTACCATTCCGAAATCGACATTTTTCCTTTTTCTCAACCTACATATACTAAGAAAATGATATTCTAGGTATAATGCACAAAAGTATTAAAATCTTAGATTTATACAGATTAAAAAAAAAGTAGTAAGAAACTATACAATAAATAAAGTAATTCACTTGTATGTCTTGTTTATATATATATATATATATATATATATATATATATATA
>JAPMOQ010062052.1:421288-497466 GCA_026543055.1 Argiope trifasciata
TACATCATACATACTACTACTTAACATTATGACATGTACTAAGTTTATTAAATTTTATAGTTGGCAAAAATCATTTTAAAAATAAATAATCCAATCTAATTAATTATGACATAGGGCCGAATTTTGAAGCAGAAAGTGACGATTCACAGATAATATTTGGAAACAATTTCATAAATTATAATGGATGATACTAATGTATTATGTGGTGTATAAATAATCTTCATTACAGTTCATGAAGAATGAAATAATGTACAATTGTAATAGAACTCCATTAGCAAATGCTCTTATTTCAAATATTAAACTTTCCATAGTCAAATTTTCAGAATCATTCAAATTGTATTCTTTATTAAAAAAAATTAATGAAGTAAAATTCTTAATATGATAAAATTACAGATTATTCAGTTAAGAAAGAGCTTTATTATAAATAATTCATATAAACATATTTCATTTAAATTAAAAGCGTGTTTTATTCAATTCTTACTATTAATTCACAGTCTCCCTTTATTTATTTATATATCTTGTTATAATTTTTAACCGTTAATAAAATACTTTTTATTCATCCACTCAGGTTCAAGTACATTTTTTAAAAAAATGTGTAGTGAATGGCACTTGATGTTAATACAGATTTTTTTTTTTTGAAATATTAATTAAATTTTTTCAGTAATTTCTATTTGGTCACCAAGTTCTGAGATTTTTCTTTGTTGGTCTAGGTATGAATTGCCTTCAAAACATTTTTTTTTTTATATACGTTACGTATTTTAACGAAATTAAATTCCTAAAAATTTGCTTAGTTTATTCAGAGCACTTTCTTTATTAAATAATGGGGTTCGATAGCACTGTTGGTGTTAATGAAAATACACAGTATTTTATTGAAATAGTATCGTGAATCTGAGTTTCTAACAATTATAGGCAGAATAAATGATTTGCAGTTTCCTAAAACTTTCGAAAAATGAATTTAAATTTTATTTCAGTAAAGAATTTAGCATATTAGCAGTGTCAGAAAAACCAAAAGCCCTAAAGATTAGAAACGGTTCGTAATGATAAAAACTTCATTTCTTCAGTGCCAGGACAGATCGAAGTGTCCGCGTAACGGTACTTAAACGGTGACATGTTTTTTTAAATGAATTCCGCGCGATTGACGCTAAAAACCAGCGGTGTGGTTCGTTACCTTCGAAGTTATTTTCGGCGGGTCAACGGAGATAATCAAGCCGCCCACCGAATTGTTTCAATCTCCAAAGCGTGACTAACAGGAATTCTCAGGGGAATCGGAAGATTATACGAGTCCCTTTTTTCACAGTCCACAACCCTGAGAAGCTTTGGAGAAGAGCCGCGCAAGAAGGTCAACCGTACTTTTGTCTTATTCCAAGACAAGCAGAAAAGAAATAATGGGAGATATTCTTTCCCCGCCCCTCTCCATTCGTTTCCACAAGAATGATTCGGATCATACTTACACTGTTTTAAAAATATCAGCCATTCGATTACGATTTTCTTTCCGATTCAGAGATCATTTCGATACATTATGTGACATAAGTTGCCAGATTAACCGACATCGAATTTCCTGTCGACTTACAGAGTTACATCAAGGTGAACTGGTAGCAGTCAATACAAGGGCAAAAGTAATAATTTTTGGATCCACATCGGAAGAGACGAAGGGAAGGCAAATTAATTAAATTCCAATACAAAGAAGGAACTCATTAACAGAACTTTCAATTGTATTCTAAAGTTTAGTTTGCGATGGTATCAAAGACTCAATATATTACATTTCAAAATATGCAAATATTCCGACTAAATCATAAGAAACGATACCATTAGTGATAAATATTCACCATAAAAATTCAGAATTAACTAATTTTTAAGCTGAAAAAAGTAAAAAGCTAAGCTTTCTAAATTATACAACAAAATAATGTGCTATGTAGAAGATACGACAACTTTGGCTTGATGATATTGGCATCCGGTAATAGGGCTATTTTGGGCGGAGCTCATAATTTTGAACGCCAGTCAAATGGTGTAGCCGACACCAGAACATTTTTTATTGGAGGGGGGGGGGGAGGCGGTGTTTACATCCATTTAATTCCCGATAGACAATCCGTTCTCTGACGGATTTATTTCAAAATGGGATACGGATCTATATTTTAAATGCTAAAAATTACAGTTAAATTTATCCATTAGTTCGTTGTGTTTTGTAGCTATCATATTCATTTGTATGCGGACAGACATACTTTCTGCACATGTATTTCACAATTTAATAAGATTTACTATAACTGACTTTATCGTTAGAACTATTTACTGACCAGATTTCAAAACTCTTTTTATATTTTTTCTGGTTTTGAATCAATTGTATCATTTCCTTTGATAAATTAAATACTGCAAGTAATGATCAATTTAATAATAATCAAGTTGCGTTCGAATCAGTACTGATCATTATCTTCAGCAAAAATGTATTCATTAAAAGTTAGAATAACTATTTGGATCGATATCATAAATTCATATTTGAATTAACGTCTTCTCAGAAAAATTGAAAAACAGAATTTTAAAAATGGGATCTTCGAAGGCGGTAAGATCTGTACGTAGAGATTCGTCAAAGTTTCGAATTCGAATTTTCTGACTATTACAATAATTTCTCGATACTTCATGTTATTGTATGTTGTTACTTAAGGCACTTTTACAAATCAGCCGACAGAAAGCTGTCAGTGATTTAAGCAGAAATGAGCGTCTCTTCTTTGTTCTTTAGTGCTAGCTAGGGCCAAGAGTACGACTTGACTACTTCATACTTCACATTCGCTTGTACAACCCCTTTTTACAGGGGGGCATATCCATACAACTCAGATAGAACACAGAAGAACAACCATGCCCGAACCGGGACTCCCAAATCATGGAGAAGGCACGCTACCCCTATGCCATGACGCCGGCTCTATACTTCGTAGATGGGAGAATGAAAAAGAACAGTATATGTACCTATTGAGAAGAAGATATTGCAAATGAGTGTGCTTTATCTGCCACCCATGCATTTTTATTGAAAACTCTCTGGCAATCCTTCACAATTAATGGCGTGCAATTAACGCGTGGCATATGCCGATTACATTTTAATGCCCCAGAGAAATCTCTCGCGAAAGTTAAGCATCGATGATCCGCTCCATCGCACAGCACGTCCATTTCCCACGGCGAATATGTTAATACAAAACCGCGGTTCTCGGAGAAAGCTAGTCATGTATTAACCACCTTTAAATGTCCGGAACATGAAAAGGAAATAAACTCAACCAGCGGAACGAAGCGATTTTATTAGGAAATGCGTTTCTGGAACGGAATCAATCGACTTTGTCCGAAACTTTTCCAGAATTTCAACTCCCCTCCCCCCTACATACTTTTGGCAGGGTTACCATAGAGACAGAATGACAACAAACCGCTGGTGTGGTCTTATAGATCGAAGCGAGTGAGTGCTTAAAGTGAAGCAGAAACAATTTCAGCGCTAATTTAATTACAGGAGATATTAGAAAACGATATTTCGTATACCATGTTTCAATTGGTAACAATGCTTAGAATTTAACTAGATTAAAACGCTAGAACAGAGAAATTAATAATTTTCTAACCTTACCGAAAGGGTAAAAATGGATTTAAATAATATTGAAATAGACAGAATTTTAATGCCATATTTCTAGAACTATACACATAAAATGAATTAAATTACTCACTTTAATGAAACTTTGAATTATAAATTTCAAAGTGTCAACTTTCCGTGTTGGCGATCACATTATTTGATATCAAATTTATAATTCGAATTTTTGAAATCCTAATTTACTGAAGTGTGAATACAATTCTTTTTTCCAGTATGTTATCAATTAATTCATCTATTTTAGATAAATGAAACAAGAATAGAAGATAAAATGCTCATATGTATCATTCAATGGTAATTTTCTTTAAAATCTTTAGTGAACTACATTTTACATGGTTTTGGGAATATATAAGATCTTAGAGAGCCTTGAACGTCTCTAAGATTCACAGATAGCAGTACTTATTGAAAGTATTAAGTAAAATGTGTCAAGAAAACTAAAAAAACTACATTTCTTTCATTGCAATACAAAAAAAAAAAAAAAAAAAAACCAGTTTGGGGCAATGCTATAATCAAATTACAAAAATATCTGCGCAGAGCGTTATAAAGTCAAATAAACAATCTTATGATCCTAATGTGTTAAAACGTGACTAAAACGGCTAGATTTTGGGGCACTATGGAACGCTTCAGCGTTTTTCAGCGTGTAAATATACTCACTAATTTATTTTACACGCGATATCTGAAATCATCAGCAATCAAATCAAATTTCTTTTAATATACAAAAAGAATGCACGAAAACTGATATGCTCTAATTCAAAACGATATGCTTTAACTTCCAAAAAACACCTATTTCTGTCACAGGACCCTGTCATTAATAAAGCATTTTCAGACCGCTACACAATTCGTAAAGGAAGAAGGCACTGTAATTATACAGCATCATTTTCTCTTCCAGTGACATAGAAATAAGGTTCCCTAAAAACGATTTCTGCTTTGATTTTAACAAAACAATTTACAACTAGCAAATAAAAAAAATATTAAATATACTGTTGAACTTTTTCGTAAATAAATAGAAAAATAACATCCACACATGTATATACATTTTAACTTGATAGATTACTGGAATTTGTAACATTTTCACTGTCATGTGGATCTCCTGTGAAACCCGTCTATTTTCTAATTATATCGAACCACCTGTCTTAATAAATGACCCTTTCTCTACTATAAGAGATACCAAAGGGGTAATCTAGTTAGATAGATGGTCCGAATACCAGGTTTGAGACGCGGCAATGAGCATGTTAATTATTCGGCAATGGTAAATACAATTTTATAAACGAAAGTAAGATTTTCAAGAAAAATAATCGAAAACATTTATTTTCAAGTTAAATTTTTAATTAAAATCAATTAAAAACCTGTAATTGATCATAGCTTCTTTCATAAAAATTTTACTAAATTGAAAAATCCAATCAAAATTTTTTTATTGACTAATAATTAAAATTAAACAAAATTAATTTTTTTAAAGTAAAATTTAAATTATGCCTATAGGCATCATCGCACAATGCAGGATAGATTTCTATGGCTATAATATACGAATTACCACTGACACCTAATTTAAAATTTGAATGCACTTTGGTTTTCAAATGTAGATAATGACATTTTCATTAAAAGAATTCTTTATTCCAAAACGAATAGTGTCATAGTTCTATGGAGATTTTTCTACGGCCCTGAGACACGTAATAACACATATTACTCATACACCGGCGATGCGGTCGATTGCAACTTTCTAAGCACTGTCAACTTACTACGTTTTATGTCTCAGGCTATCTAGATAATAGATAAGCATTTCAGTGGATTGCAGAGTATGAGAACATCTTCGAATTCGAGGGATTCGATTTAATCTTCGCACATCGTTTAGCAGTGTTTAATTCCCCAAGGCAAATAATATTCCAGTTGCATTGCATTTCATATTGCCATTGGTGTTCTAAATGATTTTTTTTTTTAATTACTGATGAAACGATTAGGTTCTAATCTGAACCTTCCGAGAAACTTTGAAGAAAACCAGAATTTTACTTTCCTGTGATTGAACTATAGAGAAAGTATTGTAACTGTCAAAAAATTCGAACTCAAGATTTTGACGAAACTGCATGTTTTAGACCTACTTGAGTTCAAAAAACACATTTTGGAGAAATATCTGTATCATGTAGTGACAAAGATAACTAAAAAAACAATAAAAAAACACCATGAACAATCCAATGAAATTTGGTCTGTATGGTCTTTACACCAAATTCGTAAATTTCTGTCAAATTTTGGCAATTTTTATTTTTATTTAGTGCAGTTATCCGAATATAAGTTAGCATCATAACTACAGAGCGAAGAATGATAGATGGATAAAATTCTGTACACAAATTAATTATCTATAGTGTAGACACCTGTCAAATTTTGAGCCAAATCCGGCAAGGGGTCAACCATTTGTCGGCCTGTACTTTCAGAAGCATGCAAAGCTACAACGAAAGTTGTATTGTGAGTTAAGTACATCAAATTTGTTGTGGAAATTTGTGATTATAATTTTTTTTTTTCAAATTTTGGTTTCAATTGGT
The DNA here is from genome assembly GCA_026543055.1 of Argiope trifasciata. Lineage (NCBI taxonomy): Eukaryota > Metazoa > Arthropoda > Arachnida > Araneae > Araneidae > Argiope > Argiope trifasciata. The sequence goes on from JAPMOQ010062052.1 coordinate 427,430, forward strand.
TGGAAAAGACGCATATAAAATACAAATTCGATTAATCGCTAGAAAACTCCCCAAGGATCAAAAGATAGATTCAGTAAAAATGCTACATTCATTAAAAAGATCAATATTTCATAACTACAGCAGGCCAATGCAATGCAAAACATTATCTACCAACGGACACAATTTTTTGAGAAGGGTGGGAAATCATTTTTACCAGAGTGTGCTAGAAAGTTTTAGGGAGATTCCCTCCTCTGGTTAGACAAGTTTCGTTACACAGTGAAGAGAATAGAGTATAATGTTTTGGATCTCTTAACATTGAATGGATCAAAAATTGGATAAAAATCTATAATGTTTGTGTCGAAATCCTTTTTTTACAAATAAAAATTAAGCGCAAAAACGAATGTAAAAAGAAATGTAGATAGCTAGTTTAAAATTTAATCTAAAATCCGGATGATAATAATACATAAAATATTCTCTATCTAGCCCTTTTCTATCCTCTGTTGAGTTACCCATAATTGTCAGACGCACATAGACGAATAGACAATATTTTCCCCAAATGAATTACAACCAAATTAGCCATATATCTACAATTTTAATGCCAAAACCACAGCCAAACTTCATTCGTGTAACTCTTCCCATTTATCCGAATCCTCGTATCCACAGACAGACAGAAAATACCAAAATTGCACTTGCCGGTCTCCAGAAAATCGAAGCACAAGAAGATTTGTCAAAACCTCATTCGAATCTTTAGACGATAACATTTTCTTTTTACAAACTTCGTATATGGGATGGTAAAAATTATTTTATAACAAATCAGTTATTTTTTTTTTCTATTCATACTATTAGTTCACACTCCCCCTGTATATATTTATTTAGATACTTTGTTTAAATTTTTAATCGTTAATAAAATACTTCTTATTCATCCACTCGAGTTCAAATACATTTTTCAAAACTTGCAATGGATGGCACTGAATGTTAAGAGAGTTTTTTCTAATATAAATTCATTCATTGGATTTAATTAACTTCTAATTTTTTAATAGAGTTTTAGCAATTTGTTATGAAAATCGAAATCGACAGGCAGTAGCTCAGTTGGTAAAATGCAAGGATTTCAGTATTTTTCACGTGAAAGTGAAGAAACCGAGTGCAATTCTTGCGAAAATCAATATTTTTTTTATAATTATTTAATAAAAATGAACTAACTTGTTTCACTTGTAACTAAAAAAATTATTTCTTCGTTGACCTAAGTAAGAAATATTATATATATATATAACTTGTTTTAAGGAAGGACCTGACTGATTCCATTATTTCAACTGTTTGAAAATTGGTACAACAGAGTAATTATCATATGCCAGACATGACTAATAAGCCAAGCTTGCAAAATAGGATTCAGAAAGTAAAACTTTGAAAAGGAAAAAGTTAAGGTCATTAATTCTTTTTCTTTTTTAGACGACAAGTTCCCGTAATTCCTTTCATAAGAATCTGTGTCATTTAAAGTGAATTCGTCCTGCATTCTCCGACCTTGCAATTGGATTGAAAAAAGAAAAAGAAAAAGAAAAAAAAAACAGGCAAAGCATTAGCGCTGACTTCATAGTGTTTCGACAACATTACACAACTGTAAAAAAATAAACAGAAAAGCTACGCGCAAATAAATGCCCTCTAAATGTATTCTATCTCGTTTCCCGTTAGGAGTACAAATTAACATTAAAAAGGATCGCAACACAATATCGCCGGAACTGCTTACAGATAATTGGACTTCCTAGCCATTTCATACGAACAGTACCTTTTCCACATTGTGTTCTTTTTTCAGCTCATCTCGGAGAAGAATGATGAAAAGAACTTGCATCTTCACAAAACAGAACGATACGATGCTCCTGTTGCCGTCCGACGAACCCCAATTAACGATACAAAAACAAAGCAGATCAAGTTTCAAAGGAGAAAGAAGATGAACGCAACAATATCGGACTGACCAATTGACCTTCCGACGATGGATATAGATAGATGTCATTTAAAAGTTGTGTAATTATTCTTTACAGATTCAAATTCATGTTCTTCTTACAGCAATAATAAAAAGGATAAATCGGCATTAACATAAGAATTAGAATAGTCTGCTTTGTATTTGCGAACCTTTTCAGTGTTGCCCCATGTCATTGTATCCATATTTCAATCAAACGATTCTTTTTCTTTAAAAAAGAATAAGACTATTTATATAGCTACCATATCATCTGAATGGAGTCAACTGAATTCAAGTTCATCTGATTAAACAAAAGAAAATTTTATATTTAGAAATATTTTTTGCATGTGGCTCATGAAAAATGCATACATTAGGTACAATAAACCTACACTATACTACAGAAAGTCATAACTATGATCCTCTCGTCTTGTCTCTCTCATTTTGCCAGTGGGCACTTGAAGTTTCTGCCCAATCGGGGACATCGAGAAGATTAAACTTTTATTTATCTCTTCTTTCTCGCGGGCACCGGTCCAGGCTTCACCTAATATTTTAATTTGCATCGATTTTAACTTGGACGAGGTGTTTTCCAAATCTCTATTGTTTTTAAATTGTCTGGAAGTTTTTTTGACTTGTGGAGTTGTTTTGATTTTGTCAAACCAACTAGGATTTAGTTAAGTTTAATTTAGTTACATTGACATCCAGTTTTAGAGCAACACTAGGGCTATTTTCCTGCCAACTAGGGATCAGTAACAGCAAGAACAATATAATTGTGATCCTACTGTTTTTGAGTTTTATCAGATTAATATGCACTTAATAATGGTGATGAATGAATGTATATTGGTGCTCCACAACAAAGACAATTTGACCAAGAGCCTAGCTAACAAATTTGGCCCAGATATATTTTGAAAAGTGGGAATGTGTACTTCAGATCGATTTTTTTGTTCAAAATTTTACTTAATAATAATTTTAAAAAAAGCTAAATTTTGATTTGTTTTTCCAGCGATAACTTCCGAAACATATTTGATCGCTTAATTTTCTTTTGCTGTTAAAAACTAAATAAAGAATTTGTTTAATAACTATGCAGCTTACAGACGGGTTAGGGGAGGACTGAAGTTACAATATAGCTAATTACGCTATTATGCCATAGAACTATTCTACATTAGAAAAGTTCATGTATACAATGAGCAGAACATATATAAGGCAGTTAAAATAGCACGACTTTAATGACTAACAATTTCACGGAGTAATGGACATCAAATTTTATCAAAATGATTAAAGTGAAATTAAATATAATCAATATCTCCGGCGAGTCAAATGGTCGCCCAAGGTGACTACTATTGAATAACTGCATAATTCATAAATAAAATTATTTACGACATTTCTGATTTGAATGAAAAAGTAGAAACTCTACTTTCATTAGATATTAAAATTTGCATTTAAAAATTTAGGATTAATTTTAATTCATACTATATACCTATAAAATTTACCTACTTATGCTAGAATATATATATTTTTTAAAAAAAGGACAAAGCCGAGTAAGATTAAATACGGCAATGCAAGATTACACTATATAAAAATTTTAAGGGCAAATATGGAAACGTATCTGTGTTTATATTAAACTGAAACTAATATGTAGAATAATAACCAGTTCCTAAACCAAAGGAAAATTCCATAAGGGACGGAATAAGAAAAATATCAAGGAAAAACCATAACATTTTCGCTTGATTTCTGCTCCCGTTCCCTTTGCTCTTTTACTTAACTCCGCACGGCAAACCACGCGAGGTATTTCTCGGCTAAAATTCCTCGTCGAAAGGCAAGCAGGAGAATCTCCAACTTCCATATTAATGTAATCACTGTTTTGCAGAATAAATTTTCCACGCGATTCTGTATCCGTAACTGAAATCAAGCTTCAAAAGATTACATTTCGCCGCTGCAGTAAAGCTAAGATGTTTGAGGGGGTGCCGTCTCAGTGACATTCTGGAGAATCAAGATCGTATACCTCATGCTGGAGAAAAGGGAACGGGGGGGGGGCATTGGATGCCTAATCAGGACCGTGATAATGTTTCATTCTTGATTCGTCTACCCTTATTTTTGTTTTAAATTATATTATAGCGCTAATGTACGTTTAAAGACAACATGTATTTAAAATTTATCACACCATTCGTGCCTATAAATCTAATAATTAAAATAACTTCTGAAAAATTTCTTGAAATTAAAAGAAAGAAATTGAATAATGTTGATACCGATTAGTATGAAACTGGATTTTTTTGTTTTAATTTCAAAATGATGTAAAAATTATTTTTGTAAAATAATATGTTCCCAAGTTTTTAATAAACAATATGTTTATTGAAGAAAAACGTTAAAAGTTTTAATAATATTTAATTAAAAATCTAATTAAAATTTGAAAAATCCTTTCTTAGAGAATACTCATTACGAAGTAGCTAATAAGTATGATCTAAATTTTTTGATTTTTGGAATTAACAGCGTTCATTTACACAATTTAAACAATGATTTTCTTATCGTGCTTGTCGCAATTTACTAACAGCATACCAGTCTATAAGCTTTATCATGTCAAAAGAATTCTTTCAATGTAATAGGTTTTTTAATGTAATAAGTTCCCTCTTTTCGAAAGAGAGATTACAATGAAACCTCGCTAAACGAACAAAGCAAAATGTAAAAACAAGTAACTCAGCGAGAAATGTATCTTTTGCAGAATGAGTGACAAGGGAACAACGTGACGTCACACGCTAAATTATCGTGTATTAATATGAGTTGAATGCTCATTTGATGATAAACCTTATATTTAGAGGGAAGAAGTTTTAATCGGATAGCGTTATCGAAGTCAACTCCGTCGGTTTGAGCAAGTACTCTGGAGCATAAGTCGGCAAGATTTTGTCTCTGATCAAGATTATGGGATTAGAGATGAGCCGGTGTAAGAATATACCCAGAATTACAGAGGAAAGGATGATTATGGGAAAGATTCTGAGGCACAGTAAAAAGTAACGACGGGGATTTCGTCATGAATAGAAGAAATAATAAACTAAGAAGAAACCGTCAACCAATAAGGAAGATTTCACTGCATCACCCTAGTAAGACCAAAGTCAAATCGGTCTTTTTAGCTAAATTTCGAAGAGTAGCCAATTGTTTTTAATTTCTTCGTAAAACAATACATTATATACAATAAATTAGATTATCACAAATTTATTTTAAATTATATTTTTTTTGCTTATTTTATTTCATTTTGCTTTATTATTATAATTTATATATTTTCGGAATGGCGCGACTTGTCCCTATTTAACATGGATTTCTGAGGGGAAAAAACTACTTCGCTTTGACGAGTGTTTTGAATTCCGAATAAGATCGGTAACGAATTATGATCTCTAAATGAGGTGCCGCTGCATTTACGTTTCATCAACAAGCACCCCTTTAAAAGCTTGATTCCTATCGATGTAATAAAATAATATGCAAAATGTATCATTTGATTTCGGAATAATGCGCCTAGTATACAGATACCAATCTTTTCAGCAACAATTAAATGAGGCCTTACAGTAAAAGCAGGAATTCAAATTTAAGACAACGCTTCAGAAAATACGGTGATTTATTTCAGTAATCTTGTGCGTAAGTTGGCAACTGAATTTTTCGGAAATATAGCGAATGCTGAAACAAATCTGTTATGAATGCTTTGCGAAGCGACCCCCAAACTATGACCAATCGGACTTGGCATCGGATTGCAGTTAATGAAATTTCGGAATCAATACGTCTGGGGCTAAGTATGCCATTCATTTTGTAAGCATGCCAGCAATTTTGCTCATATCCAAGATTATCTGAACTAATTACTCATATCTATTCGATCTTGGACGAATTGCCAAGGAATAATAATTTAAATGCTCAATCCAATATCATGCTACTTTGAGAAGTGGAAAAAAAAAATTCTTATTAAAAAGATGTGATAAATTTATTTTCTTTATAATAAATAAATAATAAATTCTCGAATAAATAAGATGAATTACTATTATATAATTACCAATCAGAATTGTAAAGCCTATTTTTGATTTTCAAACATTTTATTGCTTATTTTTATATATGAAAATATATTAAAATTAAAGCATAGAAATAATTAAAGTCATAAATAATAGTGGATCCCCGATAAAATGAACTCGAGTTTTCCGAGATGCATCTGAAATCCTAAATATAAAATAATATGTTGCATACTGAATTTTAATAATTACGATTATTCCCGAGAAATTATAAAATTACAGAGAGGTTTTTTTTTTTGAATGGGTAATTTATATGTATGCTATAGATTATAATTATGTAAATATTGATGCATCTACTGTAATTCTAAAAATGTAAGTTTAAATTTATTAAAAAATATAAATAAAAATTTAACCAATAAGGTAATGAACAAAGAAAGATTCGATTTTTTTTTCATTTCAAATATTTATACTATAAATCGATATTAGTAAAAGCTAAAACCAATTACCGTAAAATGAAAGCTAAAAAAATAATGATAACTCTTCAAAAATTATAAACCAAATATAAAAAATATGTAATATAAAAATAATTTATCAGTTACATGGGCCATTCAATGGATTAAATGTAACAGATGAAATGGTATTTTTAAGATAACCCCATTTACTTTCAGATGCTAAGGGAGGGGGAGGGGATTTTTTGGAAACCTCCAACTTCGCCCCCACCTCCCACTTCAAACATGAGAAAGGAGGGAAAGAGAGAAAAAAGGGTTGCTTCGTTACTAAGGCAACAGCCAGTGTAAATAAAGAGAAGAATCGAAGGAGCAAAACTGGATTTACATAAACCTACCGAAAAATACTTTTCTTTTAAACATGCATCACGGCCGGTTACTTTCTCCACGAGGAAATCGCAAAAAAAGCATTTTCTGCTAGAAAAGTCTGTTTGAAATGAAACGTTTTACAAAGAAATAATAAAAGAAGACTCTCATTGAGAGAAAGGTCAATTTTATTCCATTTCACGTTCAAAAATTTCAAAAGAATGATTATTTTTCACTCGGTTGCTCTTTCTCGAAACTGTCAAAGCAGGGTTTCTAAAACAAATAAAAAATAGTAATTCAGGTTTAAATCGGAATATTTTCTACAAACTTGCTCTGGATCAGTTTAACTAAGAGTTTAGGCAAACACAAACCCAATTATATGAATCACTGTCCAATCATGCGGATTCACGAGTAGTTCACACATTTTGATTTTCGCCCAGAGTTAGAATATTTGATCAACTAAAGATTTGTTTAATTCATTCTCATGTTTTGAAGCAATAGAACAATTATTCTGAGACAGTTCTCGCAATTTTTTAATTGCAATCAGATGACCAGGTCAACTTCTGAGCTGGTAACCGCCTCTTCAAATTTCACACCAAGCCATTAAGGTGGTGTAGATGGGAAGTGGGTTGATATAGATGGATTTAAAGTGCTGTTTACACTGCGGTGCACATTTCAAACCACAAACTCTCCGAAATTTTCATCATGCCACTGTGACCCTCTATATAGATAATATACAGCAAAATTGTTATTTAGACCTCAGGTGAGGATATTTCATGAGCCCGGGCTTCGAAACCACGACTCTTCAATGCTGAAATGAAACAATCGGCAGCGTCTTCTACATTCCAAGAGTTGAAAAAACAACAATGGATGGGGGCACAAAGAAATGATTAGTACACTTACCGCAAACCTCGAGGGCGTGGTGGAGTCCATCGTCCGAATGCCCAGCACCGGCGTGGCCGGGGCGCTCCCTCTGCGGTCCGAGCAAGCTTTCTCATAGGAGGTCTCTGAAAATGATAAACACACACCATATTACTCAATTTAGAAATGCAAAGCAGCAGCATTACTATTTAATACATTAATATCCAACCTAGATTAAAATGCACATGTATTCATAGATAAACAAATAATTAGATGCGACTCAGAGCACAGGATATAAACGTATGAATCATTAAAATTTTCATTCACACAAATTTTTAATGCGATTCTCACGCTTTGAGGAAAATAATTAGAGGGGTTTTGTAAAACTTTCTCACATATTCTCTAATAAAGATTAATTTATTTTTCACATGCAGTTTTCTCCATAGATTGGTACCAAAAATACACAGAATTACAAAATTTCATGTAAAATGCAATGTATGTTTGAGTTATCGCGTTTACGTGCTTCTTAAAGTATAGGCCGACAGAAGTTCAATTCTTTCTTGGATTTGGCTCAAAATTTGATAGTTGTTGACATTACAGACATTAAATATGTGTACAGAATTTTATTTTTTTAGCTTTCTTCGTCTTGTTATAATGTTAACTTATATTCGAGCAGCCAGACAGACACACAAACTTCCTTAGAATCGATTTTGCTAAACATCTGACAGAATTCTAAAAATCTAGCGTAAGTCCGAGATATCAAATTTCATCCATGTAATTCAAAGCATTAAATTTTTTTTATTTATTTATTGTTGTCAGACAGGCATGTGCCAGAAATGTTTTCTATGAACTAAGTAGACTCTAAAATGTGGAGACTCATCAAAATCATGAATTAGAAAACACTGAAAACATAGCATTGGTACATTCTTTTAAAATACATCAAGCCACATTCTATCCCAGATGGTTATCCCAGATGGAGAAATCGGTATAATATTTTCATTTTACATATACGTATGAAGCTGGGATTTAAAATCAAATAATTTCAAATACTGTACTTAAACAATTTATATAAGATGCAAAAAGCAACAATTCTCTTTACAGAATGCAGAAAAAATATGGTTGACAGTTTTAAAAGGTATAATTAATAATTATAATTTTCCTTAGCGCTCTGAAAAGTAATTCGATGTATAAATATTTGTCGAATAAGAGGAACTTGTTGATTGCTCCGAAAAATTAATAAACAGGATTTTTTTTTTGTTGAATTTTCCCAGATAATTAATGTAGATATTTTTACCAGTCAAAATTTGAGAACATAATTCATTAAATAATAATAAAACGACAAAATGATGCATTGCCTTGAATGGCGCCTGAGTGGAGACATTGGAGTGCTACGGCTTAACATGCTAATTAATTATAAATAGAAGCAGCGTTAGTAAATAATTTGTTATTCCAGAAAACAAAAATGGTCGAAGTGACAAATTTTCATATGTCTTTTATATATATTTACAAAAAAGTCGTTTTACTAATTTAATGGGACTTTTTTATTTATCAATTTATAAAATTCATTAATTTTTATTTATATAAAAAGTTATGAAGTAACCAAAAATGGTGACAAGTACTAATCAATAATTAGATTTACATATATTTTTTTTCCTCTCTTTCTCATCTTTCACCAAACTAACACTTCAAATTACACAAAACACTTCCTCAAAGCTATAAATATATGTCTGACATTAATATACTATTGTTTATAACTGCCACACTTTATTTAGGTTACATGTTTCAATGCTTTTTAACACGCAAATCTAAAAAAATTAGATCATCTTTGTTCTTGACACCATGGAAATGCTGTTACCGAATGCGATGGCAGATTTACTATAATTACGTTATTACTCCTGCTTCTACTACTTGGGAACTTCGAAGAACACGATAGAATCTCCAGACGCAATTACTAGATCTCATTTCATTTTCGCCCTGCCAGAAAAGAAAGGATCTGTCGCGGTGTCGTGTTACTCTCCGCAGGTCACGATTAATAACTTGATGGGCAGCTCCATTTGTCGTAGTTAATGAAAGATGAATTCAGGTCACAGACGGGGCGTCAACGATTTTTCTACTTGTTAGCTCTACTGTCTCAGCGGATAGTTAAAAGAGCCACAGCAAATTGACAGAATGTCATAGTAAACAAACTGACAAATTACGCGCTTATTATTATTATTATTTCTGTTCATATGAAAGTAGAGCGTCGCAATTTCGGGCGAGGTCTATAAACATGCCACTGAGATGGGAAGCGGTAAATTAAAAGAAATTTAAAACATTGTCTGAAAATTGAATGTTTGAAGGAATGAAAACTCATCCACGCACACATTTGAGCAGTAAAAAAAAAGCAGGGAATCTATGATGTGCAAAACTTGCTATACAGATATTAGATAATAAGATCATTATTATGATTTTATTATGAAAACGAGAGGATGTATGTTTTCAGGGTCATATCTTTAATGATGACTTTTCACACAAAACAAACAAGATAAGACATTTACGAGCGCATACCCCGACAGAACAGCATCTCATCTCCTTATAATAACAATGGTAATGCACCGTGGGATGCGTACTTAATCAGGCACTGCCATATATTATAGAAAAGAGTAGATAGTATAATGCAACTGCTACAATTTTAAGATTCAAATAAATAATCCGATATAAATATCTATTTTAAACATTATAAAACTTTTTTGTATTCAAAATTATCTTAAATAGTTATGGGAGGCTTTGCATAAAATGTTTTGCTGCTTTTGTAACAGCTGTGTTTTAGGTTTTAAATATAATTATTTCAAAGCATGAGCTAACATATTTAATTAATTTGCATTGTAAATGCGTATAATTTTATAATAATTTTGGTTAGGTGAAAACATTTCTTGAATTATGAATTTTCCATTTTATTAATGAAAAAAAAAAGTTGTCTTTAATTTGTATAATGATTGAAGAGGGAAAAAAGGGGCAAATATAATTTCAAAGAAATTATTTTAAAGTTAAATAAACATTTTGAAAAAAAAAAAAATCCAATTAGGAAATTTTTGTTCTATCTTGAAAAATAATAATGCTTCAAATACACTAAAATAAGGTTAATAAATAAAAATTAAAAAAATAAGTTATTCTAATTTTGATATACACTTTGCATAAACACAAGAATAACTCGAACAGGGATTAAAAAATTCGTTTTCACAAATTTAAGAGATTGTTTTAAACGTTTTACAGAATATTTGATCAATTTCTATTTGTGGCATAGAATGCAATTTCTATATTAATATACAGAATTTTTCAAACTAACTTATTATAAGAATAATGTTCACTAAAAGGAGTCGGCGGACTGTGGCAAAGAACATCTGCCTACAACGCTGAATAGTGACAGCATATGTAAGGCGCGGCACGCGTTTTTCACGCGTGGCAGCTGCTTTTTTGCTAGTGCCACTAAGGAAAGCTTTGGGGAAAAAAAGAAATGCTATAACCCCATTCATTATTCGTCTTAACATTTGACAGCCACTTTTCTGCACATTTTCACTCACAACGAATAGGCCGAAGAAAAAGAAGCTTTTCGGAACACGAAATTCAAGCCCTGTTGTGAGGCCTGCGATTCATTTATTTTGAGGTAGGAGCAGTTAAAATGAAAAGATGATCCGAAAATGTTTTCGCAGAAACAGAATCACACCTCCGCGATGGAGCAGCTGCGAAATAAATTGCAGTTTGTGACAGAACTTGGAAGGGAAAGTTGTGGGAGGAATGTGTTATCTCCTGGGTAATTTTCGATATTAAATTCTGGAAAAATAAATCTCACCATTTTTTTTTATAAACTTTACAAAACAATATAGAATAAACCGATAAAATTAACTATTTTGGGATAATAAAATTTCTTTCTAACCGATTTAAAATATTTTCGTTTTTGATTGAAATTGCATTATTTTTTGATAACTATTTGCAAATTGTTCTTCGATTTCCCTATCTTGATAATACAGCATTCTCCACAAAAATAATACCTTGCGAGAACCAAAAACAGTACACTCCTGAGTAACGGGTTCGAGACTGTCCGGCTTACGGACTATCCAGGCCAAATTTTCTTTGTTGTAATTAAATGTGGAAAGCAAGGATAATCTATTGAGGACTTCTTTAAAACCTTAAAACTGTAGTTTTTGACTCTCAGGATTCCCTTTTCATACTTGTGTAACCATTCATTGGAGAAAAATAAAATCAGTTTGAGCTAATTTTCTTAAGAATTAGGCCTACGATTTACATTAATGTTTTATTTATGTTTTCTGCATTTAAAATGGGCATTAGAGAATTTATTTAAAAATGTGAACTGTTTATATCATTTTACTTACTTTTTCTCTAATAAATTTTTGAAACGTGCAGTGCAATATATAAACATAAATAAACTCTCAGTCCTTTTATTTTAACTCGACCTGTTACTGGCCACTGTTTCTATGACTCACCGGTTGTTCACATAAATATAAATGGAGAGCTTGGTACTCAATAGGAAGTGAGAAAATACGCTTTATAACAGTGAGCCTTGGTATAAAAACTTTTGTCTTCTGCTATTGATGGCCAAAGAAATGAATTCACAGAACTCTAGCCCATCCGACTTTTTCGTTATCCGGCCAGTACTTTTGCCACATTAGGCCGGATATTTCGGAATAAATTGTATCTATGATATTGTATGAATAGGGCTGCACTGAAGAATAATTAAATTTATCTTAACGAAAATGAAATTTATTTTAATAGCCCATTTAAAACTCAGTTTCAGTATTTCCATATACAGCAGCTGCTTCAAGTCTTGTCATTTAATCTTCCTTTCAAACTGAAGCACTGTCAACCCTGATCATTCATCAAAAGTTTCTTACTGGCAACAATTTATTTAATTCTAACTTCATCCCCACTTCGCATCATGTTTACTGCTGTCCGAGCATAACACTGCTGCCTCAGATTAGGTATCTGTCCTCACACGATAAATCACATTTGCAATCCGACAAATTGTTTTATCTTTGGATTGCATTGACAATCCAAACAGTGAAATACCAGAAGCTTTGACGCTGAAGGAGGTTGTTTTGAGAGGATTGGATTTTATTTGCAAGTGCGACGAGCAGAATTTGAAAGGAAGTGTAAGACGTTGAGAAGTAAAGGAAAGAGCAATAGCCATGTTTTCGAATTTGTTATTTTCTTTGAGGCAACCTTTGTCAATAAAGCCAGTCATAGAATTTCATGCAATTAAAAGTGGGGAAATAAAACCTGTACAAGATCATTGCTAATATAAATACTCCACATTGAATTTTTATTCAGTAAAATTAGTTTCTTGTAACGGTAAATATATATTCAGCATTCGATATTCTATTTTAAAAAAACCAATTGTACATTTTGATTCCGTGTTCTCGGAGTTTTTATTAAAGACTCAACCTTAAAAAAAATGTAATTCTTATTAATAAAAATTGTAAATTCCTCGACTGCGTATCTTGAAATTTATAATTTAACCTTGAAGCAGTTTTATTCATAATTTCAAAATTTAACAAGAAACACACTAATCATTATCTTTATTTTCTAAATAATCTGAACTTAAGAGCATTGTTCTTCATTTAATCATAATATTAAACTTAAAAATATAATACATCTGAATAAGTGAAGTATTTGCAATTATAAAGGAAAGGGAAAAAATTAAGTATAATTCAATTTCAGTTATATAAACGTTTCGTTTAAAAGCAACACTAGGACTATTTGGGGACAGACCTAGTAAATTTAAACCTGAGTACCTGAGCCGGCACCGTCACCGTCACCCCTCAAAACTACCACACCACAGCAGCGGGATGACAAAGTTTAGCCTCGACGGTACGTACACAAGACCCGCTTACAAGATACTTATACGGTAGAATTTAAAAACCCACCCGTTTCAAAACCAAGATCTTACTACCAGGCCACTGCAGTCCAAGGAAAATTTAGGCAGCGATTTGTAAGTACATAATGGATACTACTATTTCTTGTAAATATATTATAGAGAACAAATCATTTCTCAAACGTTACATTTAAACGTTGTATTTTGAATGAAATCAATTTCGTCAGGATCAAATATCAATATTAATTTTTAAAAACTTATTTACAATCATCTTCTATATTACTTCATTAAAATACACAAATGAAATAATAAATGTCAATTTGAGAACTACCCATCAAGTGAAGATGTCCAGATTAATTCTTGTTCCCCTTTTTATTCCGTGCACTAAAATGTTGGAGGGTAGGAGACTAACTCGCAAAAACTCTCAAGCCAAGACAGTTAATTAAACAAAATTCTCATTTTGCTTCAGTTGATATCGAAAGGAAGAAAAAACAAAGTAAACATGAAGGAAGATTCGTGAAAATCAAAATGACACAATAAAAAGAAAGAATATAGGGGGTGGAAATAACACCTCCCACCCTTTTGCACCCAGTAAGATAAATATTCCAAATGAGCATTGTTTTGTGCTATGTATTACTTTCTTAGCCGTAAGAAAGACGTTATCATTCTTAAAGCTTCCTAGGAAGATAATAAATAAATGGGGAAAAGAGAGCAAGAGTTTTTTTTAAAAAAAGATAATCTTTATCAACTCTTAGTTAATGAAGTCGAAAACATCTTTTACCATTTTACCGAAGAATTAGAGTCAAAGTTAATTGATTTTGAGAAAACTTCCTTTGTTTTTTACTGTTCTGAATATCTTACAAGGAATAATTATTCATATAGGAACAAAGAATTCGGGAGTTGTATGAGGGGAGGGGGGAAGATAATTGATGCTCTGTTCGTTTCCTATTAAATGATATTTTTGTTCCTTTTATACACAATAAATGACAGTTTCTGCTTATATTATAAAATAAGATTCGTTAAAATTAATTGCACATGTTTTTTTCTCCCATTCGTAACTGTTGTTGATTAGAGCTTTACTGGCGCAAGTGCGAATCCGAAAGATTTTTTAAAAAATGAATTACAAGCGAAATAAATATTCTCAGTGCAATAAATAAAGGTAATATTTCAAATGAATTATAGATTTTGAATTCACCCCAAGATAATGTTAGGTGTTTCAGTACGATTTAAAATAAAAGAACAATAATTCCAGCTGACTTTCGATTGTGAATTTTGAATCCAAGCATTCTACATAATTTCTCATCGAAAGTAATAAATAGTGTTTCCTTTCTTTCGAATTCAAATAATATAGGTCGTTAAAGTGTTCAGTAAAAAGTCCGAATGACTGACTGTAAACGTTACTCATTTACAGGTTGTGTTACTCACAAAACAATTTACAAGTAAAGTTTTTGAATAATTTTAAAATATATATAAGAACATGGATCAAAACCTTCAGCACATGTCATCGCTAAATTTGAACTAAATCATTGTGCTACAAGACATCAGAGGACGCTGTCTGAGACTTCATCATAGTTATGATTTGTGTTACAAGAGCGGACACAAATAAACTACACAGATAATGCTTTCTTTAATTTACGATGTTCACAGATATGCATCCACACGATTCAAAATTATATTATTGATTGCAAAACAAATAAAAAAAGCTGTTTTTTTTTGGGGGGGGGACACAATTTCGGAAAACGATTTTCTTAAATCTTCCATTATTTTTCACTAAAACATTAAATCATGGTTTCTCTTAACAGCAAACAAGTACACTGTTATAGTGAAAAAAAATTATATTGAAATCTTTACTTAAGATATACAACGAAACTTGCATCAGATTCATTTTTTTAATCAAAAAATATCTCCAATAGTATGGAAATATGCAATGAAACTGTTATGTTTGTTCTTTTAAATTTATTCTTTTCTATAAAATTCTTTTCTAGTAGAAAGAAGTTTAATAAATATATACAACCCCTCACTCTTGTAGAAACAAAAGTTTAGTTTAGTTATATTAACGTCCCGTTTTTAAAGCAACACCAGGCCTATTTTGGGACGAACCTAGTAATTTTGGATAACGGCCAAAGAAGGGGATGAGTTGCACCCCTCTCGAAACTTTTACACCACACTAGCGGGAAAGCATAAGGCCCCGACGGATTTCATGCCCACACCAGCATGCATGATGGTTCTTCGGTGGAATTGGGTTCTGAAACTGAAACCCTCCGGTTTTCAGAATCCGAAACCCTCCGGTTTTCAGAATCCGAAACCCTCCGGCCGAGATCTCACTACCAGGCCATTGTGGCTTTCAAAACACAATACAATATATCTTAAAATATATATAAAGTAGATTTGTGCCATATAAAAAAAGACGCACAGTTTTTTTTTTCTTTTTTATATATTATAACCGTTATTGAACGATTTCAATAAATATTTAAAAATCAGAAATGTAAGTATTTTCCCACTACCATTAAACTATCCTGTCCATTCAAGGGATGCAAATCCACTTCACTTATTATTTCATCACCAACTTCACCTACTGTCCTTGGAGTCGAACAATACAGCAGGAAATGCTCACGAAAATAAAATAAAAAAGTGAAACATCATCACTGAAAATTATTTTTTCGAAAATAAATTACCTCTATCTTTCCAGAGAAAACAAAAGGTCTAAAATGTTATCTCTACAACAGCACGCAACGTTCGACTGCAGGCATCTTGAGACATACAACCATCGATAGCAATCGACGGGAGAGAATTTCAACTCAAGGTCTTTTCTAAGACGATGACGAGAGGAAATTAACTGTCTCCAGCAGCAGCAGCAGCAGCGGGGATGATCGGAGGTTTCCTGCTCCTCGAATGAATTAAGCATTTCCTCCGCAAGATTCGTTGATGTACCGTGAAGGAGAGTGGTTACATTGTCCTCCATCAACCGCAGATGCAGCTCAGCATCAACAGATCTGACGGTTGCAGAGCCTAATTACTGGAATTCCATCTGGAATATGTGAGGGGCTATGACTACTACAACCACTAACAATTTAAATCCAGCTGGGGACAGTGAATTAAAAAAAAAACAGCGGGAGTGGTCCATAAAACTTTTATTTAAACTTTCTAATAAAGTTGATCTATTATTTAGACTAAAATTTGGCACATAATTACAATTGCAGACATAAAACCATACATCGCATTTACATGCTTTTAAAAGTGCAGACCGACAGACGGTCTAAAACCGTTTGAGTTTTGGCTCAAAATTTTATAGGTTTCTGTAATATAGATATTAAATCTGCGTACCGAATTTTATCCATTTAGCTTCCATCGTTACGTAGTTAAAGTATTAACCCATATTCAAACAGACGGACAGACTGCTGAAAAGATTTTGCTCAAAATTTGAACGTTACAAATATTAGAAATCTACAAATTTGATGTACATACTATACACATTTCATTTTTTAATTATTTTTGTCACTGGAAGACATTATTTCAAAAATGTGTTTTCCGAGCTCAATGAAGTCTACAACGTGGACATTTGTGAAAATTTTTAACAAATTTTCAGAAATACTTTGACGATTATAATACTTTATCTACACGTTATATACTAGAAAGTAAATTAAAAACAAAATGATGTATCGTGGTTGATTAGATAGGATTTAATGTTCATGAGACATAGTGTATCAAATATAGATGATGATGATGATGATGATGTGCCCGCGTTAACACACGGAAAAGAGATGCATTGGTTTCTAAGGGTAAAGACCCCTGAGCATCCGAAGGCAGAAGTCTGACTTCTAGTTCAAATGAAGATGGCACTACACATTCGCTTGCACAACCTCTTTTTACAGATGGGATCATTCACACATCAGGCAAATTGAGCACGAGGAAAGAACAACCATGCTTGCACCAAGATGCCCAGATCAAAGCTAAGAACGCGCTACTCTTAAACCAGAACGCCGACATCAAATACAGATGAGTCTGTATTACGAGTTTTTAATAATTATCACTGCATTTTAAAAATTACTTATTATATATAAAACCTCTGATTACATTAACATTGTTATTCAGTTAGCTGTAACATTTTTGCGCGGTTGATTGCGCATTAAATGAACTAAATGAATGAAATAAGACATCTCATTCAATGCTCTAAACTGCTACTGAATTTTTTTCAACAAAATATTTACTTTTGCATTTCGTTTTAAGAACAGGTGTGTGATTAAGGGCACGTATGCAATCACATGTAACAAAGCATTTGTTTCACTGTCAAAAAGTCAAGTGCAATCTATTCAGATAAAACATTATCTCTGTAGTCACACACGTACATAAAAAGATATGCATTGGTTTATCAGAATTTACTTAAAGGTTTTTCCTTACCATTGTTTACTTCGAATTCAGGTGTTAAATGATTCAGAAAAGACTGACTTGCAATATGAAAACAACCATTTTGTATGCAAGATCGAGATATCGTTTCAAAGCTGCTCAAAAGCATCATATAGTTTTGAACAAAAGCAATAAACAAAATGGCAAAAGAGCAACTACTGTTTGCCAATGGATTCTAAAACTCTGTGCTTCTGCGCATGCGTCAAGATGGGTTTAATTCGCCAAAATAGGAGCGAAAGGAAATTTTAAAAAAAGATTTAACAATAAAGCAAACTTTCATTACTCGCGGTCTGAATTAAAATAATATATTTTGAAACGACACGATACTCACATACAAGTGGAAAAAAAAATTTAACTAAGAAGATTTTTACTGAACGAAAATCAAGATCAAAGAATGACGAAGAATTCCGGAAAAACTTTCATCCTTAAATGAAATAGAATTTTCGAAAAGTGGTTGTTCGAAGATACAGAAACGAATCGTATCAAGCTTTAATATTTTGGATTATTATAGACACAATTTAAAACAAATGCAAATACGATATAACAGTTTAAACTTTAAATCTGTTAAATTGATTTAAATATTAAGAACAAAAATGAATTGAAAATCATTCCATAAATCCATAAAGCCTATTGTGCTTTCGAAATCATATAAGTCTTAATGTTTTCTTCAAAATCCGTTACTCAACAAACACAAAATGATATTTAAAAAAAATTAAAGTTAATATCTTTTATCTTGTTTAATTCTTCAAGGTAATGAGATTTTGCAACTTATAATAGCCCAGCTTTCTGAACAGTATTAAGAGAAGGGTCAAAGACACAATATTTAAATCTGAACAAAGTAAAACCCTCCTTTATTGGGTTTTTTTCCCCTTTCTTTCACCCCGTCCCTTTATTTAAAAGTCGAACGCTAATGGAATCGGAAAACAAAACGAATATCCTCAGAATACAAACCAGGGAAACCGAATGAGGTCCGTGGTTTCCCAAAGAGTAGTAGGAATTCTCCCTAATTCAAATTAGACTCGAGGAAAACAATGCCTCCTTGCACTTTAATTAACTTCAAAAACAAAGAGTGCGAAGGGAGGGAGAAAAAAAAAGAACAAAATCATGTTAGCGAGCAAATGAGATTGCATAACTTCAAAGCCAAAAATGACACTTAATCCGGTAGAAGTTCTAATCAATTTACGTGCCTCGAGAATTTTCTCGCTTTAAGACATAAAAGAAAAGCTTTTACAAACATAGAAGCTTTTTCTAGATACACAAAACTTCTTTTTTTTTATTCCCTCGCTTTTCGTTAGAATAAAAAAAAAGAAAATATTGAAAGCAATCTTCTTTTTTTATATGTTTATGCATTAAAAGAGAAAGGAAAGATGTCTTGAATGTCTTTTGTCTTACTTACAACCAGGACTTGACACTCTGTATTGAATGCCCGGAGACAAGAATAAAAACGTAAACGAGGGGGGAAAATAATAACACGGAAAGATTTTTTGGAATTAGTCCAGAAAAAGAATTAATGCAATGTCAGGGGAACGATTTGATGTATGCTTATAATAGGAATCGATTGAAAAAACAAGGGAGGAGTTTTTTCGAAGACAAACAATAAATCAGGTCGTCAGATAGAAATACACGATGAAACAATGTATTGAATTTCTAATAATAAATGATGCCCAAAACAGTCATGCGCTTTTCGTGACATAAAATGATCCATTTATTTATTTTTCGGTAGAAAAGAAACAAAATCTTAAGACCGGAAAAAATTTATACATTTTAGATTTATATTGAAAAATATTTCTATTTAATAACTAAATGAATCAAGTTTTATTTTGGGCATATATTTCAAATATTTGAGTACCAAATAATCATTCATTATTCATATTGGCATATAAAGAATGGAGTCTGTCAGGAAATATAAATTAGTTTTGGGCAACAAATTGTTAAAAAATAAATCAAAGGCGATAGACAAAGTTAATATGAAAAAATAGATAGAAATTAAAAAGCCAAGTTAAAGATCGGTCTTATGAGAATACTAAAAAATTTCCATATATAAATTCTGACCAATAAATTAACAAATCTTAGTCTTACAATACTTCATACTGAATGAATTAAAATTCAAATTTTAATTAATTAAATCTCTCTGAACCAAAATACTCACTCACACTCACTTAGAAAGCAATCTAATAATGACCGCCAATCCGCTGCCATGAAGAGAAATGAGAAATATAACTTGATATTAATAGGGTAACACCATCTGTTGTATCAAAAGAGAAGGAAGTAGAGTAGTTATGAAACCACTACAAAATTAAGTAAATTCGTAGGTCAAGGGAATAATCACATATTTGCTTTTTAACATTAAAGATTTGTAAGCTCCAGATGAAGAAAATATTGCTACAGTAAATTTTAGTCATCCTTAAATAAACTGCACTCTAAGTCTGCAATGTAATTAAGACAATAGGTAAGATGACCCCTCCTCATCGTTTTTTTATTCCAATACCGACACAAACGAATGCCCTAAAATCAGCTGCCCTTGATATGTTCGCGAATCTAATGATTAGTGCAAAGTAAAAAATGATGACAGAACAATACAGAAGAATCTAGGTCTGTTTTTACAAATAAAAACACTCGTAATTGGTAACATTCTAACTACAAATAAAAATAATTTCCTCAATGAAAGGCGTGAAATTAAAAAAGGAATAAAAAAACACTATACAGAAAAAAGACAGGCTAAAAATAGCTTTCATACAATCCGACCGTTGACGAAGAAGTATTATTTTGTTACTCAAGAAATCCAGCAGCATAGTGAGATTGACAAGCAACAAATGGATCAACACCCCTTTTTTTCCGCGCTAATAAGCACGAGCTGGAAAATAATAGAATAAAGATTGTACACTAGTGCTGTACCCATCATCATCTTGTAATGGTCTTTGTCGGAAACGCCGAGTACATAAGTTAAATCTCTAATCGTAGCAGTTTTACTGAAGCTATGAAAACTCATTACACAGCAATTGCTATTTGTCGCTTGTACCATTAATAGAGCAGAAAAAAATGAAGCAACTTAATTAACATTACAGTAAAATGAAGAACACATATGGTTTTTTTTCTCTTAATTTTATTCCTAATTAATTTATAAAATCAGCTGAGTTGTTTCCAGATATTAAATAATATATTAAAAATACACTTTTAACCCTTAGCACTCTGATGGTAACTATCACTCAACATTCAAGACGGTGAATCATTTTGACGTTTTATTTATTTATTCAATTCCTACTATTAATTCACACTCTCTCTATGTTTATTTATTTATCAATCTTGCTTAAATTTTCATTCGTAAATAATGTTTTTTGTTCATCCACTCAAATTCAAATACATCTCTTTAAACTTGCAGTGGATGACACTTGATGTTAATACAGGTTTATTTTTTTCAAATATTAATTCATTAATTAAATATTTCCAGTCATTTCTGTTTGGTAGCCAAAATCTTCGTCAAATGGTCGCCACGCTCTGAGATTTTTCTTTGTTGATATAAGTGGGAATTGAAGCGAAAACTTTTTTTTTATGTTGTTCAATTTTGATAGTTAAAAATGCCTGCAGAATGGTAAAAAGATGTAGATTCATTTTTTTTACAGAAATTCGACTTAAAACAATTATGTATATTTAATTTTCAGATCAATGAACAAATCTTTGTATCATGCGAATAATTATGCATGAATTACTTTTCCCAAGTGCAAAGGGTTAATAATACTAACTGGCTGATACCAAACATTTTAAGAACCAGCGTATGCACAATTCTACTAAAACTAATAGTAATTGTAAAATCTTACTAGTAAAAAAAAAAATCTAATATAATATTATTAGACGAATTAAGTTGTGCAAGAAGGCAAGTTAGGGCTGTGAATTAAATCATAGCGAGAATATAATTTATTGGAAACGAAAAGTACCATTTCTGATTAAATGAGTCAGAATTGAATTTATGATGATTTAAGTGGGCGCAACCATTCGTAAAGAAGTAAGGCTATTTCTGATAAAGTTAGAAGTGACAACCTTTGTCCTAATGCTCCATGCTTATTTTCGTACATGTATTTCGGAAGGTAAAGTCTAGTTTTAAAGTTTGTACGGCTCAAATTTGAGACTTTATTTGAATAAAGATTTGTTGTATATGCGTGACCTTGTGCATATACAATCTACTGTCAAGGGTCAAATGTAGTTCCGTTGAGGTTAGGTGGAAATTTGGTAAGAGGTCGTCAGTTTCATCAAAAGTAGTCCAAATGTTGTTTCAAAATAAGGACATCATAATTAAGTTAATTCTACCGCCGTCCACTCCTGTTCGCAAGTCTCCCCGCCCCATCCCCCTGTTTTCCGTCGCATCAGAAAAAACAAAAATAAAAACTCAAACAATTAAACGTTACAAAATTTTAAAATGTAGAAGAACGCTTGAATCACGTTACTGCCGTTCTGAAGGAATTTATTTCACTCAACACTTCCTTTTCAAGTGGGGGGAAAAAAATCAAATAATTTCTTGTGAAAAATGCTTCGTTTCGAATTTAAAGATAAAGAATAAATAAGAAAATATTGCACTAATCAATGTCATTTGAAAAAAAAAATCAGTTAAAACCAGTCAAAAATTTTTTTTTATATTATAGACCAGGATTTTCGTAATCCCTTTCTATATAAAGGATAAAACTAGTTCGTTAGATTTCTCGTGATACACATTTAAAGAAGTTCTAGGCCAAATAAAAGTGGAATATAAATAAAGCTTCTTGCTATATTAATAAGTACTAGTAGATTAAACAAAAACTTCATTTTTCACTCTATCATATAAGAAATAACTAATATTGGGCAATTATAATATGGACTCCACTCTTTTATTAATTAACTAGCATATTTTCCCCAGTTTCCTTAGATTTACTAAAAAAAAGTAAGAATTCTAAGTAAAAGATGGCAATTTATCAGCCTGGTGCTAATTGCAATAAATGCGATGGTAAACAATCGCGATTTTGTTAGGAAAACTCACGTTTGTGGGACATTTTCCTTTAAACATTAAAAAAAAAAAGTACCGAAGCATCCAGACACTAACTGGATAAATAAACTAGGAAAAATAAAATTAATGAATGAATCTCTTTCAAAATTCATAGCCTGAGCGTAATTATTCTCTCCAGAAAACTGCCGAGAACGTTTCAGAAAATATCCTTCTTTTTATTTTATTTTCACCCTTTTAAAATTGGAGAAATGAATGGAAATTGAAAGAAATTAATTGAGTTTCTTTGCATATAGTTCGACTTTTAGTTAATTAACTAAATAGCAATTATTGCAGAACACTAATGAACAGTTTATTAAAAGTGATTTCTCCTTTTATTACGCTTGCAAAACGTGTCCTCTTCTTCCTCCCTGGTAGTTTACGAACAAAAGTCATTAAGTGTGTTCGACGGGCGTGAATCAAAAGTTTTCTGTCCTTTTAATTAAATTAATAAATATCCTGCACTCTTAATGCTAAAGAAATGTTTATTAATAATTAAAGGAACAGAAATTAATTACATCTGTGAATTGTTTTGCAGTGAAACGAAACGGCTTTAAAGTAAAACGAAGACTTTAAACAACTTCAACATATTTTGGAATTTTATTGAAAATGCTAATTGGAATCATATTGTAAAATAAGAATATAATGTATGACTTATTAAATATGGACCAAAAACTAAGAGGAATCAAGCGAATATTTGGTTTAATTATGTTAACATTCTGTTTTAAAACAACCCTAAAGTTATTATGAGATGACACTTCGTAATTTTGAGTAGCGGTCAGACGACGAAGATGAGATCTGAACTGGTACTCCCGTCTCCAAACTTCTACACCTACTAGTGAAATAACATTTTGCATCATAGGTGCACTTGACCAGCCTGGAAACATGGCGGTTTTTCAATAGAGTCTCGAACCTGGAAACCTCCAATGTCGATGCCGACACTACCTGGAACCTTTGGAAATTTTATAATAGAAACTGATTTATAAATCAGTGGAAGCAATCTTCTCAAAACTTTCTCTCATACTCTTTAACAACAGTATTACTATACTTTCTAATAACGGTCAAACTTCCATAAAGTTGTGAATCTTGGACAAGCTCGGAATGCTCAGATTTTTAATTTCAGAACCCAGCACAAAATTTTAGGCTTCGGAATATAGTAACGAAATCCGAATATGCATTTTGTATAACTTTTGATTAGCCCAAAAATCGACACAGATCTAAAAAATTTTATAACAAGATCACATATTAAATTTTATTAATCTAGGTAATTGTAATTACATGCAAGTACTGTCAGTTAACAGTCAAAGCCTAGACATATTTGGTTTTAAATTTAATACGGATCTGCATTTTAGTTCCTAAATGTGTGAAACAAGTTTCATTCATCTAGCTCTTTACGTTTCTTGTCATTGAGTTTACTTGCGCTCAGACAGACTGACATCATGAAAATAGATTACGTTCAATGTTTGACAGATATCAACTAATTCGGTGTAAAGACTATATTCTAAATTTCATCCATCTAGTTTAAAGACTTTTTGGGTTAGCGTTTGGAAAAAGGAAGGCATAATTTATGCTTTTCGATTTCAAGGAAATCTGAAACACCGAAATATTTCAAAATCACGATTTCGAATTACAATATTTTCCTTTTAGTATATTTTATATAAGAGAATTAATAAATACGATATTTCAAATATATAACTTTTTTTATTCGTTAAAACTCAGACATCAATATTCCTAGATAAACGTCTCCTATACAAATTCCATTTGTAACGAAAGTTTGTTTAAAAAAAAAAAAAACTGAAAGTTTTAGTTAGATACGAAACTTGGCTCAACACATCTGTCATTCCAGATAAGGAACAAATCCGTATCTCTCCGTTAACTAAGTACTGCAAATCTGTACATAGATCAAAGTTAGCCAAAAAGAAAAAGAAAAAAAAATCCAAAGAGAAAATAAATGACTTTAAATGATCCGACACTGCGAAATAAACACAACAGCGAAAAAGTATCTTGTAATTTTCAGCTGAAAGGCAAAATGGTATCAGTCACTTTTCCTTCATCACAATTTCTTTGCAAAGAAAATATATATTAAAATGTATAACGCAGTTGCAACATGTTTTTCAGCAAATACCAAAATATAGATAGTTTATATTAATAATACATTTCTAGCAAAGGACCGATAATTGAAAAATGGTGAAACCAAATATTAAAGGGGGTAAAAATAGACTAAGAAATAGATTTTCTGAACAGCTAATGATGGACATTATCCAGGTCAGCATGAAAACAGTATTAATATCGAATCAGAAATGATGCACTAAAAGAAATTTGAACTACAAAAGTTGTATAAAAAATGTATCAACAAAATGCCATCAAAAAAAATTCGACAGTTACAGTTAACTTTGAAAATTGCCTTAATTGGCACTTCGAATATTTTTGAAAAGCATAAATAAATAAAGAAATAATAAAGGAAGAAGGAATAATAAAAATATTGGTAAAATCAGTATCTTCTTGTTTTTCCAAGGGCTGAAATCTTTCTAATCGTTTTAAGAATCACACTGCTGTTCGTTTTAATGATTATTCGTTTTACCATTATAACAATTCTCCGTCTCAAATTCTGACTAATAAGAGCAAAAATATCTATGATGCTTCAAGTATCTCCCCGATTTTCTTCTTTTTTTGGTTTGCTCTTCTATATAATGACCACTCAGAGTTACAGAAGAAAAATCTAAAAGTCAATCTAGGTCTGGTAACATTACTTTTTCCCCCCGTATTTTCTTCAACATAATGACCAATGAAAGTAACAGAAGTAAAATTTTTAAAAAATCAAACTATGTCTGGGATCACCATTTTCTTGTCTCATTCTATAATCATCCATAAAAATAAGTAACTATCGCCCAGGGAATGCCCTAATAACATCTTAATTAGTTTTATAGAATTTAATAAATTCTAATGGAATAACTTTCAAAATTCTAACAGCCTTTAACAAACTTCCTAATTCTATTGTCTCACTGTCCATTTAAAAGGTCATTTTAAGTTACTTATCTCAATTTTTACGATTTTTTAAATTTTTCATCCGGTTATGGCCATTATCACAAATAAACAAATAAGCCTGCAAAATCCATTCTTTTTACACCACTTCTATAGTATTATTCTAGTTTAATTTCGCCAACATTAATTAAGAGACGAGCAATGCCACTTGTATTTAGCTATTAAAGTGTAAACAAAAATAGCATCATAGAAAATTTAATTTCTCTTAATCTTCCAACGGTTTATTCCTTGATTTCCGCGAATTGAGAATTAGTCACATATTCTAATGCATTCCTCGTTTTTCGCAGTTTAGACTGCTTATTTTTACGGTTACAGACTTTTATTATAGCTTATTATTATTGTATAGCATATAATATCTCCATTTTCCTTGAAAAATATTCAAACTTATTCGCAAACATCGCATTTAAATTGCGATTTTTTTTTAATTACACAGTCAGAGGGTTAAGATTGTGACAAAAGAGGTTCCTCTCTTCTCGCCTCAATTCTCAAGAAACAGCCTTTTTCAAACAGATAAGCGTTTCCTCCCAAATAAAACTATAAAGCTACAGCTCCACTCAGTTGTGAAGACAAAATTGTATCATTCTGCTGAAGAGCCCTTCTACCCAGTGCAGCATCTCGGAGACAGAGACGACTCAGACCACTTTAGATAGCCTCGCCAAAGTTCTCTAAAATATCGGTCGATGGATGTTCGCGATAAAATGGGTATTTCTCATCCGAGACGGGACAGCAGATGATTAAAGCAGAGGATGCAGCGACGAGAAATCATCTGAAAATAGATCCCCCTTTTCATAAAAAAGAGTATTAAGGATTAAGCGACGAGAAAGTTGAAGGGTAATAATAATAAACGGAAGATATGTTTTCCAAGAATCAGAAGATCGGGGAAACAAATATAGGATTATTTTTTGTCCCCGTCTAAGAAGTAAATCCATCGATATTAGTTATGGAAATTTCAAAACTAGTTGAGAAAAAACTACGAGGGGTTATCCGGAAAAAAGTTTACAAGGCAAAGGAAAAGTACTTCGTTAACAATGGACACAGGATAAAAATGGTAATTAAGACACATACGTGGCAGTTACTTCTCTGCCAAATCACCAAACATGTTTAGACATGTATCACAAAGCTGGACCAATTTATTTGGCCCATCTTGATAACAATCAGCTACTGGCCAGAGCCAGTTCTCGGTACCTTTCGGTACATCACTGCCTGATATGAATCTTGTTTCGGCTCGGTGCTTCTTGAATGCCGGAAAAAGGAAAGTCAGAATGAGTCAAATCAGGCCAGTGGGTGGGGGGGGGGGGGGGGGGCTTTAGACCTCCCACCTGAACGTCTCCAATAATCTCTCTGTCAGCTTCAAAAGAACGACGCCCTTTCGTCACCTGTTGTCGACCCACGCACACTTCAACGATTTGTCTGTGAATGTCCAATGGAGACACATTCTTGACCCAAAGAAATCGTATCACGGCTCGCAGCTCTGTGCGAGATTGGTTTTCAAGTGGTTTTCCATAATTGTCGTTGCTTCGAGTATCAGTACTAACACTATCTGCTCGAACGACCGGTCTAAGACAACTAGGGCCATCTGTCTTATTTTTATATAAAATTTCATCTATCAGTATTTTAAAATGGTGTAAATTTCCATTTTACGTAGTAATATTTTTAGGAGTTATTGTAGGAAGTCCAAAATTTTCTTCTTCAAAATATATTTGCACCAAATATGGTAGCTCTAGATCAAACGGTCTGTCCTATGAAGCGCCAACACACATATGCACATTTTGCTTTTATTGATAATAGAGTATCCAAGATAATACTACTCGTTTTTCTCTATAAACAGGAAATTAATAACAACTAATTTTTAATGCTCACACAAGGTCAACAGTTCTTAGACATTCAAAAAATGAAATAAAATTCAGAGCTACTTCCTGGAACAATCATAAAATCAGTGCATTCACAGTACAGGATGTTTCTGAGAAAAAGCCTTCATCAAATACGAAGGGAGCTGAATTTCAATGTCGGAAAAAAACTAGGCTATCGTAATTATTAAATCTAAACTACAGAATATAAAAATACACTATAATTAACTCTGGTTGCAGTTACAAACAAGACAAAATTTACAAGTTAAGAAAAATAACATTTTGAGCTGGCCGACGCGCAGTTTGACATCTTTAATATTAACATCAACCAAAAGATAAAAAGAAAGATTCGCTCTAATTAAAGAAAACGAGGGTAATTAATTCTCGCCTTCCCCCCCCCCCCCCGCCGAAACGAGATATGTATCGCTTCAGAGGAATACCCTCTTTTCCAATCTAATTCCACTTTGACCCTTTCTCCCCTGACCCCTAGCGTCATTACTGGGTCCCCGGTGATTCGATTTGAGCTAGATGGGAATTTTATTAATGGAACTGACCCAGAAAACGATGCTTTGGGGAGGTACCATTCCGGTGACGTCACGGAAGACCCAGCTAATCGGAACATCCTCCTTTCCTCTCCTTACCAGACATGAAAGACAGTTATTCACTTCTGACGAAACTGTTTCTTGCCGTTTGTTGATAGTTTCAGTCAGTGAATAGAACAATTGGATGTTGATAAGAGGTTTGATGATAGAAATGAAATAAATTAAAAAAACACCCTTATTATTGCCCCTACGGCTCGGAAGTTGTGAAATTTCAGAAAAAAACAATAGACATTACGTCAATTATAAATTAAGTCCTGGCTTTTCTTTTTGGCTATTTCCGGAGTGTAGAAGGCTTATTCTTTCCCTTGAAAGAAGTTCGTTAGAGGCGTGTTAAAATTGCAGTCTAATTTATGATTGAAAAAAAGATTATTCATTTACCTTCAATATATGAAGCTAGCTAAAAATTTCTGGAATGCCCCTCCTCTTCATAATAATAGTAATAATAAATAAATAAATAAATAGAGAACAATCTTCATAAAACTGTTTTCATAATCAATGTTCTATTTTAGCAATCAACATTAAAAAGAGAGAGAGAGAGAAATTCTACGAAGTTTTAATACATAAACAATATAAAATTCTATAAAATACTATTTTATTGATAGTCGCTTTTTTAATACTAATCATAACTATGAGGACGTCAGAGAGAGCGACCTCTGATGCCTTAGGCGCAATAATTCAATTCAGTCTAACATTAACATGTGCTGCATGCTTTTTTATATATGTCTTAAAATAATTTCAAAATTTTCTCTATAAATTGTTTGTGTGTAACGTCATTTGTAAATAAATAAGCGTTAGCACCAATTCGGACTTTTTACTGAATCCTTTCACGATCTAATTATAAACAAAAGACATTTTTACTGAGTCCCAAGGCCTGGCTAAAGTAGGGGCACATGGGGCAGTTGCCCCCCCCCCCAATAAAAAAAATACCATAGTCAAGTTTTATGCATGGTCCTTCATTACTGATGTAGTAAAGCAGAGGTGGGTCTCAAAGAAATGTTTGCTCCGGGCCCCAATTAGGCTAAGTCGGACCCTGCCGAATTCCGTAACGATCCTATAATACCACATACTATCTATATATTAATACCAATATAAAATTTTTAAAAAGATTGAAGTACTAATTTCAATAATCATTCAATTCGATTGAAACTGTTAAATAAACAAATTGTTTAATTCGTAGGACCTGGACATTTTCAAATTTATATTTTTTATACTACTTAATGGGTTTAAATTCACTAATCACCATGATATAATTAACAATTTCATAACCTAATGAAAAAAAATTAAATAAAAAAAATGACTTTAGTATTATGAATAAATAAAGCACTATGAAATAAATTGCATCGACATCAAAAGCGAATTTTAAAAATAAAAGTGCAACTTAAAAAAAGAGAAAATCTTTTTTAAAATGCAAGGAAATGAAAGAATCAGAATTTTTACAGTAGTATAATTAAATTGCAATGACTATTGTTAAAAATTATATATATCAATTTAAGAAACTTTTCAATCTTCTAAGTTCATCTACTTAAAAATAGTAATAATAATTAAAGTATATAACACCTATATAGCAATAAAATAATGTCAATGAGATAAATATAACAGTATGATCTTATATATAAAGAAATAAAAGAAATTAGAATTCGCATTATACATTTCTTGCATGTATTAATAGGTTAACAACTCTTGTTCTCCAAATGCTGGACACTTCACCGGATTTACTTATCTCTTCAATCGGAGAAAATACTGAATTCTTTCACATTTAAACATTCGACTTGGCAGAAAAAATTGAACATTTTCACAGAATTTATCTTTTACTCTTTTATGTGACATACTTAAAGGTATTTTCACAACAAATCATTCCATGAAAATTTATAAACGTAATAATTTTCAAATTAATTGCATAAAGTGTAAAACAAGCTTTTTATGCAGCACACCATTTTTTTTAAAGAACACTACAATAAAATATTGATTTGTTTACAAAAACAAACTTACGGTTTTGTTTCTCATACAGCACACCAGAATGTCTTGAGCAATTTACACTGAAATAAGAACATTGTAGTAAGATTTTTCTCCTCTTCCAAACTAAATAATCACAAAGGATTCTTTCTTGCCGAAGGCCTTCGTCCTTTCAGTGCTAGACGAATGACCTCCAATCTTCATCTTTTTTGAGGAAAAGTTCCAGCACGAACGCACAATAGGGAAATGTCACTGGAGTTGGGGCCTGGAAATTTTCATGGCCGCATTTCGCAACTGTTTATGTTTTCAATGATAAGCAAACTTTCAAAAACTGTTCAAGTAAAACTCGCAGTCGTTGAGCCGAACTACGCCGAACGAAAAGAACTCTTTCACGCTTAGCTAGACATTCACGAAATTTTGGTGATTAAGAATAAAATACGAGATGCACGATAACTTCGAATAGGGTTACGCAGAATATTTAAACCTACAATTTCCCAAGTTTATACCAAGTAATGAAAAATTTTGCTAATTTCTATGATAATATCGCAAAACAATGGTGGAGGCGTAGCCAGCATGTTAATTAAAGTATGTTATCTTTTCAAGTAGAAAAATTATTAGTACGTAAAATTATAGATAAGCAAAACTAAAAATTACAAAATTGCTAAGCATGCTATTGAATTGCATTACAGACGATAGCTCAAATTATGAACTCGAATAGATTTACTCCATTTAAAGTTATCAGATAAAATATGAAATACATAATCTAGACCACTGTTGGGCAGACTTTTTCAGATAATTTTACTTTTTTCAAGGTATTAATGTCCACCCAGTGGCATAGGTCTACAATATTTATTATAATTTGATAATGAATATATAATACGCACCAACCAACATACCCACAAACATAATAACTATCACAAATAGAAGAATATCAATTTATAAATAATTTTCATCTCGTTAGTCCTCGTAGTTATAGTTAGAACAAGACTTAGTCTACATACAGTCCAATAATATCTTGGTATATTATTACTAGCGGCTAATCTTACACTGGATTCTAAGTAATAGTCTGTGAGACGGTAACGCCATGCAGCCTAATTATATTCATTGCTGAAAATGCAGATTCACTGAGGTAGGTAGAACCAAAGAATCATTGATATTAAATGATATGCAACTTTTTTTTAAAATTGGGATACTTCCATTAGATTCCAAAAGTTATACTTATGTTCTGAACAGCGAGCTTTTAAAATCATGCCAATTTGAAGGGGTTAAAGAAAGTACAATATTCCATAAATATGTTTCTTTTAATATGGGCATCTTTAGTTTTAGTAAAGGTAATCACCCCAAAAGGTCGTAAAAGACTTAAGGCCCACACTTGATTTAGACATAGCATATTTCTAAATCTAAAAAGATTGCCGAAAAGATATACTGTACGCAATAAACAATAACGTGAAAATAGTATTGCATTAGGAAAAATCAAATAAATGGAAGGAGGGGGGGGAGGAGGCTGAAAGGGTCTCAAAATAAACGAAGTTATTACACACAAATGTCTATCTGTCTATTAATACAAAATCATGAAATTCGTCAAGGCAACTGTCGTAAACACAACTTTAGAAGTATCAAATATCAGTGTTAAAAATTTTCAGAAGAACAATTCAAAAAATATATAAAGTAGCATACCTCTTCTCAGCCTAGACTTCCGATGTATCCTCGAACGCTGACTCCGCCGTCGAGTAGCGAATGTTTTTAGTATCATAATTAATTGTTTCTAACAGGTTATAATTCACAATGACACTTAAATATACAGAAATAAAGGAAAATTTATTTTCTTCAGACACATTTTCCAATCTGAATAAATACAGAATCCGGTAAGCAGACCAAAGAGTACAACTGGTTATCGTCCAAGTGCAAGCAAACAGCAAAAAAGACGGTATTCCAGGAAATTAACTAATTGCATTGTGATTATAGTTCGTGTGATGAAAGATTGGACACACTATGCATGATTACTGTCAATTCGAACCGGTTTCACAAAGGAATAGAAGGAATTAGTTGCACAGGTGTATATATCCAGAGAGCAAATCTTTTTTTTCACTCGAAATTGGCTTAAGAAAGAGCCGAATAATAGTTAGCACTTCAATTCATGATTGGTAAATGGAATTAATCTTAAGCATATGCTGCAGATGTAAATTCCTAGTTAAAAAATTGAACTGTATTCTTCAAAATCCAGACTTGATAATGACAATCTTATGCGTCTTCGTTACAATAGTAATCTCATCATGCGATCACATGCGGGTTTGAAAGCTCACACGCGCAGTTCTTTTTTTATTCCTATGTGTTAAAGTAGGATAAAAATAAAAAAAAGGAACAAAAAATCCTTGATCCAAGTTATTCAACTGTTTCGTGTCGCTGGGAAAGTAACACTTTACAGCGGAGTCCTCCTGTTTTTACAGACGAAAATGATACAGCAGTCCAAGAAAAATCCCTCCTGCAGCGCATAAAGCTCAGAGATCAAATCTCAGAGCACCGCTACAACGGCCACAGGTGTTCTGTTATCTCATCACAACTCTCACTACCCCGGTAAGAGGAGAACGTCACGTTCACTTCAGACGACGTGAAGGAGATATGAAAGAAAATAAAAAGGCGGGAAGAAAAAAATATAATAAAGATCTCTGTCGTCTACTCCGAGGGGACCAATTAAAAAACAGACATGACTTTTAGAGGCGCATGGCCATTTTCATGGCAACCAACCATGCGGATCGGCATGCAAGATGGCGAACATAATACACGAGATCATCATCACTGAACACATTCTCTAGAGTGTCGTAAGGACCACTACTTTTTTTTACCGAGAAGCAATTTGCACATAATGGTTTGTTGCCAACTTGTGAAACAAAATTCTGTGTTTTTTTTTTTTTTTTATAACACGCGTAGCAACAGGATGATTTGTTGGATCACGGCACGGCAAAGCAACGATTGGAGACTATTAACCAGCGAGTATGGAAGATAAATGACAACTATTTACAATAACGACATTTTCATGATACGAAGGCATAACTGTCCTATATACCAAGGTCTACTTTGGCAGAAGCATAATAAATAACCATCAAAACTCCCCGCATGCTCGATAAAAACTACTACGAGAAACGAAAATTACAAACCGGATTGCTTAATGTGGGCGAATTCAATGAATTCACAATGACTCAGTAGAGAATGTTCAGATTCGTTGAATCCACTAAGAAATCATTAAAATGTAGATATATGCAGTCTCCCCAGATTCAAATTTCGATTACTTTGCCGTTATATCCTAAAAGATGGAGATTAGCAGCTGTTTGGGCTCGGGCAATCGTTTTGAAATGCAGTAACCATATGGCAACACATATGCTCAAATCAAAATGTTCTTACGCATAAAGTGTGCAACTATCTCTAAAAAATGGTAATTTGAAACATCATTTTAAAGTCAGAAAACTTGCAAGGAAGTCATTTTCCTTCATAAATGCACGGTGCAAAGATCATTTCAACTAAGTAATCGTATTTATATGCACATTTTACCAATTAAATCTAGAAGATAGATAGATTCGTTTACTTTTTCTATTTCTTGGTGCCTGACCTTACTTCGGTAACCGAGAAAACTAGGTTGGAGTTGGAGCACTAAGAAGATTAAACGCAAACACCGATATTTTCGTGAGGCAATATTTCTTTATACAAGCGTCACCAAAGAGTTAGTTAGATCAAGTTTCAAATCTTGGTCATAATCGAGAAACATCACGCAGCTGTAATATATTGACATCCGAATGAAAGTAATCTAAGAGACAGCCTACAAAACATAAAAGAGAGAAGAAAAAAAATATATGTGTGTGGTACACTCTCAGGAATGGCACGTGACGAACACAAAAATTCTTGAAAAGATATATCAACGATTGGGTGTGCAAGTCACGACTCTCAAAGTTTCGATCATAGCAGGGAGGGAGGGGAGGAAACCGATTGCCACCAGATATCGGCCAAACAACGATTTATATAAACAAGGATTCTTCACAGAAATATCTCTATTCCACATTCAAAAGCTGTACGACGAGATATCTTGAATGACAAATCTGGGCGCGTTAGACACAGTTATTCGATTTGGGATATGCCAGCCACTCGGGGTTTTTTTTTCTTTTCTTTCCTGGGACGGGTTTATTTGAATTCCGCTTTACTATATTCGATGGCATTAAAAATAAAAATATGAATTCACTTTATGTAGGCACATCAAGGATACAAGTATTCATAATATAACTTTCTAGTTTTTGGTTTATCGAAGAAAACAAGGTAGGTGGAAATCTTTTTTCTGATTCCACAAGCAAAGATTTGACTTCGTTTAATACGTTTAATCCAGCTGCACAATACACCAGATATAAATTGTCACCAGATATAAAGTCCCATCATCTGGCACATATTTTCCATTCAGTAGTCCACAGCAATTTGTTCAGAGCACAATATCACAACCGGAAAGAAATTAGCATTCATTAGAAACACACACAATGCTGACAAATAAACATCCTTCATTCTTCCATGAACACATGTGGAATCCTTTGACTAAACGAGAGGAAGTACTAACAATCCAAAGTCAAGCATATATGTTATGGCCAGGCACAAACGCAATCGAAATTCAAGACGATTCTCCATATGTCTGATGGACGATAAATATGAAAGCAGGAAGCAGACTTCAATGGGTTTTGTTCAAAACAGTTTAAACCACTGTCTACCTCATCATATATTCATATTTGGAATCACAAATGGAATTTATCGCAAAAACTCCATCAAAAGGAAACAAAACACATCAGGAATTCAAGAATTATCATGCACCGGGCAAAGCATATGAATTCGTATGCAGAAGCACAAGTCTTACAAGGAAGTCGATACCTTGTATCTTCTTCCAAAATTTAATTTCACAATCAGAGATGCGAATGCGGGTACTGCGCGTGTGGCACACCAAAACTGAATGGACGAT
This sequence comes from Argiope trifasciata, assembly GCA_026543055.1. Lineage (NCBI taxonomy): Eukaryota > Metazoa > Arthropoda > Arachnida > Araneae > Araneidae > Argiope > Argiope trifasciata. The sequence goes on from JAPMOQ010062052.1 coordinate 462,719, forward strand.
GGTAGAGGCCCGGAGCTGTTTGAGAAAAGAAGATGGCACAACTTGCGAAACCTGCTCTTGGAAACTGCATCCGCCCAGAGAAATGGGAATAGTGTTGTTGATAGAGCAACCTTGGCCTTGGTCGGCCTGCAATGGGTCACTTGGTCACTCGATCACAAAACACATCAGTAACTTCCCGCCAAAAGAAACGGCGGGAGACAAAAATTACATGAGAAGGGAGGATTTGAAGATTTTTCTTCCGCATGTTTCAAGCCTTGTTTTTTTTTCTAGTAATCATTCTTTTCTAACACAATAGGAAGGAAACCAGGAGAAAAAAATTTTTTAAGAAATGAAGATTCGTAAATTTCAGAAAAGTAATTCCAATTTAGTAAGTAATACAATAAACGTAAAAATTATCAAGATGAAATCTAATTTTTAAAAATAACATTGATAAGAATTTAAATGCGATATGCAAATTTATAAGTCCATTACCTAAATTAATAATTTTTTTTCAAGGTAAACAAAAGATTTAATCAATATTAATAATAAAAAACCCTGCACTTTTCTGGTTTTTTTTTTTTTTTTTTTTTAGTTTTGAAATTTTAATTCTGTTTATTAAAGATTCCAAGCGGATTTCATACATTTCTGATTCAAAAACTATAAATCCAACATTGAATTCTTTAGCGTCATTGAATTTTATTCCAACAAAAATTTAACTACATTCCTCCATCCACCCGCCTACTCACATAAGAAAAACTTTCTACAATGCATTTAAAGATATACCCAGCATAAAACTCACTTTCATTAGTAGCTATATTTCCAAAATATTGAACAATGAATAACACGGGAAAATACAGATGGGTAGAAAAAAAAAATTTAAAATCCAATCACACCCCCAAAACAAAAATAAATAAACAATGTCACATCAAGATCATTCAAATAGGTTACCGAATCATTTATAATTTTGCGGTGAAAGAAATGTTATGCATAAATGAAAGAAATACTTAAAAATTCTAATTAAGTAAACGAAAACCGTGGGAAACAGAAGCAACATCCAGGTTACATGCTCTTCCAGCAAGAGTAAGATGACTCCATCACGGAGAGAGAAAAATCTTTTTCCCCAGGAACATCTGTGCCTTCTAATGTTCTGAAACGTCTAAACGTAATGGGATTCAATTCATAGGAGGAAACATTACGTGAGAAACCAATTCCAAAGCAGATGTCACTACGTCTTTCAAATTTCATCCTTTATCAAATCTTAATCAACCATATGTGCACTCGTTTTCGCGCATGCTCATATAGTATTGAAACCATCAGCAGCTCACTGATAAAACAATAAGAAAATAATATTTTCTGGCGTTAATAAGAGTTTTAAAGGAATAAATAGAACACCCACATCTTAAGAACGAATGAAACATTATCAGATAATACAATGACACGTGATCTTTCTTTTTTCAATCCATTCTGATAGATAATTTGATAGAAAATATACTCTAAAACTGACTAAAAAAAAAAAAAAAAAAAAGAATAAATTTCTAAACACTGTAATTCATATCATTACAAAGATCATTGAAATTATTCGTTTTATTGTGTAAGAATGTTTCTCATTCATGTTTACATGATAAAAGAAATAATAAAACTGATAATGCGAATTGATGTAAACGATTAGTTTGCATTATCACTTTCGTTTCTTTTGTACAGATGCAAGGTCATCTCAATTCTGAAAAATTCGTCCATATTTCTCTTTTAACAAGAATCTTTATTTAATAATTTTTTATTATTTTCAGAATCGGGTTTTTATTAGTTTTATAAGCAGATCTAAGACTGAACTTTACTTAACTTGATAAATAATTAAATCAAATATTTACACACTTCTATCATTTTTCTGTATTTCATCAGCAGTAACTTTTCCTACAGTTAATAATAATTCATTCAAAAATTATCGAATTAAATTCGATACAATATAAAGATTGGACCCAAAGACAGATTAAAAGATAGAACTGCTCTAAAACATGCATGAGTATTTATAATGGGAAAAGGAAATACGGAAATGAGTAATTTTTTATTATCAGCCCATTACTGCTTTATAAACAATTTTTAGTAATAAAGCCTGGCTCCATAATTTCATTCTGAAAAAGAAATTGTGGTGTATACAGAAAAAAAAATCATGGAATATTACCAGCATAAATTTAATCTAAGCTGGAGAAATAATGATAAAAAAAAGTCCCAACGACAAGAAAACTGGACAAAAACAAAAACAGTAACATAAAAGCAGGGAACACTGAATATAATCCTCTTTAAAAAGTTACTCATCGTCACTGGAGGGTTTTCTATACTAGGCAGCTCTAATTACGGTCCCTATTTGACAAGGGTGGAACATAATTCAATAAAAAAATCTTATTAACTTTCTTTCCAAATAAATAATCTTTCAAAAATACCAAGATATAAATTATTAGGAAAATATTAAAACTTTGTCAAGCATAATTTGCCTTTTTTCTGTTTCAATCCATATAATTATTAGAGCATTTCTAAATAATAACAAATAATTAACACAATTTTTTCACAAAGTTTCAAAAAAATTTAAAAACCCGATAACAATGACAATTAAGTTTAAAGTGTGTAAAAATCTGAAAATAAATGACCAGTTTACTAAATTAAAAGTACTTCATAACAAGAACTGCTCAGGGCTAGAAAATGCCTCAATCTATCACTGTTCCAAGTTAGCGAAACGGAACAATGACTATTCTGCGGTATTACTTGATTTACATATTCCAGCTGATACACTCATATCACCTTATGTTTAAGTTCCAATACTTTCTCAAGCGGAATAAGCCGACTCAATTGCATCTCACTAAACTTGCGAAATAGACAAGTGGCTTTAAAAAAAGAAGAGAGGGGGCTCATAATATTTATTAAACCATTTTTCCAACATTTCTTTTAATACGCATGACGTCATGCAGAAACAGGTAATGAAAGAAAATAATTCAAGAAGATTTAGGATTCAACAGTCCACATTATAATCAATCATAAAAGTCAACATGTGCAAAAGAAGAAAAAAAGTTTTAACTAGTTTTTTGAAAGAAACAAATTCGACCACAACTTTTGTTATTACTATCCCACTGGTTCAAAATAATCGTCTGAAATTGACCTTGGGCGCAGCAAAAAGGTAACTTACTCCTCCCTGGATGCGGAAAAGGCCATCCAGGTAGGGGTAGAGGGTTCATTCAAATAGGGTGGATCGTGCCTTCACCTTTCTCGTGACCCCTGCGCTCAAAGCAATGAGAAGTTCGTTGGATTCGCGCGCTTTTGCCGTCACGACTGCTTCGTGTAAATACGAGCCTTTGTGGGATGAATGCCACTTTGTAGCACTTCAGGAAAGTTGAATCGGGGCCACAAGTGGGTGACTGCATGGAAAAGGTGTATTCGAAAAAAAGAAAATAATAATAAACAAATTAATTCCTAGGGTACCATTTATCTAACAAAGATAAAGCGGGCTGGAATACTACTTTTGAAATTATAAATAAGAAATTTTATAGTAAAACATTCCACCTGATAAAAATAAATATCAATTTTATCGATAATATGAAAAGCGCAATAAATCAAAAAAAGATATGTTTATACGGAAAATTATTATTTAAAAAAAATCCATCCAATTAACGAATGCAATTTTAAATTCAAACATCTCAACTGAAGAGGACTATTGAACAATGCAGAAGGGGTGAAGAAGGTGAAATTTAAAAGGTTTCTTCTATTCGGCCATATAACTGCTAATATATGCTTTGCATATATATATGTATATCAATGTTGATGTAATAAAGCAATAAAATTCTGTTTGCAAATCGATCATTAATAGTAAATAATTTTTTATTAATATAAGAATTTCATTATTATTAAAACTTACAAAGAAATAATGAATTCTAACCAAATATAGCATCAAAAATTATTTTTTACAGGACTTGTCAAGTGGAATATAGAATTAAAAGTTAATGAATAATCATAATTCCAATATATTACAAAGAAGTCATTATTTTTTTAATGAATTATTTCAATAATTTAATATGTTTACACATAGTCCTAATATCTTAAATCTTAAAATTAAAAAGTACATTTTCTTGTAATTTATTCATATGATAATAGTCTAGTAATGTTTTTTAACTGATCGGTTGACATCCACCCTCCGTCCTAGGCAGCTGCCTAGTCCATAAAATATGACGTAAGATCTATTGTCGGTGAAACCGCAGGTTCGTTTTCAGTAGGGAGAGGACGGAATGAATAAATGTTTGTTGAATGATTCTTAGGAAATGGCAATTCTCGTCGCAGCTATTAATCCTTTCCAAAATGTGGGAACGCATCACCTCAACGAGTTCCCAGGCAGCCCGCCCCCTATTTTTTCAATGAGTAAGTGTATGTAAGCGGCGAATGTACCCTCTCAGCGCACACTTCGCGCTATGGTGCAAGCCACGCGTACTTTCAGATCATGAATGCAATGCCATACAATGCTCATTACTTTGTATTAACTGACAACTGGGGGCAACAGAGCGCAACAGCTTAAGTCGGACCGTAACACGTCCACCATCGATTTTGCAGTTTGCAACCGAAAGAGAAATGCTGTGGGATTGGCTGGGAAAAGGTGCGGATGCCCACGCCCCAAACACACTTTTCGAAACCAGATGGAGAAATGAAGTTTCTGACGTGGAACTAATGACTGGATTTAGGTTTCCATGGGAATCCTTTGGTCTGCTTCAAAAGTGCTAGAATGGTCGTGAATTAAAAACCAAGTTTCATTTCTATCTAAATATCATACAACAAGAAAAAAGAAAAGTTGGATTTGTTTATTTTACCAGTATACAGAAATACCAAAAAAATAATAATTTCATTCGTTAAATTTATACCTCAAAATATGCAATGCTGTAAGAGAAAGGTTTAAGGATTCTTCCAACACTTTTAATATCTTATTTTGTTTTGAAATACTAGATCCTATTTACAAGCAAAAAGAAACAAATAAAAAAAAATTAATTTTACTTAAACAGCATTGAATAGAATTTAATACTCTCATTTAAAAAATCAGTGTTTCATTTGAGTGGAGAAGAAATAAAAATTAATTTTAAATTGAGATTTTTTAAAATTGCAAATAAAATTGAAAAGACTTATTTTGTTTGAATTAAAGATAGGAAGTATTTTGAAACATTCATAATTAAGTAATTAAAATGTTAATTACGTCCATACAACAAGAATTGTTATCCAATCTAAAATCTAATTACTTCTATTTAAGCAGAAAAAACAACAAAAAATATTACAATGGAACTGCCATATTACACTCAAAGATAAAGTGGAATTTGCATAATTTTAGAATTAAATTTTACTTTTGTTCATTGAATTACTTATGAAAAATACTGTCGGTAATTCGAAGGTATTTTGCTAAAATTAAATACTACTGTAAGAAAATTGTTTGTACTTATGAATTATTTTATTAGTTAAATAGACCGCACTTGGCTCTTCTGCGATTTCAGTAAATATTTTTTCTAAATAAATTTACAGCATTACTTCAATTTTTTTAAAAGGCAAGCAAAATCGTTTGCCTAAAAAAAATTACACAGAAGTTGTGAATAATAATGTTTATTTTTAAATTTCACGATTTCATTACTATATTAAAAGTGATTGTTTATCTTTATATCCTCTAAATTCTATTTATCAACATTAAATTATTTATTTACATAAATTCTTATTTTTATATCAGTGAGATTTTTTAATGTAATTTTTATTATTTTATTTGATTAAAATTGAAAACTTTTTCATTATGAAAGCTGTTAAATAAATATAAAAACAATTCAATGATATTTTTAGTTTTACAAAACATATATTGCTATTCTATCCTTTTTATAATCAATTTTATTGAGTTGAATTTGAGTTAAAGATAATTTTAATACCATTCCATCGGCTAAATTTCAATGTAGCTTCAGAAATTAGCGAAAAATTAAGATTTATCTAAACACATCAATATAGATTTCTTCATTCACTTAACTGATGATCAATTAATCCTTATTAGTTTAATTTAAAAGAAAAATAAACTTGATACAAATCTATACTACATTTCTAAAAATGCTATAACATCATTAAAAACATCAACTAGTAAATTTGAAATAAAAACTTTATATAAAAATTTAGGCGTTAAAGATCAATTTATAAAGAAAAAAAAAGGTATATAAATTCATCTCGATGTTTAAATGAAATAGTAATCTGCTATTCAGATTCTCGTAAAAGCGCTCTTAACTTCAAATAAAACTTTAAAAAAAAAAATGTTACGAATTCAACAAACTTATACGATGTAAACAACATTTTAGTACTTTTCAACTGCAAAAAGGTTAGAATCGGGGAAATGAAAGAAAGTTAAACTCAAGTGTGAAAATTTTACGTGAATCATTGCAAATGATTAAATGGCCCGTGAAATTACGACGTGGGGTTCGCATCCGAAAAGCTATTTGGTACTTCATTTTCACACAATTTGTAAATATCAATTTAATGAACATCAGAGCAACTAATCGAACTCCCAGCTACACAAATACACACTACATATAGAGGGGAGAAAAATATGAAGAAGAATTCTTTAAAAAAAAACTATTTTCGCGTTTGAAATTCAAACGAAAAATCGTCCGTGAACGAAATAAAGGAATGAAATTAAATAAAACTCCCATACACAATAAAAGATCCGGAACTCAGCAGCGTTGTTGCATTACGGAAAAAAAAGAAGGAAAAAATAAATAAAAAATGTAGCTATTTCCACGTAATGGCGCTTGCCAAGTTCCGCTAACAAAGTCTACCGGGCAGGCCGCCGTGACCGATGACGTCATCTATAACCATGGAAACACTACCGCCAACAATTTCCAAACAACTAAATTCAGCTCCCCGCTCGCTTATTTATTTACAAGAGGAGCCGACTCGTGTTACGATATTAAAGTTTGAAGGAGGAATCTCTTTTTCTTTCTTGCTAAGGTAATTCCTGGAGGATTTGTTGGGACAACTGGAATCTTCGGCAAGAAAAAGAGCAGATCGTAAACATAAACATTCGTTGAGGTAAAAATGAACGGCGCGAAGGAATAAATAAATGAAATGAATAAATAAAATACTATCTTTTTCCCCCCCTTCTTCTTCTGGTGGCAATGGGAAACCGTGCAAACTGTTTGTGTTATTTTAGTTGAGAATGGGGGGAGGGGATATGAATAAATTGAGAATTTTCATTTCACTTTATGACAAACCTGATTTTTAGAATTAAGAAATAATTCTGAAAAAAAGAAAGAATTAGAGGAAACAATTGGCCACATTTTGAGGATTTTAATTACCAAATTATACAAATTCAAAATTCTCAAAATATGATTTCGTCGTTTTGCATTATTTTGTCTTTTCTTTTGGATAATAGATGACGACGCCTGATAAGATACGCATCCCATAGTGCAGAAGTGTCCAAACTTTTCGCGGCACGGGCCGGATCGAAATTAGATCCATACTATACGGGCCACATGTATATACAAATTAAAAAATATCATTATGAGTAAAGTAGCATTAAATACTATTAATTTATACTATTTTATTGTAACTTGAAAATACAAAATACTTAACAAACAAAGTATAATTATATAATTATTTTATATAAATTGAAATATTTTCATGCAACTTCTAATGCGAATGATGAAACTGTTTTTTTTTTGTTGTTGTTGTTGAAGAATGTCTTTATAGTTGGGATCAAAATTTGTTACATTAATCATAAGCAATGATTGCAAATGATCATCAGATAAATTTGCTCTATATTTTGATTTGAGATACTTCATTCGAGAAAAAGTTTGTTTGCACACGTATGTAGTCCCAAACATTAAAATGAATTTACGAGCAAATTTCTTCAAAAATTTATCAAACATAAAATTTCTTTTATGTTTGAGTTACCGAAATATATTTTTTTATTTAGTCTTATAACTTAACAGTGCGATAGACATTTGTATTTGGTCAAGTACAACAACTCCGTTTTGTTGGCCACGTAGTTTTTTGATATACCTTTATGAAAATAAAAAGGTTTGGGCGAAAACATCATTATGTTTTAAAACCCTCCGCGGGCCGGATAAAATCACTTGGCGGGCTGGGTTTGGCCCGCGGGCCGTAGTTTGGACACCTCTGCCATAGTGCATTGCGATTTAAGTAATGAGATATGCCTCTGTTTTGTTGATGCGTTTTGCTTTGTTGTTTTGCATTCTCGTGTTTGCTTTGTGTGAAATATGATCACAAACAAAATGTTCCCAAAAACATGGATCCTCTTGCGGAATATCACTTAAAAAGAATTAAAATGCAATTCAATGGTTCTTAAAAACAAGGGGAAGAATAAAATGTATTGTAAGAGTTAAAATGGTAGCTTTTAAGACAGAAAATTCTTTCAGATGAGTTTTTTTTTTTTTTTTTTAGTTTTTAGTTATATTAACGTCCCTTTTAGAGATACACGAGGGCTATTTTGGGACGGACCAAGTCAATTTGAACCACGGTCAGATGACGAGGTAGAATCGAGTCTCGAGCCTGGACCCTCCGGTCTTTCGGGTGAATTAAGTGATTTTGAGGTATATGAAAAATATAGAGCGAGGAGCGGAGTGTGATAGAAATTTTGGACTAAAAAATTAGTTTCAAAACACTAACAAAAGTTAAATCGCATCGTAAGGTAAAAATTCAACAATTAAGCTACAAGCATTTTCAATTTATTATGCTTAACGTACGATTTGCAGGTGTGAGAGCAAGAAACACTACAAAGGTTAAGTAAGTCAAATGAGTAAGCTATGTTAATCTTTTATTTAATGACGACTAGGTTTGTAAGTGCCTTTTAAGTCATTATGTATCTGAGTTAGAGACTTATAAATTCAGTAATTGCGTATATTTCGTTGCATTGTATTAATTTAAACTCTTTTAAGCATCTGAGCCTCAATCGTAAGTGCATTTCTATGAAGTTCGTTTTTCAATTGTTGAATGGCAGCACAAGAATATTTCTTATAGGAAGTTTGCTAGAAACAAGCATATAGGATGATGCCATACTCAGATGGATGCCTAGAAGATTGCAAACCATCCATATGCCTACATTCATAAATATAATTGTTTTGCATTTTGATGCTAAAATTTATTAACTCTATTTTATATTGCACCTTTTATATAATGCATAGAATTATTTGATAAAATCGGCAACTTTCTGTATCTTTCAAATTACCATTCCAATTTCAAATATTATCAAATAATAAATTTATACTTTCCTTATCCATCCCCAGATACTACGCCTCTGGATAATATAAATACTGTGAATGGATAATATTTTACATATGAAGCATCCCGTTACAATGTAAATTCCTATAAATAGTTACGATGAAAAAGTATTGACTAATTTTCATTCAATGCAAAAAACAGTCTCGCGTTAAGCGTAAGGTATATTAAACATTTTTGTTGGTTTCTTTTTATATTTACTCAGAAAATTTAATGCATACCTGCTGTTGATATACAAACATAGAAGATGATAGTCCAAAAGTGACATCCTATAAGAAATATGCGGAGTTACAAATGAGATTTATTCAAACTTGGGAATGCATTCATTGTCCATACACGATTTATAGAATATACAGAATGTATGCCCTTCATTGTTCTATAGATTAGAACAGTGCTTTTTAAATGCCCAATACTGCAAGAGGAAAAATAAGGAGAAGCTTACCATAATTCCTTTTTACAACCACAATAAAAACCATTCTTGCTCTCAATGCGTGCCATCAAGGAATAGAATAAAATGGAAGGCCATCCAAGTTTGTATCGCCCCTCAACCCCTCCCTTTTCTACCTCAGGCTAGATACCACTAAATATACATTAGTTACAAACTAAGCTCAAAGCGAAAAAGGCCACCAAGAATGCCTTATCGAATCCAATCAAGAATAAAAATTCTTGAGAAAGTTCTGCAGGATAAGATAAGGTCAGTCCGTGGCACGAAAGGGATTCAACTCCGGGTTTATCTCTGGCAGTGAAAAGACCATTTTTCAGGGAGAAATCTCGGCATGTGACAGACAACTCGACTCATCGCGCCCTCCAGAGATGTGTCACATCTGGAAGCAACCACAACTCCCGGAGGGGTCTTTTCTTTTCGTTCTTTCTCTCTCGACAGGGATTTTTACGGCGTTTGCGGTCGGGAGTTGGAAAGTGAATGGTGTTTTTCATCTCGGAAGACGCAAATGGTGCAAGACAGACTGCATGGGTTAAGAGCACACTTGGGATCTCGAGTGAAAGCTTCTTTTCTTGATAATTATCGACGTGGTAAAATAAAAAGCCCATTTTTGGGTGAATAAACAATACAAAGGCAATGGCGCCGTCAGGAATTCTTAGTAGGTCAGAATTACTAAAAGTGTTTCTAATGAAATAAGTATAATATATTCCAATCTTCCTTAACATAAGAACAAATTTGCAAAATTAATTCAATTCACACCATACTAATTCTAACCCTTTTTCGTTGAAAATTATAAAGGCATATCAGCAATTTATATTCGAGTGTCATTTTCCCACAGTTAAAAACATAAATGCATAAAATGAGAAACACTGTGTTAAGTTTGAATAGTTAAAAATTATAACATTAATTATTAGAATGATTGATAAAATAATAATACATGTACTGTACAGCCGTAACACATGTAGATAAACAGCTTCTGAATTAATACACCCATTAATGAATTGAAGTACCAAACTGACCACTATTCAAATTGATTTTTTATCAAAATTTTACGCTTTTTTCCCGATTTTTTTTTCTAAATAGCTTTATTAATAAAATCATATACCCCAAATATGCAAAAAATATTGTAACAGGAATGCATATGATGGGACAATTTCGATTACAATATTATATGTAATGAAATCTCTTAGCCTAAATTAAATCCTAATCAATTTCCTTATTTTTATTTTAACTAAGCCCTGTTAACTTTATTCTAAAATGTTCTCTTATTTTCTGATCTAATTCCACCTTTTTTTATTTAATTAATACAACAGAAACTTTGTAAAATTACTGACATCGACAAGTTCCCGGACTCCGAATGAAGAGATAAAAAAATTGTCTATCTAAACACATATTTTTAAAAGATCCCTATAATTTTCAATTCAAAAAATTGAAAATCGAAGCCAGAAAAGTCAGTCTGAATTAGAACAAATGGTAGAAAAAGTCAAACAGTTGCAGTCTTAGTCACACTCTTTCTCTGGTATTAATTATACACCGAAGGTCTCGGAACATAAATATTCCGCTCCTCCAGCGGGATGTCCTCATTATCCGTTTAGCAGCAAAGGGATGGTGGAGTGACCTCAGAGCACGTTTACGACATTCAAACGCATGCGTTTCGCTAGCAAAATAAACTATCTTCTGCCTCAGGTATACCACAGACACAATGACGCACGATGCGTTTAGAAAAAAAGAACACTGCTGACAGCTTCGCAGCGGGCATATAGTTGAAGTTCAGTGACGAAAACACGAATTGATGAGTCGCACGTTTCACAACTTTTGCTCCTCAGTGTTTTAAACTAACACTTAATTAGTTTTCGCATGACTGCCATCCTTGTACTTCAATCTCATTTTGATGTTTTTTTCGACAATTTAACACTTAATTCGTTTTTGCATGACTGCCATTCTTGTACTACAATCGCCTTTCTATGTTTTTTTTCGACAATTTTTTGCAATTCTTAATATAAATTTTTTTATTAAAAAAATTAATTCTTAATTTTTTAAAAAATCAAAAATTTACATTTTAAAAGCAAATATTTTCAGTCCTTTCTTAACTCATATAAACACGTAAAAGTTTACAAAAATATTTGTTGGAATCTTTAAAAATAAATAAATAATGCAGTCTAGTTTAGATTAGTTAAATGAACGTCCCGTTTCAAAGCGATAAAAGAACTGTTTAAAAATGCATCTCATAATTTTGAACCATAGTCAGACGATGAGCACGACGCTTCCTTCAACTGGCATCCCTCTCCAAACTACAACACTACACCAGCTGGAAGACATTTGGTCTCGAACGATTTAACGTGCACCAGACTCACTTATACGACCATTCTTCGGGTTTCGAACCTAAAACTCTCTGGTTTTCGAGACCGAAACTTAACTACCATGCCAACACGGCTCTTTAAAACAACGCAGAGCTAAGTTAAGCTAAAAGGAGTTCAAAAGTTTTATACATTAAAGGTCCTCAAAAATTCTTACACATTGCATTAAAAAATTTTATGCATCATTTTTTTTATGAAAAATTTAGACCATTCACAAAACTCAACATCAATGGAAACATTTTTTTTAAAAAAAGCACTATCAATTCCTCTAAAAAATAAAGTTTACAAATACCTGAGTTCGGCGTCCACAAGAATATATAAATTTATTTTTAAAAAAAGTTATGACGAGTAACAGATGCGAATTTCAAAAGAAAAACTGGCAGAAAACGATTTTTTTAAACAATAATAAAAAAATTACGCAAGTTGATGAATTGAAAGGAAACTGCACAGCATGGGTGTGGAGGGGATGACGGAAAAGTGCAAGAACCCACACAACTTGATGTCAATAACCGCTTTGTTAGTTTTTAATCTTTTTCTGGATATTCCTTTCAACACCAGCGATAACTCAGAAAGTACCAAACATATCAGACAATATAAACACGAACTATAACAAAAAATGCAGCACAGTGTGAGAATTAATTTTCGCGTTTCAACGCGCATCTCAGGCGTGGGAAGATTCTCGTTTAGCACATGTGTGAAAAATTAGCTCCCTTGCTCAACAGTTTGTCATAACCAAGTGTGGAAAGAATTAATGAACAACTAACAAGAAGATAAATTTGATTTCAAAGCCAGAAAAATATAAATCTATATTGTCTTTATTTACTTATAAGTTGCTATGTGTAATTAGTCAACTATTATCTATTCCGTCATGAATCCATTTTAAATAGAATAGTCCGCAGCTGTAAAATGAAGACAGATAATGAATGAAACAATTCACTAAACAAACTATTAATTAATAATAATGATCAATTATGTCTAAAACGAGGTGATTTGACAATCAACCTATGCGGTAATCGATTGTTGCCTGCATTACTTTTGGTTTCCATGATATTTTTTCACTGACGTTACTGCTACGTTACCGCCGATCTTGGTGTAAAAAAAAAATGGCTAAAAAATCAAGGGGCATCCAACTGTAAACTTTTATCGATATTCGTATATTTTAATGAATATTCGTATAATTTTGAATCACGATGACTTTTTGAATTGTAATTCGACAAGGAAACCAACAGGAGTACTAACTAAACTAGTCAAAATGGTCATCCCCAAAAATTTTTCGCATTCTCTCTAATAAAGATGTAATCCTAAAGAAATGCCTTGTATGTCATTGGCATACAACGATTGCGAAATATGGACCTTCAACGTGAAGTTAGTATTTTTACTTCTTCAATCAAAATAATCCTTGGCGGATTTTTTTTTTTTTTTTTTTTTTTTTTCTTTCTTCCCAACCGACTGAAGTAAAAAGTGACATACAACTGTTGTTACAGGACACAACTACACTTAAAGTCACAAAATCACGAAACAAATTTGATGCATTTAACTCATTGCATTTCTGAGTTATCGCGTTAACATTTTTCTGAAAGTACAAACCGAGGCGGTCAATCCTTTTTTGGATTTCGTTCAAAATCAGGTAGCCGTAAATACTAAAGATGTTAATTCCATGACTTTTATCAAACTAACACTCTTTATTTTGTAGTTTGCGAGCTAAATTATATTCGAATAACCGGACAGATAGACTTTGTCTGAACGGACTTTTCACAAAATTCGATAGAAAAGTTACTTGTAAGCCTGTTTGCCGAATCTGTCTAGTCATACACATTTTTGAGTTTACCTTTTAGCAAATAAATAGACAAACATTTTCCAAGAATATGCTTCTCGAATTGAGGGACGTCTAAAACTTGGAGATTCGACAAAATTTCGAGTTCGAATTTTTGACGATTACAAAACTTTCTAAATACGAAAAAGGACAAACGCGTATTTAAATGCGGTAATCGTCTGTTACTTGTCTTTAGTAATTATATAATGGTTTCAACCATAATAAAAGTTTATTTTCTGCATGATATTTTAATTGTTTCACGACAAAATTTATTCCGGAAAAAGCCATTTTTTAACAAGTTAGTATTAATCACTTCCTTGCAACACAGTGGAAGCATTGTAACAATATGCATTTCGTGTAAATAATAATGCAATATATAAGTGGGAAACCATCAGAACCAGAATGACTTGGTGTAAAGGATTCTTAAGTTTGAAACTTAGGAAACCTTAAACCAAATTCCTCTAAAAACCTGGCTAGTATGGGGTTTCGTGTAGGTTGAAGCTGACGCCAAAAATCGATCGTTCATTTTCTGTTGTGGTGCACACATATGAAAAGAAATATCTGACTCAGACATTGACCTCATCATCAGATCAGAATTCGAAATTATTAAGTCTGTTCTGAAATACTTAACATAAAGCTTAAAAAAAACATGTCGATACCATTCAGTTGAAATTCTTTTCAACTGAATTAACAATTAAGTTCAGCTCTTTTATTGTAAATTAATGTTGATTTTTTCCAACTCATTTTTTTTTCTTTCGTTAAAAACTCAATGTTTAAATAAGAATTATTATTTTTGTTATTTGCTATAAGTAGAGAAATAGTTTTATGCTCTAGCATGTTACTGGAATTTTGAAATGCAACTCCAAACGAGTTTAGAAAAAAATTGTTGCATCTAAATGCAAATCAAGAAATCTGAGTGTAATGGATGACTTAACATCAACTGAACCTTATTATAATGAGGCAATTCCAACCCACTTTAGTCAGGGATTTAAAAAGAATTATAAAAATAAGCGAATCCGCAAATATTCGAACGGATTTCAACGGAAGCGAATCGGTCATTCCATTTCGATTTAGGCATTGGCCAGTGCCTGAAAGAGTTCAACGGTCTGCTCCAATTGACAAGAATCTATTTCCCAAAACAAAAAAAAAACAACAAAAAAAAAAAAAACGGTCCACTTAACTGAACAAGTTTAAGAGAGCCACCAATTGTCTTTAATGACTGTCGGCTCCAGTGGATTCGATTGTACCGTAACAGCAGTTGGTCGACGACAGTTTACAGCGTTTTATTTTTTACACATTTCTTAGGGCAAGTGACTAACGGTTCCAACGCAAATAAAAGTCGCATTGTTGCATGTCCAGAAAGACAATGTGCCAGCACTTTTGATTTCTTGCAGAAACGATGGAAAGCGATAAACTGATCGGCCAGAAGTCCATTGTTTCATTAAGTGTCAATATAAAAAGGGACATCTGTTCGTTCCAGTTAGATGTTGCGAGTTTGATAGTGACTTTCTTCAAAATGTTGCACAGTAATGGCCTTTGTTAATGGAGGAGAAAACTGGCAAGGCATCCCCAAATCTATGGGCCATTGCCAGTAGTAGAGCTCTTGCATAACAGTTAAGTGACGCTTGTTTCTTAGTAAAGAAGGATTTTAAAATACGCACGCTACGTCTTGCAGCTATGAGCTCATTCATTTAAAACTAAAGCAACAGGAATTTTTGAATGAGAGAAATGAAAAGAACTTTCAGAATGGAAAATAACAGAACATTAAGAGATTTAAGAAATTAATCAAATGTACTAACATTATGAAATCGTGTCACGAGGGTTCAGTATTTTTGGGACGTAAGTTAAACCCCTTACAGAAAAAATATCTCATTTGAAACCCTGCCCAAGGGTGACCCTTGAGAACGTCTTCAGGCCAGATTCTTCATTTCTTTTCTTTTTTGAAAAATTCTTTTTGCTAATATAAACATAATTTTTTTATTAATTTAGCTAGGATATTTAAGATATAAAAAGACATGTTAAAGTAAATTGAAAGAATAAAACAGAGGTATTGCTACAAAACAATGGTATTAATCACTGTTAAAATTTTTGCTCTGATGTAAATTATATATAAATCAAGAATTATCATAAATATAAAACTCTTCATCATTTGGATACAGACTGTTCATTCAAATCATGGTTCAACAGATAATTTCCTAACCGTTATAGTTGATTACATATACATTCATATGAAAAGATGTTTTATATGAAATTATACTTTATAAAATCAATAATTTTAGACACCACTAATGAGCTTTTGGATTATATTATTTCAATGACTGTCTTAAACAAGCCCAGTCCACTGATTAAAATATATCCTTGACACAGCCATTAAAACCGTCTAAGGCATTCAAAACAATCATAACTAAACAGACAGAAATTTTGAACAAGGGAAATGAAAAGAACTATAAGAATGGAAAACAGTAGAAAATTAAGTGATTTAAGTTATAAAATAATATGTTAAAATAACTGGAAAGATTTTTTTTTTAAAGTGTTGCCAAACAACCACCGCCAAATTTTCTGTTCTGATGTAAATTATATAAATAAATAAAAAAAATATCATTAGCATAAAACTTTTTATCACAAGTATGCAAACTATTCATTCTAATCATAGATCAACAGACAATTTTTTAACAATTACAGATGACCACATTTACATCCAGATGGACAGATATTTTATATAAAAATATATATTATAAAGTCAATACATTCACACATGAAGTTACTAATGAAGTTTTGAATTATATTATTCCAACAGTCAATCGAACAAGCACATTCCGTTGATTCAGAATGTCCCCGTCACAGCCATTAAAATGTTTAAAAATATCAGAAACATAACTATATACAAATTAAGAATGTCATAAGTATGAAGGCCTTAATTATGAATATGAAACCTTCCGATGATTAGCGTCATTAGTAATAACCTTAACTTAATGTCAAAATTAGTTGCAGAACTTACTATATAAATGACATTACTATGTGTGAAGTGTTAGCTCTGATGTATGCAGTACAGTACTAGTTAAGATTTAATTGATGGGAAATGGGGAAGAACACTTAACATAGTTAACTCAAATTCATATTAATAATTATTACAGAAGCGACTGTACATGGTAACTGTGAGACTACCGAATCTTATTCCAAATTGTATAATTAAGTCTTCAGACATAATTTTTCTTCACTAATTACTTCGGAAGTTTAGTTATTAGATAGTAAAAATTGCATTTATGACTTGGTAAATTTCAATAAAGAATGAACTGATTTTTAATAGGGTTGAATTAAAAATAAAACTACAAAATAAATGTTCCCGAATATTTTTCCTTGCTCTCGTTTATAATGATTTCATCAATTACGGCTCAATAATTATATAATAGCGCATAATTGACACATATATGTTACGATAAAAATACATACTTAGGAATGCTTTTTTATCATCATCCATTATTTTTTCTTTAAATCTCATATTCGCAGAAATTTCTGCTGCAGAAAATTTTTTGGAGCTCTCGCTTTTTCATGTTTGAAGGTTAAGGAGGTGAGAATTTTAGAAAAATGCTTTTTCCCTTTTCGCAGAAGATGAAGTGAAATGAAAACATTTTGTTACTACGCATGCGCAGTGGTGGAACCGTTGTTTTTCGAAACTTTAATTTTTGAAGACAGATACATTACTTTTAGCTGTGTTACCACAGAATAGTGAAAACTAAAAAGAAAACCATTTTTGATATCTTGCATTATGAAATTATAAATAGATATCATAAATAAAATTAAACAATTACATTAAGGCTGCAGGAAAAGTATGGGCTGTTGCAATTCTGCGACATCTATGCACTAGTTGTGTTTGATATTAAGTCAATGACAATATTTTTATCCCTCCCACTGCATTAGACAATTATTAATAATATTCATAATATTCTAGACAATTCATAATATTTAAAAAGAATAGAGCAGTAAGAATGAATTCGATCTGAAGCTTAAATAAAGAAGATTATATAATGCACCAAGTCATCATGTTTACATTTGGTGGGCTGTTTCTGATCGAGGATCAGTAAAAATAAATAATTTTCACAATCGAACACAACGGGAAAATTGCAATCCCTATTGCTCTTAGATATAGAAATGACGGAACGACTTTCAGTATATAAAAACAGAGTCCGATATAAAAAAGAAAAATTTTAAAACATCTCAAAATATACTGAGATGATTAAAAAATGGGAACAAATACATTTCCAACGCATGTGCAACAAACACATGAATTCTACACATACAATTTAAAAAATTATAATTCCCATAGAAAGGAGGGGAAAAAAATGAATATTTCGCAAGCGATACAAAGACATGGATAGAAAATAGTTTTTCACAAAATACCCAAGTACGAATTCCACGAATAGTTAATGCTTCCCTCTACAACTACTCCCTACTTCCCTAATATCCCTTCATAAAAAAATAAAAAATCGAAATGCTTCTCGAATCTTTTAAAAAGAAATCGATGACCGCTCAGAAGAGAAAGAATTGATGGAAGAGGAGGGAGCGGGGAGAATACCTGAAGTTCGAAACGATCAGTAAATGCATTACGTCATCGAGAATAGTATCGGGAAAATGGAATTCGAATTCCAGCCCGAGGGTTAAGTGGCAGATTTTTTTTAAAAAAATTTCTCTCCTCTTTCTCTTTCACTGTAAAAATGAAAGAGAAAAACTGTGTCCAAGTAGAGATCTCTTCCTGTTTTTGTTTGCAACTTTTCTTTGGAAAAAAACAGAAAAAAAAGACTATACTATAAAAGGAAAATACTATTGAGAAAGTAGATGAAAAAAATTACTAGGGGGAAAGGGAGAATCATTACGTCATCAATTTTTAAAATGCCAATAAATCTCTTTTATATAGAAATGAGAATAATAATATAAAATAGGTGTAGAGCATTTGGAACAGCAAATACGCTGAATTCATACAGATTAATTAAATTTTAATTGCAATGAAAGAAAGCCATTACCATAATTAGGCTACTTAACCTTATTAATTTTAGACAAATACTTCGAATGGCCAACCTATCGGCGGCTTATTTTTATAATTCTTATTCATAATACAAGCACAAGACGACAAAGATAGAAATTACATAATTCTAATATATTTGAATGATTTTTTAATAACAATAAAAAAAAACGGGTAGCTGTTACATTATAAAAACTTGAAAATATTTCTTCATCTCGATTTGACTTATTTATAACATAGATTTAAAATTGCAGCAGCAGCTTTCAAATTTAGAGTAAGCATTTCTAAAGAATATTTTGCATACTCTTTTACTAATTAATAGTTTGTTTTTTTTTCACAAAATTTTGGATTATATGCGATTATTTTCCCATCGTATACGATTTTTTTCGTTTTAATATGAGATTTTATACGATTGCACACGATTATTTTTGCATAATTTGAGATTCAAAATATATCGGCACACTATTTTATAAAAGCAAAACACATGTGTTACGATCAAATACTGTTTTACGATCATGAATTTACAACGTCGAAAGTAAAATTGAGCTGAAATGAAGAGCATCGTGATCCGTTAAGTGGAAGCAAGAAAACGTATGTTTTCGGGAATATTTCTTTCACGATCACATTTCATACAAAACAAACACAAACATGATAGACAAGACATTAACGCGCGCACCTCTCACAGTATAGCATCTCATCTAACAACAATCGCAATGCACTGTGGGATGCGTACCTAATTAGGCATCGCCATCCAAAAGAGAAGATAGATTAATGCAACTGCTGCAGTATGAAATATACTCTTAACATTAGTTATTGTTTTATTACTGTCATGCCTAAAAACAATAAAAAACGTGCCTTTTTTATAAAAAAAATATTATGAACTCGACTAATTATTCAAACTACGAAGTGTTGCAATAGGTAATCACATGTGACGGTGAAGTCAACACCAGTTGCTTACTATATTCTGGTAACTAATAAGCACTTTCTATCCACAACAAACCATCAACAGTAAAGTAATTTGCACTCAGCCCTCAAGACAATTAGAAGAGCTTAAAATTGTTCCGCAAAGCAACAATGAAACAGGATTTTAGCACTAGAAAATGAGTCAGCAACTGTTAACCACATTCCCTGTTACAATAGGAGAACTTTTTAGATGCTAAAAGGCGGGAAAGAAAGCTTCCGTTCGCTGAGCGACCTTGGAACAATTAAGACCACTCCCACCTTTTGATCAATAGATTCGGTCGCCTCGGGGTGGAATACAATGAAAAGGACCGGATTCTTCTTTAACAAGTAAGCGACCCCTTCTAATTAATACCGGATGACGAGAGTGACAGATCCAAGGTGCGGAGGCTACCTGGGAAGAAGGAATGGATTGGAATACACGATTGTGTGATAGGTGGCAAAATGAAGTTCAGCTTGGTTTTATTTTTAGACTAGCCGCCTTTGGCGACCAGCTGGTTCGCCATGAGTAATGCGTTCTAAAATTTCCAATTAAATCATATATTTTTTAGCCAAAATTTAAGAAATAGTTTAAGTTAAAAGATTCAGTTATTAGTAGTTAAAGAGTCGGTAACTTTATTCGGAAAAACTTTTTGAGTTAATGCTCTAATAATTTATCAATTATGCTTCCAAAATATTAAAAATATTTTTTTCGGTGATATTGCCAAAATGTTAAATATGTTTTTTAAAGAAAGCGAAAAAGGGAAAAAATTATTGAATTAATGATATAGATATTGCAAACGATTATAGAAATATGCCATTAACTCGGGATTTCAATGCATATCCTGTCTAAATTCAATCAGGTTTACTGTAAATAAAGATAATTTATGGAATTAATGATATAAAAATTGCAAACGATTTCTTGAATCCTTTGCCTTGCATTTATTTTTATAGAAGATAACACATTTTATATTTATGTTATTTTATCCAGTCACGTGCTGAAAGTTGTATTTCTTTAGATTTGATTTACGATTATAGCTGTTGTTTTTTCATTTGAACTTCCGTCATTGTTTTATTTTATTTTATCCAGTCACCTGCTAAAAAACCATGGTTAAAATATTTCTTTAAAAATTCGTTAAAAATAGAAGCTTGAGTTATACATTAAAACACTGATACCATTAGAAAGCTAATTTTTTTATCTTTAAATTGATGTTAAAATCATGTTTGTCCGATAATAATTTCGAAAGTTATAGTGGAAAAACGTCGAAATTTCGCTTAAATTTTAATTAATTCAAATTCTAATTAAAAATTCAAAAAAAAGGGCTCCGAGGTGCACATTCCCGACCTCCAAGGTATACATGTACCAAATTTGGTAGCCGTAGGTCCAACGGTTTGGCCTGTAGAGCGCCAACACACACACACACACACACACACACACATTGAGCTTTATTATAAGTATAGATGTTAAACATGATTCCCAAATTCAATACAGTGACACATTTGACATTAATTACATAATTATCCATTATCATATTTTTCCACTTTATTTCATTAATATGATTGCTTGCACACTAAATACTCATATAACTGAAAACCCATAAAATTAAAGAGATAAATAGTTAAATATAACTGAAAAACTTTTACTATCAATCAATATTAAGTCATAATCGAAATTCTGTTATATCGCGTTCTGTTATATTGCGTAATCTTACACTATTAAGATACCTTATGTCATTATTATGAAAATGCTTTCAAATACCGAATATAAATCTTTAGAAAAAACAAATAGAATTAATATTTCTAGAATTTATATTACATAATATTTTTAATGTCAAAACAATACGACTACTTAATTTGTGTTCCAGTGCTACGCTAATTGTTTTAATTCAACTTTTTTTTAATAATATATCTGCTTTTTAAAGGATTAACAAACAAGAAATTTAGTTTTTTTTTTTTCCGAAAAAGAAAATTTACTAAAAATTTTTTAAATGTCAAAAAGTAATTACTTTAAAGACAACCATTATAGAAAGACAAATACCAAAATATATAAATAAAAACATTTTGAAATAAATGTGAACAAAAATACTAAAGTAGTATCCTCAAGATATATGGAAATGCTGTAATAATCTCGGATATTTTGAAAGCAAAAATGCCAAAATAAAGTAAATTCAAAAAATCCTTTTTTTAGCGCGATGTCGAAAATTTTATTAGCATAAATCACAAGGAATGAAAGCGAAGTCCACCAAGATTTTGACGGCTCGATAAAATTTTTCCGAATTCGATTTTGTCCAGCAGACCATTAGCTGGAGAAATTTAATGCGCAATCCCTTTTCCTCCCTCCCCCATCGCTCGCCGCTGCCTCCATGCTTTCATTAAAAAGTCATCAAATGCCCAAAATAAATTTAGGAACAGAGAAAGAAATGCATTCAGATATCATTTTTCTTCGGAAGGCAAACAGTAGATTTCTCAATGCTGTTAAAAATAGAAACATGGGATGGAAAAGAAAAAAAAAAGATGCTGTAAAACAAACTTGGTTACTGTTTATTATTTTGGCTTGCATTCAGATTCATTTGATATCTTAGCATTTCTGATCGAATGCGACGCAGCTGAAATTTTGCCCATGGCATTGCCATTTAATTATTCTTCATTTATTACCCTCTTCCTTTACTTTATTTTAATAAATATAAATAAACTATAATATGCAATTTCAATGTAAAAAAAATCAGATTTACTTACTAGTGTAATATTATTTTTCATATTGACTTAGCCATTTAATTATTCTTCATTCATTTCCCTCTTTTTTTACTCTATTTGTTTATTTATGCTCATTAAAAGGAATAATAAAACTGAACTACAATATGTAGTTTCAACGTAAAAATAAATCAGATTTACTTAATAGTGAAATAAAATTTTACACACTGAAAAACACGATTCATAAAAAAGCATAAAAAGAAATAGTATTTTAGCTATTTAATTATTCTTCATTCATTCCTTTCTTTTTTTATTTATTTATGCTCATTAAACTAAATAACAATAAAACTACAATATGTAATGTTAACATAAAAAAAATTGATTTACTTACTAGTGTGATATTTTTCATATTAACTTTATTCCGAAGCATATTTTTCTAATAAGTTAATAAGCAAATCTTATTTCAAAACACTAATAAGGTATGACCTAAATTTTGCTGTCTACTTAAAATACATAGACGAATTACAACAAATAAAAATATTAAAACCTAACTGTCTTTAATTTATTCTGAGCATAGAGCATTAAAATATGCTCTATTAGAACAACCGAACTAAGCATCAATAAATATTAAAAATATTTGCAAACGATAATCATCTTTATTTCCATTTGAATATAAAGACTAAAATGTTTCTTGGATTCAGCATTCAAAATAAAATCTTTTTTTTTATCGAATTAATTATTCAACTGTAATAAGATTAAATAAAGTCATTATTTAAACATAAACTAAAAATCGAATAAGCTAGCATGCTTCTTAAGAATTAAGAACAAGGATTGAGGGGAAAAAAGTAGAAGAAAAAAAAATTCTTGTAAACTGGATTTGTTCACATCCCCTGCGGAAATCAGCGAAAAGAAATTAATCGTTTGCTAGGACCATTAATATCGGAAATTAACATATCAGAAATTGAGACTCGTTTTTTTAACGGAGATATGTCACGAAAAACTATTTCAAGATCGTTTGCCTTACACAAGAGTTGAGATCATGGCAAGCACCCCTCCTCCCTTCCCTTCCAACTCTAATGACGCCTGGAAAAGTTTCAAATTAAAAATACCCAGAAGACAAAAAAGATTCGTAACTAAGAAAAAGCTGTACTGGCAGCAACAAAGTTTTATAATTTTTTTTAATTTAATGGTCGTTTATGAAATAATTCAAATGCCAAAATTACAGCCGGCCGAATATAGCAAATTCGTAGTAATATAAACTTGATAAAATGACTCCACAATTCAGACTTGTGAATATTTTGTTTCTTAGTTCGTGTTCATTTTGCAACAATAAATACGTTAGAAAGTTTCGTTTTAACCCCATTATTAGAAAAATAAAATAAAATCAAGAACACATATTTGCAATGCATAAATTTTACTTAGAAATAAACCAAATAATTTGTTGGGAAAGAAGAGGTGGTAAAAAAGATATATACCCCCCCCCCATTTTTCAAGTCTTTCCACAATTACCTACTTTTTACTTATTTATTTTTGACATTTCAATTTTATAATTTTTTTTTAATTTTAATTTTTTGTAATGGTTCAATCAATTATTTTCGTGATTTTCTCTAATGCCCTCTTGAATTTCTCTAATCGCTGGTTCTGATAAAGAGATATTCAGAGGAAGTCTTCTTTGTTCTTGCTAGTTTATTTTATTTTAATAGAGGCTACATTCAGCATATAATTTCATGTTTCAAAATCACATCATGAATTAAATCTGTTTTAAACTGACTATCATAAAAATTCAAATTATCACGTTTCAAATATGAAGATGATCACTTCACTTCTTACATCATTAATGATATTGTATTTCAAAATGATAAATCAATTAGCATTAATATTAATGCATTAATTATGGAGACGACGGGCTCTTTAGAGTTGTGAATCTTTTTACGCACATGCATTAAAATATAAATACGTCAAATTTCTTTTCAAAAATTAAAAGATATATAATTTTTTTAAATTTCAAAACATTTCAAGTGACTCAATTTTTATTGTTTTTTTTATTTATTCTTTTCCTTATTACCCAATAAAAATTTATTTGGAAACAATTGTGCATGATTTTATAATTCCAATTAAATATTATTTTCTTAGAAATATTTTTATGCACACTTACTGAATTTTGATAAGAATTTTATGTTTTTCAGAACTAAAATTGATTTTTAACTATCTAAATGAATTCGAAACATAAAATGCATACAACATTTTCTTTTAATGTTTAGCTGAAATCTTTGTTATTCTACTTAAGTTATTCAAAAATTAAAACAACAGGAACATTTCAAGAATATTTAAATCTAATTACATCATTTTGAGGAAAGTAAATAAAATGCATTTGTTTTTTAATCTTCTCCATTGAAATATTCATTTTCCTGAACAATAGATCTTATAACACAATTTTACTTGAATATAAACATATATTCTGACGAAGAAACGATAAAAATAATATTTCATGTTTCTGTCCATTTTCTTTCATTTCAAAGTCAACTGTTCCTTTAAGCATATAACAAGACCGTAAATTACTCTTTTTTTTTTTCTTTCCTCCCCGAACACTTATAATTATCGTGCTTCAAACGGAGTTTACAAAAAAAAAAAAATAAAATAAAATAAAATAAAATAAAAAAAAAAGCATGAAAAGAAACATGAGCCAAACTGACAATTATCAACTGACGAATTGATAAGAAATTATGAGCTAATATTAGAAGACAATCACAAATATTAAAATTTATATATGAAAAGAACAGAAAATTGTTGGAAAATCTGAAAACCCGCAACTAAATAATGATTTAGAAAAAACTATGTTTGGCCAACTGAATTCTTACGGAAGAGAAGATAAAGTAGAATGTCCTAGTAATAAAATGTCGGAAGTTTGAACAGGTGGTATGAAATATTGCCGGATGTTTAAAGATATATATTATTTCATATGCAGTTTCACTTCTGTAGAATTGCAATGAAGTGAACAAGTGATTCTACAATTCGCACGCACAGATGGTTCCTCCCCCCCCCCTTTTTTTCTTCGTTTCTCTGAATATGGAATCATTTAAAATGCGCGAAATTTGACAAAACTGCGAAAATAATAATAATAATATATTTAACTAAACTCTCAGTGTGACTATGTATTAATTAATTTTTAATAATTCATAGATTTTGGAAATATACATGTCAAGACTTCTCTGGTTAAGACAATTTTTAGTTTTAAAATGCTAATTATGTAGTTCAAAACTTCCGCACCGACGCATAAACAAACAAAAAAAGTTACTGAAGCATTGTAAGTTAGGTACTAAAACGCAATCGATTTAATTGTCATTTCTACGAGTTAATTTAACTATTGGTTTATGAAAATGGGGTTAACGATTTTTGTGATAACACATCAATCAGATATTGATCAAAAAGTCGCCAAAATTTTAATTACTAATTAGACACACTTGCAAAGCAGAGTGTAACAGTTTTGCAATAAACGAATTTTTATTTAGACTGCGTAAATATATTAGAATTATATTAGTAGTATATTATTTTAGAGTAATAGTACAAAATAATATTCACTGTAGTGGAAAATTGAAGATGTTAAAGCATTCGAATCGAATAAAAACGGGAAAAGAGTTTATAAAAGGACAGTGGCAACCTAACTTGATGAGAAACACTTAGTTCATATCATATAATTGACCTATCATATTACCATCACTGAAAAGGCTTTTTTACGCTCTTTTGCTAGTCGCTTTTAGAGATATATTTATAATAATATTTATATTTATAATAATATAAATAATATTTTTTATAAGCAATTTCAACAAGAATAGAAAAAGAACCTACCAGCTAATACAATTTCGAAAATATCAATCTTCGTAAGTCTTCCTTACTTAGATCAAAATGAAACTATTATTTTCCAAGAAATTATTCCTTCACTCGGAGTGTGGGAACTTGTTGATTTCAACAATTTTACAGAGCTTCTGTTACATTAAATAAATAAAAAAGGCGGAATTTTATCAGGAAATAAGAGAACATTTTAACATTAAGTTAAATTATAAAAATTCCAGATGACTTTCTGACCAGAAATATGGTGAATTCGTGAACAATACCTGCTTAACGGAATTGTAGAGGAGAGAAAATTAAAAATAAATAAACGAAACTTCAAAGATAACGTCTCAACCAAACAACAAATTTTTAGTTCCATTCCAATGGATTGTGTCTGTGTATTCAGCACGAATCTGAATTCTAATTTTAGAAATGTCGTTTCCGAAGTCACTAATTTAAATAGAAATCGTATTTATCACTTAACTTTATGCCACGCGACTGTCAAAAGTGGCGAGAAATTCTGACTTCGATACGAACTTTCCAAAGTTTTCCTTTGATGTGGGAAAATTCATTTTGTCGGACGTGAGAATTTCAACTACATAAGTAACCATGCGAAAAACTGACAAGGGAATATGAAGCAAATATAGAAATGCTGAGATAAATAAGAATTAAATATATTGAAAATGTGAGAATAGGAAAATTAAAGTTTAATTATATGCATATTGTATGGTAAATAGCTAAAATGAAAAATTTCCTTAAATTCTTAAAGTTTACACGAAGATTCTCGCTAACTTAGTTTGATTTTTGCCATTATTTATAAACTTTTTTTTTATTTCTAAATTTTGTTAATGTTGAATACTGGAATAAAAAATTAAAATGAGTTAAATCTTTCCGAAATTTGAAACATTTTTCAGCTAATTTGTGTGATAATTTCGACGTTGTAATTCGAGTAGTAACGTAATTTCGCTTTTTAATTAGCATGTTAATCCATTTATCAAAATATTCAAATAACAATATTTGAAATTTCATAAATATCAATAATCTCAAATATTCAAATATCCATATTTGAAATTTTATAAATATCAATAATCTCAAATATTCAAATATGAATATTTGAAATTTCATAAATATCAATAATCACAAAATATACATTTAATAATATCAAATTTTACATACAAAAAAAAAAAAAAACCATTGTAAAACAATGTGAATAAGCGAGAGAGGAGGATTCAGACTTTTTTTTTAAGTGGAGGTGGGAGGAATTTTTACTTTCATTCGTATTTCAAATTGGTTGGATTCTAAAAATTCGAAAGATAATCTTATTCTTTGCCCAAAAATTCTAGATCCTTTTGCGCAGTACATAAAGACGAGTTGTTCGTTCTATTCCACAAGCTTCTTTTCTGATATCTGACTCTTCGGTAAATGTTACAAAGCTGATTTCAAGACACATGAAGTTCTTTTTGTGTTCCAAACCAAAGAAATAAAAAATCTAAACGGCAGAAATCACAAGTCTGCACTCTATGAAAAAAAGGGGGGAGGGGGGAAAACGCTGAATAAATCTGACGCAAATCGTTTATTTCCAACATTTTCTTTTACATGAGGGTGAGTGGATGTATTGCATTTACTTTTCCATATGTTATCTTTAAAAAGCACTCGAGAAAAATCCTTTTTCGGAGCACTCCATGCAAAAAAGGATCACAATATAAGGGGGCTGGTTTAAAAAGTTACGATGCAACTACATAACAAGCTTCTGAAAAAAGATCAAGAAAAGTCTAAATGTTATTTAAAAATGCAACTTTAAGAAAAGGCTTTGCATTTAAACTTAAAGAATTTTTAAAGCTTCAAATATTGGTTTTTAACATGTTAACTGCAAGACTGAAACTAAGAATCAATATAAAAACTGAAATAGTTTATAAATTTGTGATTACTGCCCTTATTTGAATGGACAATAATTAACTGCATTAAAAATGTAAAACTAATCTGAATTGTTGGACGGGAGAAAGAGAGGAGGGATGCCCCGCATTTATGACACTTGCAGTCAGACATAAAATTACGAAAATAAATGTTCTAAGATAAAAACATTTACATTTCATAATCATATTTGAAATTTCTTTTTTCCTCATTTATATGCACAATGCACACCACTGAGAACAAGTTATTTCGAGAACTAGTTTAAATTATTCTATACATTTCGAGCATTTTAAAATTTAAATATTTTAAGATCATTATATGCACCCGAGCTTCATGGCGAGCTATATTATTGTCTGTAATATGTCAGAGTCGACTGATAAGAAATACCTTCTTTAAAAATCAAATGTCATTTAAATTAAAAAGGAGGCATAATTTTGTTTGAATCAACATTACACACAATATTTTATAGTATTGTTATTTCATATAAAGTCCAGACACAAAACAATTACCAAATCTCAAAAGGAAATCGCACATTATACGAAACTTCCCAATGTATACAGAAGAAAGAGGGGAAAAGGGCCAAAATACGCGCTTATTGTCTGCGTAACAAAGACTTTTCCGCAAGCCAAATGCTAATCCATCCGATTTGAAGTAGAATCACGGATGCCACACGGTAATCACTTATTTTTTACCTTTTGTTCTTCACCACCGATCGTCTGGCGTAACAATCGGTTTAAGAATCGGGGAGGATCGTCTGCAGTGACCGTACGAATTTGAAGGGGAGGGGGAGGGTGCGATGTTGGAGCAGGATCCGGCACGCGTCAGATGCCACGCGTATCGGCAGCTGCTGGGCTTTAAACATCGTCTGCTAGGGCCATCTGCACCCCTAGGGCAAGGCCGACTGGCTGGCTGTGGTTGTGCACTAGGGGAAGAGCCAGGTGTTCGCTAATGGTGCATACGCAGGAAATGCTGTTTTCGCCATTAAAAAATAGAAAACTCGCAAAGTAGTAAACAACCCAGGACTAAGCATCAGGTACACTGTAGGTTCGTTTCAAATATGGGACGATCATGTTAAAGAGAAGTGATTATAATTTCACAGTAATTAAATAACTCAAAAATAATAAATCGAACATAAAAGCTTAACAATTTTGATAAATGTAGATATTTTTTCATTAAGATTAACATTTAGCACACTTTTCTGATTTTTAAATTTTAACAAGACATCTATATGTCGGTTACGAATTTTCATTAGGATAAAATTATTTCTATAGGCTTGAGTTAGTCATATAATAACACATAAATACATATACATATTGTATAATTCTTTTTAAAAGACATCGAGAACTAAATTATCCATCAAAACACATTTTTTCATCAAGATTACAAACAAACAATTTCAAATATAAGCACTAATCGTAAAATATAATTAACAAATGTAAATATATAAGTTTGATATATAAATTTTTCAAGCATTTTTTTATACATATAAAAGCTAAATATTGATATATTTGTACAAATTTGCAGAACTTTAAAGACATCTTTCAATATAAGAGATTTGAGAATAACTTAAGAGATAATAAGATTTTTTTTAAAAGCATACCAGTTAAATCTGTTGATGATCGAGATTTGGCAAAATCCATCTTAGTGAACAATTAGTAATTCGTGAGAAATTTCAACTTTCTGAACGGAATTTTTGAATTAATTAAAGAATTAATGCGGAAAAGAACTTCATTTTGTACGACAAATCGCGAGAAGTAGAAAGCGAACAAACAGCCGCTCGATATCCGCAAAGCGATATCTACAAATCTTATCAAACATAAACTGATAAGATTTCAAGAACAATGAAAGCTAAAACTATAATCGCTAGAAAAATATTTAAAAGCTTCAAATCAGCAATATTGCATCAAAATAACACACATCTACTGTAAAAGTAAACGTACAAACTATCTTTGAAAAAAGATGATGAATAAAATCAAACCTCTCACATTTGATTATTTTTTTCATTAAAAAAATAGAGTGGTGGTTTGGTTATCAAAGGCAAGAAGCCAATAGCTCAAGGACAAAACAAGAAGTAATCTTTCCAGAAATTGGGTACTAAAGTCTGGAAATAAAGGGGAACGGGGGGGAAAAAACTTGACGGAATAGCTAAACAAATAAGCAAAAAAAGTGCATTAATAGACATAGCTAGAAAAAAAAAAGAAGAAAAAAAAGAGGGGGGAAATGCATTTTCGTCGTATATTTTATGATAAAAATGCTTTTCCCACGAAAAGAATATATTCATGCGATGCCATAAAAAGAAATATGCATTGAATAAATATACAACAGCTGAACAATGCCATTGCTTCAAAAATTAATCAGCATTCTTCCAGAACATAAATATTTTTTGATAAATTCTGATTGACGAAATAAAAATATTAAAAAAAAAAAAAAAAGGTTTTGTAAAAAAGTTTAAAAAAAGAATTCTTGACTGATAACAATTTTAAAATTAAATTAAATTTAAATTACATAAAAAATAAGGTAAATTTATGATCTATAAAATATCAATTCCATAAAATTCTATCAACAACAGAACACATTTGGTATTTAAACGCTTATAATTACTAAAACAGACATTACTGCAGTAAAAAAATACCATTATGATGATCTTTTCCCCTTAATTAACTGCAATAAAGAAATATTTAACAATTAAGAAACATAAAAAATAAAATTTTCAAAACTTTCTTGAAGTTTTTCATGAATCTAAGTTATTTATAAAAATAAATAAAAAATGAATTTCACTTTAAAAAGAATAACTTACCCCTTAAGGAGAATAAAATAATCACTATAGCAATTGAGAAAATGCCATTTCACACGCACAAACACGCAAATAATAATCCAACGTCTTGGAGGAAAACTTTTTCAGAAAATCAACACTCTAACTTAATATTGTACGAATTCTTTTCTGCAAAGCCACCCCCTACTTTAATGAACCAATGTTAGCAAATAACACTACAAAAAAAATTGTGTATTAAGTTTTCGAACAATCGTTTGACATCGCCAGGAGCTGTCGGTATATGGGTTGCTGTCGAAAGTCTGTGGAACGCGGTGAGCACCCGAATTTGGGGTACCTCCTTCAGGAGGGGGGAAAGGGGAGAGGAGAGGTTTGAATGGGTCGCCCGAAATCCACCAATGAAAAACTTCGATGCTCAACTAACTCTCCGCTGCTCTGTAAGCTTCAAATTTTGTAAAAGAGAGTTCGGAGCAGCTCACTTGGCCAAAATAAAGATTGCACGAGAGCTAAAAAATGTT
The DNA here is from genome assembly GCA_026543055.1 of Argiope trifasciata. Taxonomy (NCBI): domain Eukaryota; kingdom Metazoa; phylum Arthropoda; class Arachnida; order Araneae; family Araneidae; genus Argiope; species Argiope trifasciata. The sequence goes on from JAPMOQ010062052.1 coordinate 494,263, forward strand.
CACTCAGAAGACTCTAAAAAACCACAACATGCAATGATGACAGATACTGGATGAAAATATTCGGCGTAACGGCAGAAGCATTCATTGATTTAATGATCCCATGGCGCCATCTACTGACAGTATAAAAGTTTGCGAGTAAATATTATTCTTGAAGTTTTATTTAGTCTTCACATTATAAAAAATAATAATGCTATGTCTTAGAGTTAAAAACAAAACAAATATCTAGTGAGAATTTTTTTTTTTTTTTTTTGAAAAATAAGTACTGAAATAAAATATTATCCCAAATGTAATAATTATTAAAAATTAGTCGTAATTATTTCAAATTTTCAAAATTTTTGCTTTTGTTTGAATTTTATCAGAATATAAATATATGATGGAAATTTCACACAAATCCTTTTTTAATCAATTTTTAAATTTCTTTTTCCGACTTTTAAAGCGGGTGGAAATTTATGGCATTTATTATTTTCCTAATGATGTTAAAATAAAATTTTAATGTAAGGATAAGTACTTACATTATTACTTACTTACTTAATAAGAAGTTACATTGAGATATTATTCAAAAAAATTTTAATTTTACGTCTAGTAAAAGAAAAAAATTGTCAATACATTGAAGGAAAAATGTTTTTCAAAGCCAAAACAAAAACTTACACTTTTAATCCGTTTATTCAAACACTTTAAAAATTAAACTATTGCAGTCAAGAATAATAAAAACACTGAAAAATCGTTCAAATTTTTAATAATAATTTATATAAAGCAATGATGTAACAATTCTTTGATTCGTTCTAATAATAAAATGCATAGATTATAAGGAGAAATACCAGAATATTAAAACTCATTAAACTTTACTAAAAAATAAATAAACAAATAGCACACAGATATGAAAAAAATTAGATCATTCGATTTTTTACGAATTCAAATATAAACACTAGGAAAGCAGCATAAAAAATGCAATTATAATTAATGAAAAATAATAAAGAATCCAAGTTAACGTATTTTTTTGGCAAATTTAATAGAAACACTTTTAATTAATACTATTTCTTAACATATAAGTTCATAAGGATTTTTTCGAATGCTTTTCTATCAAATTTTTGTATGTGTATTTGTTTGTTCTTGTATGGGCACTATCCATCTAAGTTCGATTATAGAAAAAAATAATAAAGCAATGCAATAAAATACAATATTTCTAGAAATGCGCAATTTAATATATGCCATATTTCTTGTGTAAATGGAAGCAGATATGCAATTGGGAACAAATTAAAACGAAACTAAAGCTTCTATGTAACATAAAAATTACACAATTTCCAATTTGTTGTACAAATTACTGATATGGTAGCATAATTGCATCCAATTAAACATTTCGACGCATGAATGATAAGGTTTAAAGTTATGGAAACAAGCCAAATTAGCAAATGAAAATAATAAAAAATTCCATAAATATTTGAATTACTAACGACTTGATGAATATCAAATGGCTGCTTCAAAGGTCTTCATTATAATATTTGTTTTAAGAAAATATCATCCTAATCTGTAAAACTCTTTAAATATATCGTATTTAAAAATAAAGATGCCGCCTTTTATACGAACGTTTTAATACCCTCAGGTACCAATAAATCATGTTCTTGCGCATTTGAACTAATTTAACTTTACACAAGAAATTTTTTCTCACATTACAAGATTTTGGATATGATGAAATTCAAATCGAAAATAAATTTCTATTTAGATGAATAAAGTAAAACGAAGACAATCTCAAATTATTAAAAAAATAATAATAAACCCCCATCTATTTTTTTTTTAAAATTTGTATGCAATAATTTGAGTTGTTTTCTTAATTTCGTACTAATTAATTTCAAAATTAAAGATAATGCACTCAAGCCTTGCCACCAAAAGTATTACTTAAATTAATTTTGGAACATTATTCAAGTAAGTTCGCTAATTTATTATTATGTGAAAAATTTATATTACGTTGTTTCATAATAAAAAATGCAATGCTTTATTATGTCAAAATAAATCGACCCTATTATTATATATTATTTATTTATTTTGGCTATTTTGTTTTAAAATTTTCATTCTTTTCATTTTAATAAAAATTCAAGCATTCTTTGAACAAAATTACTTATTTACTTTTGCTATTTTGTATAAAAGTTTTAATACACTTAAATTCATATTCTTTAAAAAAAATTTTATTAATTATTCAACTGATTTTTTTTTTGTACGCATTATATTACAGCTGAATTCTTATATATGATCTGCAGTTAAACATTTCCTTATTTCAATATTTAAAAAGTTCAAGAACTACTTAAAATTATTTATTGCAAACACATTTAGACTATTTTTTTTTTAATTCTTACTAGTAATTCTATTTCTCTCTTTCTTATATATATATTAGTCCGAATTTTCAATCGTAACAAAATGCTTTCTTTTTATCCACTTAAGTTCAAATACATTTTTTTTTTAATTTTAATTCATATTTAATAATTTAAATAGAGTCTTAGCAGTTTGTAATACAAACTCAAATCAACAGGCATTGGCTCAATCGGTAAAATGTAAGGATTTCAGTGTTTTTCACGTGAAGGTGAGTAATGCAAGTTCAATTCTAGCGAAAATCAGTTTTTTTTTTTTGTTAATTATTACATAAGAAGTAAATAACTAAAACAAAACATTTCTTTGCTAACTTAAGTAGCAAATGAATTTTTTTTAAAATTATACTGCTTTAAGAGGTTTACATGACAAACTTCTGGAGGGGGAGGGAGTGCTCATTTGTTTATAACCAAGCACCTTGGGCTAGAATTCCCGATATTTACAAATTGTTAATTATAAAAGCAACCAACTTCTGGCGTCCGAACTTGACATCTTAATTATAACGCGGACTTAACTCGGACAAGAGATTTGAATGCGCGTCGCGGCGCACTACGGATACCTGCGCAACAATAATGCGTCTTCGAAAACCCCAGCGATACTTCCTCTGAAGATAACATTAATTAGTCGGCGAGCATCCACACCTTCACGCGCCAGTAATAATCTTGCAGCAGAATTTGCATCGCGCATTTCTAAATCTCTTCATAATATGCCTGCTTAGAGAAGAGATAAGCAACGAAACAGATGCACGTTTTAGCGGACTTTACTCTTTAGAAGGCTCGGTATTATGCTTGTGAAAGCTTGACTTTAAATCTTTTGTTGAAAAAGGCATTTAGGAAGTATATTTTA
>JAPMOQ010062052.1:497866-575536 GCA_026543055.1 Argiope trifasciata
ACTTTAATAATACAATTCCCACACCCCAACGGAAATAGAATTATAAGTGACTTTTCAGAAAGGAGGGCAATAGCCTTCAAATATTAAAAGAAAAGATCCTATCAAGACGCTCCCAGGACGACTCTTGAGAAAACCCCACCCTTCATCAATCAGTCAAGCGTTAAAATCTGCACTCAAACCGGATAGGGAGTCACACACATCTGTCATCAACGGAACCCGAGAAGCAATTCGTCATATTTAACAGGCTTAATTAGAGTTCCCAATACAGATTTGAAGAGAAAAATTATAAATTATATGACTACTATTTCCTACAATATATCTTCAATGAATCGATAAACGCAGAAAATAGTCTTCCAAAATCTTATTGATTTCCTTATTCTTTTCTTTATTCATGGCAGTGTTACTAGTCTAGATATCAACTATACATATCCAATGACATTCTAGTCTATAAAAACAAAATTGTTTAAAACACTTTACAGATTAAACCATTGAACCAATTCTGGCACGTAGAAAATGTTCATTTAAAATGGGTTTTTTTAATTATATTTTTATTCCAAAATTAATCGAAATGCTAATGCGTTTCGTTTCTTTAATAATTTATTTACTAAATCTCAAAATTATTAAAGAAGATTAATAACTACTTGAAGACTTATAAAAGCACTGCCAAAAGATGTATTAAAATAAATGAGAGAAGTCAGAGTAATTTCAGAATGTAAATAAATAAAATAATTGAATATTTAATTAATTTTTGTATCTTAACGAGATGACATTCTTTATCATATATTAAATATGTAAACATTTCACAAGTCCTCCATGTCGAGTGGAATACCACTGGGGGCACTGGTTCAGAGGTGATCATTCTCTGATTCAGGTCTAAATTACGATCTGTGGAAGAGTGAATGAAAATGCATAAATGAAATCCACCCGGTAAAAAGGGTTCAGACGCGTGAGTGGCAAAGCCGTACTTTTGGCCTTAGATGGCGCTACTGAAAAAATCAAGAGACGTGCTCTATAGACTTAAATCGATGTCTTCGTAGCATCGCGCATGTCCAGTGTCAAAAAAAAAACTATGTAGAATTTGGTTAAATTTAAGAGACGTAGAACACACATACACAGCCAAAAGGACTTTTGTTTATATTGGTGGGGTCATTAAAGGGTTCAGTAAAAAGTACGAATTAATGTAACAGTTATTTAAGTTAACAGTTATTTCGATTTTTCTTTGCTTTCTTCCCCATTGAAACTTGAATTACAATTTCTGAACTCGAAGAGCAATATCATTATCAGAAATACTTCATAAACAATAAAAAACAGAGCTACCTAAGATTTTTTTGGAAGAGTTTTTATTCATTTTCCTTTTCTGCTAATTTTCTATCTTAACACGTAGAGGGTTATTTCCCTAGCATGGATATGATTAAATCTAACAACATTAGGTATTTTATGACACGAATTATTAAAATACTAAATGCAATCTAACCTAAAAGATGAGATAAATGCTCATTAATCTATTTACTTTTTGTTAATATGTCGGACACTTGCACCAGACTTTAATACTTGCGTTAACTTCGCATTTTTCCAAAGCCGTCGATTGTTCAAGTTAAATTTCTTCCTCTCTTCTTTCCATATCGCTTTTATTATTCAGAAATTTATTTTGGTTCTTTATCATGTTGAGGGTCTCCTCAATCGCGGGAACCTGATGCATTGCATCCGCCGCATTTCCCAGACGGCGGGCCCTGCAAGCACGTGTGAAAAAAGAATACTAACTCATTTTCACGACGTAAACAGAAAGCACAAAGCCGCAAGGACTGAATTCCCTTTAAATGAGCTTCTTAGCTCTTTATTTATCAAAAGCAAATTGCTTCAAAAACATAAATGAACGAATTACTCGGAATGATACGGGAAGCTCTCAGTGGGGTGGCCGTCTTAAGAAAACAGGGTTCCATGTTTTATGCATGGGGCCTCGATGAACTTTTCAAACTCTTTCTAACGATCCAATTAGGCCAAGTGAGTCGCATCCGTATGGGGGACTCGTAAACTGTCGGGAGTTCCCCACCGATGGCACAACAGGGTGCGGGGAATGCAAACTCAATAGATGGAATTAAGCAAAAAGATGAAGGCTCGATAAACCTCCGGGTATCAATGCAAACAGAAGGCGAATAATTGTCAGACGCCGGCATTGGTGATTTGCAGCAGGAAATCGAGGAGAATATTAAGGCTGATTTACGCCATCATTGATCAAGAAGATGCACTACGGGAAGTTTATTTGGCTGAATTAAAAATGAGCAATAAGGTTTTATTGGTTATACTCATTTAGGAATTGTCCCGGAAATGCAAACAAAATTAATGCTGAATTTTATAAGTATTTTGAGAGAAAAATATTTTTTTCCAATTTAAATTTTTAATACCAATTTGAAATTAAAATATCAACAATAATATACACACATAATATTTAACTGATCTAAATTATTAATAACTTTCGATTAGTTATTATAAAAAGCAATTGCGATCAGTAATAATACTTTATAATTTTTTTTAAATTTTACGAATATATATATATATATACACACACACACACACAGAAACACAGATGCATAATATTTACATAAGATATACGGCGTCAACATTTTAACATTTACAGATTCGGTGAAAACACGCCATACCGAATATATGTGGGAATATAACATGTGGGATCTCCACATATAGTGTCATAATCTAATTACAAGAAGAACATTAATTACGAATCCGACAATTTTATTCTAAATTACGTTTAATGAGTTTAAAACAATATTTGTAAATTCTATTTTTAGACATCGTTTGAGGTAACATGAATAAATAACTTTTCAGTTTGTCTACCTTTTCTGAGTAACGGAAATCTTTCATCTCCCGACTAGCAATCATCTGAATACATAAATAATATAGAGTTAAACCTGCATTATTTTTTTAAACATATTGTGACGTTTACTGAAATTAGATGATGGGAGGGGGGGGGGAGGTATGAGAAGAAAGGTCAAGCGAGAATCTGCCAGTTTGAAAAGGAAGACTGAACATGAAGCTGCTTTATTGGTGACTAAGTGTAGAAAATTAATTCAATATTTAGGTATTGGAAGGAATCAATCCTCAAAAAATTTCACTAATCTCTATCATGTATGTTAGAGCATCGTATCATACTTAAACATACATGTTACAAGGAAACACCTAGATTGGAGAACGAAATGACGGCGATGCCCCCTATTATATATATATATATATATATATATATATATGTACCAACTACTCAGCATTAAAAATACCTATTATTGTAGCAAATTAATGACAAAGTATTAACGTACATTACAGTTTAATTTGAACTGGAAATGTCATATGTTATGTTCTTACTTAGTGATTTTTTTTATTTAAATGTCAAAAAAAAAAAATTCTTTTTATTATTATAATATTAAATTTTCGCTAATTATTCAACTCTTTTTACTAAACCGATTGCAAAGGTTATGACAAAATTTCAAGGAAAGCTGACAAGCTTTTCGTGACCGCAAATTTCTTCTAAGCGACCCATATTTTAAATATCTCTCGTAGAAGAAACTTGAAGACGCAAAGGGGTGATAAGAAAGGTCGATACTTCCGTTTCCGCCTCTTTAATACAGGCTTTCACATCTCCAACCAACATAATGGTAGATGAAAAACGAAAATATACAATATAAAAACACTGACAATTCTCTATCAAAATGTAATGCAAAAAGCTATCAATGTTTTAAGCAATTGTTTAATAGAGAATAGTTCCAAGTTATTTTCTAGAAGATAGAAAATTAAAATAATGTGATATTGAGAGGCCAACCAACTAAATACCAACTTTCTTGTTTTATTCATTTCTGTCTCACAATTTTTTAAAATACAAATTAGCTGCAGAAGAGTTTTCATGTTAATAAAAACATGCGATTGCATCTTTTGATGGATAACATTAGTAAAAATGTTATTTACAGATTATGTGTCAAATTAAACTTGAAAGTAATAGTTAAAAACAAAAAAGGTAATTAATGCTATTAATTTTTTTTTTTTTTTTTGAATTTTAAAATAATGTAAAAATTATTTTTGTGACACAATAGTTTAGGAAGATATTAACAACAATTTTCAGAGACAAGTCAGCAATTACTTATCTGGAAAACGTCAAGCCTACTTTTGCGCAATCTTCTATTTGACATTATTTCTATTATGTTGATTTCTCTGTCATGTTTTTGTCATTTGATAGAATAAAAGTTTCGGTGAACTTACGAGCCTTCTTCCTGGCATTTCTAATAACATTTTGCAGTGTCATTAAAGAGTTAATCAAAACATCCCATCATATAATAGTAAAAGCATCTATTGAAGTAATGGAAACGTGCTTACGGTGATTTTTATTTACATTTAAATGTTGCCATTCGACAGTACATAATTAGAACTATTTATGTGTCACCTACGTTAGAATTATTACAATTAACATATATAGTAACAAATAAAAATAAAACTATTTCGCTAGTTTCGGGCAATTTCTTTCTTTGGACCGATATTATTAAAAAGAAATGTGTTGCTACTACCGAGAAAAAGTGAAGAAAACGAATAACGCAAGATTCTTTTGTTCATTATATTATCTTAGTATGAGTAATATTATTTGGAGAAAAATCCTACTATGCAATGTAGAAAGAAAATATTCATTCGGCCTCTAGCGACAATCACAAATAACAAATTTTCGTTTGGCGTATTTCCGTCAGGAAACGACGAAGAGTAAAGATATCTGTCGCTAGGCGGTGCAATTTAAATGACGGTGTAATAAAAAATAAGAGACAATATTATACATAATTTATGCGCCCTTTATCCACTCATCACTCACAAACAATTTATTAACCTAAAAGACTAAATAATCAAAAGAACAATACTTGAACTTAAAAGCAATACTCTAATTACAATTCTTTCTTCAAAACAGCAATTCAGTGACATCACAGTTTTTTTAAAGCATAAAATGGAGATTTGAAGATAATTGAAATGCATAAATTGAATATTTTATTGAATTTTTAATAACATAAATTAACTCTTTAATGAATCAAATTTTGGCACGGTAATAAATTCCATTTATAAAAACACAGATACATTAGATGTATAGATACAATAAAAAACTAATCTTACTTTATCTGCACCAAAAAGAAAATGAAAACAATTGATGACAAAGTGCACTTACCTAAAACGAAAAAAAGATAACAAATTAATGCTTTTGTATATTTCATTTATTACAATATATACTAACAAAACTACATAATTATCAATTAAATACACACCTCAAAGAAGAAGTTGATATAATTATACAAATATTCGTCACTAAACTTAAGCTAATAATTCTTTTTAAGAAACTTGTTGCTTGGATTCAAAATTAGTAACAATGCAAATGCTGTAAAATCGAAAGCTATAAAAAAAATCTAAACAAATAAACTATGTAGCATGCAGACCAATCCCAAATAGGCATCAAATAACAGATTTCCACGAACGCGAAATTCCTATTTTTGTTTCCATCAAATACGCAGAAAAAAAAACCCATAAACGTGGATCTAAATTTTTAAAGTATAATTCATTTTATGAAATGTATAAATACATGTGACAAAGTAAAAAAGAAATAAAAACATTAAAATTTTTTTTTTTTACAAATTATTAAGACCGAAAAAAAAACATTAACATTTTTTTGTATCATAAAAATAACAATTTAGTAACAACCATTTAAAAAAATTATACAAATTCGAATTCAGGAATTTGAAGATTCAGACCAATAACAAAGACATAAATATCTTTACTATTCTGATATTTTTTTTAACTCTTATTCAGTATAAAATTATCCCAATGAAAATATAAACTCGAAATAATATCTTAAATTTCTTTTTACATGACACTAAAATTTATGAATTCGCAGAAAAATAGAAGCTTATGTTTTTTTTCCAGTTCACTTTAAAAGAATCGAATATTTTATCTGCAGATACGCCATTTACGATTTTTTAAGTCAACAGAAAAGTGAATACCAAGCATTATCATGAAAGCTGCTGTTCAAATTTAAGTAATTTAAATATTGTTTATTTAATTCGTCAGCTATTTCACCTTATCGAAAGGATAACAGGTGTTTTACAAGCGGTGTAGATATCAAAACAAATACCTGGATTTAAATTATCACATAATATAAATATGGCACATTAAACTATCGATTTTATCCTTAAAAAACAATTGCGTACACAAAAATTTGAAAGAAGTACACTTAGAGAATGCTGGTCATACATATTTCAGAACTTTCTTCGATGTCAAGAAATAAAAAATCTCGAATTAATTTTTAATTAAAAATAATCCAAAAGCGTATTTTAAATACGTCAATATACAAATAAGCATATTCCATTCAGTTCTTTTTAAAAATAGTTAATACTTCATTCTCCAATTTCAATTACATTGACGATTGAGGAATAAATAATGTTTCGATTACAGATGAAACCACAGAATACACTTTGGTGTTGAAATGAGACCACGAGTGGAAAAGGTTTAGAGGTGCCCAAAATATGAAATGAATACAAATATGAAAAAAATTAAACCAGCAGGAAACCAGAAAAACTTACTCAGAGCTGATTCAGAAGCCCACATGGACCCGCATGCCCTATACCTCAGATCCCAGGTGCGACCCTTTCTGTGCCGTATTTGTGGGTGGTAAATGGGATGGAGGTACTGCGGCTGGTGGGAGTGCCGGTATCTTTGAGGCAAAGACAACGACGTCATGCTGTCACCATAGAAACTGATGCTTCGTGAAAAAAATAATAAAGAAAGAACGAGATTGGCCAGATGGAAGATTTCACGTCAACAAACGTATCACAGCACAGACCCGACAGCGGACAACCAGATCATCAATTCCAATGTAATCGGAGAATTGCCGAAACTGTCAGGAGAAGTTTTCCAAAATGAATTATTCTACGATGGTGACAACTATATCATCTGGCAGATAACGTCACTGCGCGTCGTCCATCACAGAAGAGTTGTATTAGGAGTTTTATAATCCTTTGCTATCTTTAAAAACGTTGCAAAATATTTCAAACAATTTCTAGAAAGAAATGTGTTTTGTTGAAGATTTTAGATTATGTTTAAAAATCGACCATTCAAAATATATTCACTTTAGAGATTCGAATTTTGAAAGTTGAAAAGAATGAATGAACGCAAATGATGTTCATAACACAGGTTTTTTTTAAAAAAAATCACGTCAAACAATGGAAACTACTTATATTTTTCCAATCAAACTTCAATTAAATTCACAATTCGCAAAAACTTCGTAAAAATTTACAATTTCTTTTGCTGAAATGCACAAACACAGAACCAACGGAATCGTTGAGACTCAAAACACATTTGTCAAACGATCACAACTTTTTGGTAGTTGAGTTAGGGGAAAAAAAAAATGACGATAATTGATTCCAACATCACTTAAGCCATATATAGCATCCATCAAAGTGCTGACGCCTACATTCGAGCTCGACAAGGCGGTGGTAGGCTAAATCCAGAGGAGCAGTTTCAATTTTCCACTTACGCCGTTCAAGAATTCGCAGATAATGAACTCCATTTTCGAACTTTTTCCATGTACACGTACAATGAAGTTATCCGTTAGAAAGAACAATATTTCTCAACTTCACAAAAGCACAGCACAAAGCTGCTTCTCGCAATTCAGCCAGAGCCGAGACTGTTATCGACAGAAAGGTCGGATGGGTTTCGAGCGCATCCCACCTGAAGATATAATACACCTTTTCTGACAGCAACAGGTAGGTGTCTTTTTCGAAACAAAACAGTACTCCTAAAGTGAGACGACACCCTAAGGACCTATGCGGAGGGAGGAAGCCGTAATGACGCACTCGCGTCAACACATCCGAGCGTGTGGTGCAAATTTCCGCTTTTTCTGCTACATTAATTTCCTCCGAATAAACAATGCAGATACGCAGAACGGAGAATGGGTCCTTCCCGGATGTGCCGGATCGCGTTTATGGACGGTGACGAGATTACACGCCGAATTAGCAAATGGTCCGTAATTCTCCGATCGATAACAAGGAGTGCAGATAAAACAAGTGACCTTTTTTTCCTTAAGACCTGACATCAACTTGTCGGAAAAACCTTTGTTTAGACTCGGAATGTAAATGGCCCACTGAATAAACTCATCACGGAAAACTAAGATTTAGTTAGATCAGATTTTCTTGAAATTTTTCCTGTCATGACCCCTCACCCCTTAAACTGGTATAGGAAGAATAAACAATGCGCCAGATACAATATTCGTTTCGCCCTCGATTGCTTACAGTGGATCAATAATGTTAATGGCAAAGCAGCTCACTTTTAAAGTTTTCATCATTTTTTACTTTAAAATAGAATTTTAGCCATTCTGAGGAAATTCAAAATGGCTTCTATACATCTTTCTTATCCACAATCCACTATACCCTCCCTCCTCCCTCCCCTCCTACTATCCTACTACCCTCCCTCTTTAGAAATGAAGAAAGTTTTGTTGCCTTATTTTAATCCTCATAATTTAAATACGGCTTCAAAGTAGCAAAGAGATATTTCTATATCTTAACTAACCTAACCTTAACTAAAACTGTCAACTTTCACTAGATGGCACAAGGATAAATAATACTGAATGACCGAACAACAGCAACTGCAACTCTGGCGGGAACTGTGATTGAGTCCTAGGGGCCACCTCCGGCCACAGTACAACTTGGGAAATACGTCCCGTCATCGATGGGAAAAGCCAATCATCCACCTTTTTGTGTTCTACCATGGTAGCAAGAACCAACAACCATGTCGGAAGCTTCCCATCCTCAAATACCAGGTGAATTCCCTTTCGTGGCACCTGTATCCTAACTAATTGCAAATTCCATTAAAAATAATTATTTTGTAAATTTTAGTACAATCTTCTTGATCCAAATGCTTTTTTAAAACTATTTTTACTTATAAATATTAAACAAATTTAAAGTAGGAAATTCTGTAAAAATTTTTTGCGAATCCAATACTTGTTTGTATGACCACAGTTGAGATCTGGATTGAAACATTAAAATTAGACACCCCGTTTTAAAACAACACAATGAGCTAACTATCATAGTGTAAAGATTTTAATATCAGTGCTATAATAAAATATTTGAAATAACAAAAAGAGTGAAATATATCGATGAACAAATTGAATATAAAAATAAACGCAATACTAAAACATGCGAATTCATTAATTAGTTTTTAAAAAAAACATACAATGCTCTATATTGTTTATTTTTGTGATTTATTATGTATATTCTATTTGTTCATTTAATCCCATTAAATCTGAATCTCAATTATAAATGTTTTTAAAAATACAAATAAAATGTAATGAAGTTTCTGTTACTGACTTCAAGAACTCGTAACTTATTCGCAGCAAAACAGCGATTATGGTTTACACCAATAAACCACAAAATATTGTGATATTTACAGAAATTTTTATAAATAAAAAGTTTAGACGCCTTCAAACAAAATCGTGCAAAATTTAATTTTGGCACCAAAAGTGTTCATTCATGGTATTATGGAAACCCAATCATATATCAGCGGGGTAAATGAATTCACTATTATTGACTTAATATTTCATTAAGAACATATTGCTAGTTTTCAAAAGATTTGCTAGAGGTCATTAACAGTAACATGGTAAATTTATGTTTTCATTATTAGTACCATCTGAACAGATTCTGCAATATAACAGCGATCAACAGAAATACATTCAACAATTTGAACGGAAAGCAGGTTTTAAACTGTTAAGTGAATAGTTTTTTTCCTGGTGAAATTTGTTCTCGTGTTCATTTCATTATCTGGGAAGTAAAAAATTTTCCATTGGGGAGGAACAAAATTTATGTGATTATTTTGGTTATTCCTATTATTGTTATAATTGAGAAGAATAAACGCATTCTTTCCTTAAGACACAGTTTTTTCTAATAAATTATTCTTATTTACCCACTTTCCAACTATCCCACTTTTTACCTGTTAATATTATTTCCGTTAGTAACAATAATGGTTAGGTTCTAATTTGCATTAATGTTTTTCTTAAAATAGGTATAAGCCAAGAAAAGTTTTGAACTGGGTGCACAATGATTCCTTTTCTCATAATTTTGAAGAAATATTTTTTTTTGTTACTTTTTAGAACTGATTTTCTCCTATTTGGAAATGAAAATCTGTTCATCCCCTTCAAAAACCACCCACTTCACCATTACTACTCACAAAATAACCATTAGTATTTCTTACAGCAGATCATGACACTGATCTAAGTACCCAACATGAGAATTTATCCGTATTAGGAACTTGTGATACGTAGAAAAGATAGGTTAAACATCTCAAAGACCTTGAAGACTGTATGCATAAAAAAAGTATAAAACGGACATCAAAGGCCAACGCCAATTGTTATCGAGTCTGCATCTCAAACGGCAGCCTAACCAACCGGCATAAAATGATGGCAATTGGGTTGTTTGAATGCAAACCATCGAATAAGCGTTCAGATAGATTTAAACAACAGCTGCAAGGAATCGGTAAAGGGCAATCTCAAATCTAAATTGCTTTAACCCATTCCAAGGCTAAACAAATTTGTAGGAGGACGATAAAAGAAATAACCCCTCCCCCTTAAAATTAAACTTCCAATTATTTTACTATTTCAAAAATTTTGCATGAAAATTATCTACGGAAAAAATGTTTACTGCTTATTAAATTTTATAAGATTTCGAATTTATATGGTTAATTAGAAAATATAAAATCTACAGGATTTTTTTTTTACTACAACAAAAACTATATCATTCACATGAAAAATTTCAATATTATCTATCTTAATACAAAATTTCATAATTGCATGAAAGAATGTTAGTAGCTGCATAGTTGAAACATTTTTTATGTTTTCCTTATTTTATGTCAAAACAATAATGAGGTTTGAAACTGCACAAGTTCATTAAAAATCACATTAATTTTTTAATGTGATTTTGTGTGGTCTAATGAAAATAATGCTCGTTGCTTGAAGTTCCATTTACATTTAAATTCAATACCAGTGAACATGGTTAATGGGTACCTCAAATGATTGCACCTTTCATTCGGTTATAAAAGAAACTATTTTATGGGGGTGCGCCATAAAACAGTCTATTTCGATGGGGGGGGGGGGGTAAATCTGGATTTTATGAGGAAGAGTATTCATAATTCAGTCAGCAAAGGGGCAAAAAAGAAGATATTGCTTTTAAAGCAATATTTGGGCTGTTTTGCGACGAACCTCGTAATTTTGAACCGCTGTCAGATGATGATAATGAGACATAAGTTGGCACCCCCCTCTTCACACTACATCACACCATGGCAGTGAGAAGACGTTTGGTCCGAACGGATTTAACGTGCACAAGACCAGCTTACACGACGGTTCTTCGCTGAAATCGGGTCTTGAACTTGAAACCTTCCGTTCCGAAGCCAGGTTGGATCGGAATGCAAATCCTCAGTCTTTTTTAACACATGCATGGCAGACTTTCTACCAATATTTTCAAACTTTTACTGACAATGAAATCACACATTAAATCAGTAAGTTAAAAGCACTAATACATTTTATTATAACTTATTTATTATTACTTTCATTTTCAAATACTGGGACGTTTATAATATGAGTAGTATCAGACCAACTCTTCTTATCAAATGGTTATATTATTAACAGTTAAAAACAAAGGGAAGAAAGAACAACACACAGAAAAGCGTTAAGTTGAAATGAAGTTAAAAAATTTTAGAAGCGAATACAAAGGTTTAAAAATATATCAAATTTAAATTTATGTGCTTATTTGTTACAAAAAAAAGCATTTGTTATAAGAAGTATTTGTATAATAATATTTGAAATAAGAAGTAAATTAAATGCAAGGGTCATCAATAAATACAAAACACCACATTCAATTCCTTTTTTCATACTACCAATTAGTTTATCAATCTTAACAACAATAACAAGTTCAACGCGCAACAGACAGAGGGCACCACCTACGCTTTTCAGAAACTGAAAAAGTCTGGTCGCTCAATCATGAAGAGACAGGGGGGGGGCAAGAAATACGTGTTAAACAATGTTTAGAAAGTTCCTTTCGGGAAAAACAAAAACAAGGAAAGGTACGCATTCGCGTTTCAAAAATAATAAGCGAGAAAAGAAAAATAATTTTTCCCTCCCTCCCAGGCACTTGTCAACCTACGCAAGAAGAGGCGTTCACGGTTGGTCTCGCGTCAACCCCTACGAGCTCTAACGGCCCCAACATGCACTTCAAAGAAAAAGAAATGGTAAAAGAAAAAAATATTCGGAAAAAAATGTAAATAACGATCGCAAGTAGACGCTTAAAGAAAGGTCACCTTTTCTTGACCGTTAACTACCTCGCATTCGTTTCGCTAATGACATACAACAGACCGAACAGAATGCTTTTGTTCCACGCACATGCAAGAAAGGGTTTGTTGCAATACCTCATGTAATTACTCTTCCACTTTCGTTTCTGTCGTTAAATATTCTCTGGAAACGTGTAATCTACCGACAAAACTTAGATTCATGGAGTAAACCTACTGCACACAAGATTACAAGAGGGCTACGAGAATTCTGCGAAAACTTTTGAGCAATATAATTATACAATTGCCAAGTTCATATCAGAGATGAAATGATTGGTATCTCAAGAGATCTATTAACAATTTTAATAACTATTATAAGAAGAATTAATAATATACAGGGTGGTTATAATTTAAGTTCCACTTTGAAATGATCATAAAAACAAAACTACTGACCAAATGTTATCAAACTTGGTAATAGTTTTAATGAAATCATGGGAATTTCTCCCCCCCCCCCTGAAAGAAAAAAACTCACCACCAGGGAGAATGGCGCAATAGGCAATAATGTTAAGCGGAATAAGATTTGGTGATAACGGTTTAAAAAGTGTTAAATAGTTTCTGAAACGTATTACACAGCATGATCAAGGTGTATCTCAACGCACTATTAATGGTGATAATCTAATTTGGTGGAACTGGAAATGCGATACACCGACATGTGGGTAACATTTCTCCAGAAATGCCACTGCTGAGAATGTAGAAAGCCGATTTAATTTGCTTTCAGAAAATGGGGGAAGAAGCCACATTTAACATACATCGTAACATATTTCAGAAACGCTTAAACACATTTTTAACAAATGTCTTCATGTCCTATTCATCTTACCATTATTGCATACAGCGCCATTTTTTTTTGTTTTTTTTTTGATGGAAAAAAATTTTTTATGTTCTTCTTTAAACTATTACTAAGTTTGATTATATTTGGTCTAGTAGTTTTGATTTCATGACCATTTCAAAATAGGAACTTGAATTATAATCACTCTGTGTATCGAAATTTCAAATAACGGACAGGAATGTAGAAAATTATCAACTGTAGGGGGTAACTGAAATAATGATGAAAATAAAAATCGTTGCGCTAACTTTTAAAGGGTCTATACCGGTAATAATTAAAACACAAACTAATTTTATTTGGAATTAACCATAATGAATGCATAACCTTTCGAATCTCTGTAGTTTCATAGATGCTAACATGCATTTTATTTTATTTTTTAAAATACAAATCTAATTTCATGCACTCGCATTATGTATGGTCAGTCTCAGTTAGTTTTGGGCACGACTAAGTCCAAAAGGAATTCTATTTATCTCATTTTGCTTAGTCCCGTCATATTTATAAACAGTTTGAAATAACAAGCGTATTATCTTGGAGTTAGGACTCATAATCTTAGGTAGTGGTTAGATGACACAAATGCATCAACAACCTCTCTCCAAATTTCGGCATTACAAGAATTACAGAATATTTTTTATGTGCATTAGACCTACTTACAGAGCAGTTTTTTGCGGAATCCAAAGTACGAAGGATTTAGGCATCTTAAGGTCTTATCACACGGCAAAATATCGTCAGCACTTTCCATCAGCAAACGACAACGAAAGTGACGTTACTTGTGTGACGTCACTTCAAAGTTTCATATGATTGGTTCAATTTCATTTGCGGACAATATTTCCAACGGCATTTTCTAGCTGGTTAGAAAAAGTTGTCGATTATGAAACCACTTGACCAGTTTTTGAGGGTAGAAACGGAAAAGTGCTGACGAAATTTCACCATGTGATAAGACCTTTAAGGAATGAATAGTTGACCGTACTCTCCCTTATCAGACCTGAGCAGGTCCGATTTAGCCCAGTTAGGGCCCGGGGCAAAAACTTTTTTGCCTCCCTCTACGAAAATTTAGCTGAATCCAGCCTCAGAAAGCCATAGATTCACGAAATATAGGTTTGTGTGTTCATATGATAAATTAAAGAAGTTTAACACTGACGGATTTTGAACTTTACTGATATTTTGTTGAAAAAAAGTTAATTAAAGAAGGAAATTTAAAATAAACTTTCTATTCGAGTCGGAGACCCTTCTGACGTGGGGGCCCGGAGCAACTGCCCTATATGCCCCTGCCTTAGTCAGGCCTTAGGAAAGGCTGGATAGAAAAGTCACTATCACTATCAGAAAGTCACCAGAACCCTTGCGAAGACTAACCAACTAAAAGAAATAAAAACGTACCAGCATTAGCTACAAGGAAATAGAAGAAAGAAAAAATAAATATTTTTCTTTCTTTCCTTTTCTTCGCTTTCTTGGTAAGATCATTATTTATGAATGAATGTAGGTGTGAATGTTAAGAATGAGTTGTACCATGTGATTAAATAATAATTCCTTCACATATAATAAGAAAACAAAGACACCAATAATATCCAGGCTTATATCAATATTTTTTTAACTAGGCCTAATTAAAATAATCGGAGATGTAGGACCACTGGTCCATTGTCCAAAATCCATCGCGACTTCTTCAGGGAATCCTTCAACTCTTAAGTTCAGATTTAAACGTCAAGCCATTGCGGCCCTCTGGCTCAGCAATGATTTTATTTCATTTCAGGAATTACGATAACAATCAAAAATAAATAATGCCTGTCTCAATTATAAAGCCAATTATGTGTTATTCTTCTCTTTGAAAGTGATCAATACAAATATACAAGACAAAGCACAGTTCGTATCGGAAAGTCGTAAAGATCTGAGTTCTCAGAGACTGCAATCAAATGATACTCAGGCCAAATTTAAATACGGAAAAAAAAGATACCCGACTTTCCCACCGACGATGGAACCATCCCATGTACATTTATCCATGCATGAGGGGAGGGGCATTTCACTTTCTGCTTATTACAAACTTCGGGAACTTTCAGTCCACGCATATGCAAACGCAAAGATGTGTACCCTCCCCTACCCGTCGTCATTCTTTTAACCTAGTCTGCAAGGAGTTAAATTTGAAGG
This sequence comes from Argiope trifasciata, assembly GCA_026543055.1. Taxonomy (NCBI): domain Eukaryota; kingdom Metazoa; phylum Arthropoda; class Arachnida; order Araneae; family Araneidae; genus Argiope; species Argiope trifasciata. The sequence goes on from JAPMOQ010062052.1 coordinate 513,216, forward strand.
TTAAATCCATTGAAGCGTGACCCGCGTAATGGATCCGAATAAGAGTTAAAACAACCACTCACAGTTTCCAAGTTGGAAAGTTGAGAAATCAAACACAGATTGTGGAGAGTGATATGAACATTCTGATAATAAAAGATGGCGAGGGATGAAGAATATTCACGCCAAGCATTAATGTAGGTGTTTAGACACATGGATTCAAGTCACAAAATGGCGAAGAAAAGATATGAAATTCCAGCCAAATGCATACAAATTCAATGGAAGATTCAATAAGCCACTTAGACTAACTGCCTCTCTAGTGCCCTAATTTCGAATAAATTGGTGATTGAGTCTTTCTTCCCAACAAGGAAAGTTAAAAATCAACCTTGAAGCTCATCATACAGCTTACTATCTCGAAGAATTCAACAATCACTTCAAATAAAATCATACTGGGAATTGAATATCCAGTTCTACTTCGTAAATTTTCAGAAGTATTTAGAAGCTGGAGTTGAAATTAACCAACTGATTGCGTTAACGGTTCGTGTTATATACAGGGAATAAAACTATGTATTAACTTTATAAACTTCAGATAGTTCGAGAACGAACGGCAAAACACTATATACAAATCCAATAATTGCAAAATAGACATTTATATAAAATTTAAAACGAATGAATAAGTATTAGAAATTACGCCATTTGAAAGAGGTGACATTTCTACTGTCAACAATATTTATGTTTTATTATAATTTAATTAATGCCAAATCTGTGCGAATTAGCGTATCGAAATATTGAATCTCTAATTTTAAATCTGCTATTAAATAAAAGTATGAAGTAATTTAAAAAGCAAAAATCACTGAGAAATACTCCAATATCACAAATGCTATTTTATATTATCATAGCAGTTAAAATAATAATAATTTACCTAAATAAGCTGGTGTCATCTAATTAGGAAGTTAAGTAAATTTGCCAAAGGATAAGAATAATTTAAGCTATCATTCCCTGAAAAATTTAAGAAAATCGAAAGGCATTGAGGACATAGGATAAAAACTTTATTTAAGTTTTAATTTTTTGTTTGTTGTTGTTTCTTCTGACACTTGCCATTGAACAAGCCCAACCCCTCGAAGACAACAATTTAAGTCTATAGGGAGCGTCTCTTGTTTTAGAAGCGCCAACTAGAGCAAAGAATACAATTTAGATACTTCAAATGTTACATTTGCGTGCACAACCCCTTTTCACAGGGGAGTACATTCCTACAACTCACAGATTGAACACAGAGGAAGAACAACCATGCCCGAATTGGAACTCGAACGCAGGAAGCCCACATCACGGGGAAGACGCGCTACCCCTATGCCAGGACGCCAGTAAGTTATAATTTATCAAAAATTTAAATAATAATAATAATAAAGAATAAAGTCAATACCCTAAGTTTAAGAATAAAGTAGTAGTTCAAACAACAAATGACTGGTTATATAAAATAATACACAGGATAGTAAAATTAGCGTACAGGATATATTTCCATAAAAAACATCGAAACATTTCCCTCAAGGTCAAACAAGCAGAAATTACAACTCAAGTCAGGAACCAACTGTTCCACTTTCGCAACAAGAGAATTACTGATTACTTCGATGTTTGCAAAGAAATTGCCTGCCCAAACTAGAAACTGTTCCTCGCGCCGACGTCGAAGCAGCTGTTCGTGCCGGCTCTGAGAGTTGGTCAAATACAATAAAACAAAACAAGCTGCCGATTCAAGTGGTAACCAAATATAATGGTCCCCGCTAGGGTTTAACATAAAGAAGAAAGAAAAAAATTAGATGCGGTTTCCGGGTTGAAGCCAAGAAAGTTTTCTGACCACTCATTGAGTCAGTACTTGGTGTGCTGACTCATAGGCCCAAGAAGGTCAAAGCGCTTCGTGTTCTGAAGAACACAAGGGTTGTACCTGTTGCTGTGATTCTATCAAAAACGCGTAGGGTGGTTTAAAAAAATGATTTATTTTGCCATTTTTTTTTCTTTCCTCCTGTTTCACGAATCTTATGTTGACCTCCTTATGAAAATAGTGGGATTCGACATGTCTTTCACAATTAAAACATGGGTCGCTTAATGATTCTGAAGTTTAATAATACAAAGAAAAGGGCGTGGAAGGTGTTATTGATCCATGTTTTGAGATGCGTGAGCGGCAAATTAGCATTAAATTCAAAATACTGTCATTGTGACAGTGAAAAAAAAAGTCAATTATACAGTGAGTCGATTACAATTGCGATCTTCAGTCCAGTAGCAGGTGGTGGCATTCAAAACCATTTAAGAGCAATGGTAAGAATGAATATAAATGCATTCAACAAGCATGCCCTTTAGTTTAGTCATTCTTGTCGAAAACGATAAGTGTGCCACACACAGTTTTCAATCACATTTATTCTATTTTTGTTTCCTCCAACTTTTGTCAAGTGGTAATACGTCACTTAAAATCACTAATACTACCGCTTCAAAACACAAGGCCAGATGTCGCCAGTTTTCTTAATAAATTTCTAGGTCGATTCTTCTCAACACGCCATATCCAAGATTATAGTTATTTCTAATATCAAAATGGATAACTCGAGGTTACGGATTGGAAAATTCCGAGTTCGAATACTGATTGACTTGCAATTAAGATGCATTATAAACAGTTTGTGAATATTTTAAAGTTCTTTATTAGATTTATATATTTATTTTTAACAACATAAAAATTTTAAATAAAATTTAAAAAAAAACAATAAAAAATTTAGAGAAAAATTAAGAATTACTCACATAAAACAACCAAAAACATTTTAAATAAATATTAAGCCGTTTTAACCCAATAAGCTAACTACCCTCTAGTAGTGATGTCGGACAGAAGCAAATCAAAATTGTTTTGTATGTTTTTATTCAAGAAATAACGATTTCCCGGAACTACGACTACCCTCGTTTCCTAATCTCGTAAATGAAATCAAGGCCTACTGCAACACTTGCGGTTTTGCCTAACATTAAGCAGATAAAAAAGGCCTGAATTATGTTTCACTTTCGGGAAAACGAAGAGAAAGCGCTCTTTTTTAATAGCATTTGAATTATATGGCCGAAAAAGGTTGCATTTAACCGATTTAAGAGAAAAACTGTATTTACATTTGTATTCATTTGATTTTGATGATTTTTCTTCATACTGCTTAGCTTTCATAATCATTCTTTTTAAAAAAGAATTCCTTGATTAGGATAACCATTTTTTTTTTTTTTTCGTTTAAATTTCTGCATTTGTCTTCTCAATATGTAGAATTGAACTGAAATGCACATGAAATTCAATTATTATAAGTTGCCTATTTTGCCAAAATAGGTAACTGATTGTAGGTCTGACATAATCCAAGAATGAATATAATTTTGATAGAAATAGAAAAATCAAAATATACTCATGTTAGAGAATGCATAAACATAACAGAAGTTAGCACAAAGTGTATAGTACCTGATTTTTAAATTCATTCTTAACCAACATCTTCAACCAGTCATTATAATTTCTTTATATGGTTAGTTCTGTGGTAGCGGGATGATAGGCTGTTTTTTTAAGTGTTTTCTGTCCCGGATTGCTGACACTTTAATTTTGTTAAATATATCAGGAATAAACAAGAGAAATCCGTACTACAATCAGTACAGCGGTTCTCCTGCCGCATAACAGCATTTACAAACCCCAAAAACTTGAAAATGTTTCCCACCGGTAATAATTCTATATCTTAAGGATAGCAGAATTCATCATACCGCATTTGTGTACCATCAGCATTCTTGTGGGTTGGGGTGAACTGAAAAAGGAATTTAGAATATGTGGGGAGCATACCTTCGGATGAATGAAATCCCCCCATCTCCAATAAAATGGTGCCACACATCGTATGCAGTAGTGTCTCCCCTCCCCAACATATATCTATATATATTCTTGAATCATAGCTTATTCTTTTTTTCGATGAATAGTGGCCAATAATTTTCTCAGAATGTATTTAACTAAACTTGATATGGAACATGAAGCTGAAGTTAAAAATTTTATATACTACTACAAAATCTCGTTAGTAAAAAGAAATGTCGCATAATGCAAAGTGGATTTGTTTTATAAGCTGGGCAGTACATAATCCAGAATTCTTCAATAAATTGGATGCAAAATGCTTTTCAATAAAATCATAATAAATATGCGCAATGAAATAAATGATTTAGTGTAATGGTTTGAAAATATGTGATTTAGTGTAATGGCCTTGGGTAATACTTGGTATTCACATACGAAGATATGGGCAAAAGTTAGTAAAATATAAAAAGTAAATAACATGAAAAATAGTGATATTCAAATATTTCATATAACGACAAAATAGTGGAAATAAAAAGTAGATACGTATTTACAAGACTGTGAATCCCTACATTAGAATTTTAAAAAATTCCTTAGAAAATGTATCTGTTTTATAGTTAATAAAGTGGCTTGGCCCACACAAACTTTCTAAATGCATTTTAATGTGAATATTGAAATTTTAAAAAAATAGGTCGGGTTCGGAATTTTTAATACTCAAAAAGTCTACATTATTACAATGCCATTAAAATACCTTGTCTTCATTCAATATAAATTTATTTGTAAAACGAAAAACTAAATTCCTTAGAGAAACAAAATTCCGATTCAGTAAGACTTTATCCATTAGTCTATTAATCGTCTATCTAATACTATAATACGAGGAATGGTTGCCAAGTCGAAAATCGCCCCAGAACTAATAAACTCCGGTAAACTTGGGGGTCTGGGGTTTTTGGCCACGAGGAATCGATTGGCGCCGGTTTTGAAGCACTACGGTCGAGCAGTTCGGAGTAACAGATAGGATATTTTCAAACTTTATTAGTTCGCCATAATGGCTACTTAAATTTTCAAGCGGTAACGTGCTGCCATCTGTAGCCAATATGGCGAACTAATAAAGTTTTATGTTTATGCTGTTATAGGTTTATAATATGTTTCTTATGTATGTATATATGTTTGGTTTTTCTAAATAAATTTGTCGAAAATATTGAACTTCAACACACTTCAATCTTTACCTTTACTTTACCTTTGTATAGAATAGTTCCCTTTCCAAACTCTAACTTTGTTTAGAATAGTTTACAATGGTGCACTTTAACCGGTTATCTTTTCACCAATGGTTTCACAAATTTTCTTATGGCATGTATTGTTTTGATAAATCACAATTGAAAATTTAAATCTTCGAGTTAGCTTCGATACCTGTTTTCTCCGAGCGGAGCTCGGTCACCCCCTGGTATTTAAAAATAAACAATTTTCAAACTACAAATGTATGTTGGGATTTCGCCATTTTTTAATATCATATGAAAGCTTATGATCCAGTAATTAAGCTCAAAATTTTTGCCTATTCTCAAACATTTTCTCTTTTCGAACTAATTCTGAAAAACATCACTTCATTATATATTTTCTAATGGCAAGCGCTTTGACAAAATTCTTCTGTGCCGAATTCGCCAATCTTTACTTCATTTCATGACCTCTTCATACACTTTTAACAGATTCTGTACCTTATGCCCCTACAATTTTTGAGAAATATCGCAAAATAAAACCTTGATAGAGACCTAGGCCTCAGCAACTTAACTGATTTCTCCATTTTATTTCGTCACTTTGTAATCATATTAACCAATCAGAATACTCTATATTTATTAGGCAAATATAATTTAGAACAAAGCTTTCTTTTGATGTGATAAGATTAATTCTATTAATGCGGCGATTCAACAGTTGGTGCAGAAGGTAGATAAAATATCTTTCATCATATTGATTTCTAAACTAATTTTATCTCAATTACCTGGAAATGTACTTCGTCATAATATGCTTTTCTTCAAAAAAGAAACTCACATGCCCATCATACACCGACTTGGAGTAATCAGATTCCACAGGTGGTGGTTATTGGAGATAAAATCCAAACACTCGAATTTCATATCAGGCGAATATAAACATAATAACACATTTCCCGGAACATCCGTCTGCGAGTGATATCTGACCGAGAATATAATTTTTTTTTCTTTTCTTTCCTTTCCCGCACCCCCTTTCCACATCCGCCCGCCGAAATAATCCCATCCAGCGACGCAGGTTTTTCGCACGGCGAGAGTTACACGAAATTCGGAAGGGTGGCAGTGTCGGTGTGTGAGGGGAGGCGATCGGAAACGACGATGGGGAGGAAATTGAGCGGATAGGATGAGAAACCTGCGAGATCGGGGTTGCCGCAGATAAAGACGGTAGCGCTATTTTTGAGGCGATATTGTATGTATTTTGCCAGAAAAGAACATTAATAAATTGCAGAGATCAAAAGGGCAATTTTTAGTAAATTGCAATGAAATATATCTAATAAAAATTTTATACTATCAATTTTTAGATTATCATTCAGTAATCAATGATAAATCAAATATACAGCTTAGATAAAGCTATTAGCAACCAAACCCTGACCGGACAGCCCGGTCTTTTCCAAAATGACGATAGTGATTAATCAGAAAACTTAATTATGTCACATATTTCTACTTATCAACTGGGATTTCCATCAATATAATGAGAAAATGTTTTATGTTCAGAGAAAATAAATGTAAAAATATAAATCAATTCGTGTAAGATAGCCTATTGCCATGGAGGGAAATAAAGTATGTTTTAAAACATGCAAATTATATTATATTATATATATATATATATATAGGATGCACCTTTCCATTCATCTTGTTCTTGCTTGATAGGATTTATTGACTGAACAGTAGCAAATAATTTCATAAACCTCGTTCCGACGGCCTTTTGTCTTTATGCCGAGTTCTAATGACCCGTGAATCTTCAGACTGGGCACACTTTCCCCTCTTGAACCTCTCTTGCGGTTTTCTGCGCTACTTTGATGTCAGTCCAGTTTGCCGATACTCGTTGGAACACGGCTTTAAGCATTATGGTCGTAAATCTGCCCTCTGACCAACAGTAGGACCCCCCCACCTGTGGACGTTGATAGGGAGCTTCCTGCAAATTGTCGCTGAAATGAACGGACATCAAAGAACCCCTGAAAGCAACAAGAGAGTGGGAAATGTGCTTGTCTCCAGATGCCAGCGTGTTATCGGAATAGGGCTTTAGCAAAGTCAATCATCAAAAAGTGCTACTCTAGGAATTCTAAAGGCCTGTGTGTAACACGGTGAAATTTCGCCAGCACTTTTCCGTTTCTACCCTCAAAAACCGGTTAAGCAAGTTTCATAATCGACAACTTTTTCAACCAGATCGAAAATGTTGTCGGCAAACGAAATTCAACCAATCATCTGAAACTTTGAAGTGACGTCACACAAGTGACGTCACTTTCTTTGTCGTTTGCTGGCGGAAAGTGCCGACGATATTTTGCCGTGTGATAAGGCTTTAAGACAAGTAGTAACTAAAGCAGAGTTATCATTTTCAATTTTAAACAGCGTACTAAAGATGTGTGGGGGAGAACTAATTCAAAATGGCCAGACTCTACAGAGAAGCGAAAGAAAAGCAAACTGGCATAAATTTACATAATAACAAACACAGTAACGAATTATGTCATACCCACGTATCATATCAGAAATGTTTATATATCGGATGGGAGGTTCCCTTATCTTTATCTGCACCGTATTCCCAGCAGGAGTGCCACTGTGTAAACAGAAAAGCCGTTGCCGAACTGGTTCATCAAAAGTAGAAGACAACACAACCACCTCCAACAAACGGTCCGTCTAGACAGGAAGGCTCTCGAATAACCCACTTCAGTCGCAAACAGACGAGATAGGGAGATGGCTTTGAAGTGCCCAAACGCTTACCTCCACGCTAAGACCATAAACGTACTCTTCAAAAGCATGGGCATACTGTCTTTTCAGGCGAGAATTTATAATTTTCAATAATTCAGGCCATTTGTGCAACTCAGATTCATTTCAGACCATTTGTGAAAATTATTTCTAGAAATGAACATGAAATTAATTTTACTAATTCTATTGGCATAAGTAAGATCTTTCATAATGATCTTAACATAATAATGTTTATAAGCTGGCCACTAACTATAAATTGGATGGTTTTATCCATTCGCAAATTAAGAAAATTGTTCAAAGCCCTCTTGTAGTTCAAAATCGAATGAGTTGCCTTTTAAAGTTGATATTAGTTTTGTCTTGAGCAGTAGGTATTTACTAAAGAATTTTTTAAATTTTTAATTCGATTCTTAATTGAAAATGATAGAAATGATAAATTTTTTTTCAATCATTATGGAGCACATTTTCGTCCGAAAACCATTTTTACACTTTAAAATTTTGAAAATATTTTTAGAAGTATTTAAAAATATTTTCAAAATATATTAGCAATATATTCAAAAAATATATATTTCCATATTTTTAGACGTAGTATAGCTACTAAAATAATGAATCGATTATTTCAGTAACTAAGTTTATTTACTGGAAATAAGATTTTAATGCATGCGCTAATGTTTATATACTTAATTAATGTAAAATTTATGTATTGCATTTAATACTGCAATTAAATATTTTTACGCTTAAATTTCCATTGTAATATTTAAAAATCTATTATTAACGATATAAAGGGAGATAATTGAAACGTTACATTCACGATGAAACGTTACTTTATAACCCGATGCTCTTATTCCTTTTAAACTCTTATCAATAGTTTATAATATGATGTAATAGAAATAATTATTTCAATCACAAAAAACTGCAGTCAAATAACAACAAAAACATTAAAACAAATGATTCTGAATCAGGTGGTTGTGTAATCAGACTGCTTGAGGCTGTCGGATAACAGAATTTTGACGCGAGTTCAGAATTCAGCCCAACCATAGATCCACTGGCTAACATTAAGCCAGGTATTCACGATCACTCAAAGCCACAGCAATGGAAAATATTCATATTATATTTTTCATAAACATTATGATTTGGTACGTGCACATTATTAATCAATTCATGAGTTGTAAATAATTCCATATCAAATCCATGATGAAGCTGAAAAAGTTCGAAACCTTCTTGGAAATCCCTCCCTTCCTCTTTTTCACAATATTTGAGAAATGGCCAAATTTTCCATGAAATGAAGCAACATATATATTAAAATTACAAGATCAGATAATTACAGAAATGTACGTTTATATAAAACAGGTAGTCCCTACATGAGTACGAAATAAATCAAAACTTTTTAATTTTGCTGCGGTACTTTTTTTATAAATATTCTGCAGAATAATACAAAGAAAATATCTTAAAATACCGTCGCAATCGCGTTTTCTTTTTATTATTGTGTGTATGTGTCATCTAAATGTGATTTGACGGTTGTTTCCCTTATCCTGACATCATCAGACGGAGAGACAAAAACCGCGAGAAAACGAAGTTCACCACCACGACCGTCCCTTGATTACCTTGCCACTTCCTCTATTACGCTGGCGATTACCACCCCCGCACACAAACATTGCTTAACCGTGACGCTCCTTCCAAATGCACGGGGTCTTCCAGCAAAAAGACATAAAAGAAAACGAACGCAAACACTAAAGCGATAACGATCAGCGAAGACCGTGGGCGAGGTCTATTGTTGTGAAGAGAAAGTCAGTTGACTGTTATCGGGCAACTGGTGGAACGGTCGGAAAGGTATATTTAAGGTAATCCCTTTGTCCTTCAAGGTCAATTTAAAAAAGAAACACGTGATGTCGATAAGACTGCTTTAATCGGATTGGCAAGGAGAAGGTGTAATAAAGGGAAAGATAAGACCCCGAATTGCAGTTGGTGGCCCATTCTAACGAATCTCCTTACGAAACGAAGATATGACAGACTTTTATCAGCTGTCAAACAAGTACCCATCTCAAAAGTGAAATTACAATCAAAGATAGTTCGAACAGGCGCAAGGTAAAAGCTTCTTTACATATCATTACACTTAATTAAATAATCCTGAATATTGCCCTGATGTATTCAAAAAATACATTGAATATTACAAAAGAATACAGCAATTAATGGAATCAACAATCGATATTTTGCACAATTTACTTATGCATGTAAAACTGAAACGGGAGGAAAATTTGAGACAAAATTTGAATTCAATGAAAATGCCAAACACAGCGGTCTATATACTGTAAATAAGAGTAGATAGGACTGTAAATGTACTGTATAGGGCGTACTTGTGTACATAAAGGCCTTATCACACGGTGAAATTTCGATAGCACTTTTCCGTTCCTATCCTCAGAAACCGGACAAATAAGTTTCATAATCGACAACTTTTTCTAACCAGCTAGAAAATGCCGTCAAAAATATTGTCCGCAAACAAAATTCAACCAATCATGTGAAACTTTGAAGTGACGTCACTTTCGTTATCGTTTGCTGACGGAAAGTGCCGACGTTATTTTGCCGTGTGATAAGGCCTTAAGACACTACTAAGATTGTATTGTCAGCTCTTTTACTAACGGTTACATGGATTAATAAAACAAACATTTTAAAAGGTCTCATTTTCTTCTTTGCTTTCATTTCTTTTACATCTCATTTACATAATGCTCACACATATCGATGAGACGGTTGCAGTGTAATCTCTAGTTTTATGCCGGATCATCTACCACAAAAAATTATAGCAAAATAATTTATTTAACAATGAGCAAAACAGTTTATTCCTTTGTTTCAGAAGATAGTTATCTAGGTGCACTGAATGAATGAATTAAATTTTTCAGGAATATTTCGAAGAAATTTGATCAAAGTTAATGGAATTAATTCTGTAATGGTTTTCACAAAAGGAAATTAAACTTTTTGCACGAAAATTCTTTATTTGGAGTAACTATCATCCATCATCCATCCATTCTGTCTATTATGCAAAATTTTTCATAAAAGAATTAAAAATGAAATAGCACGTTATTTTTTCTTCTCTGCTCGATTATCTTCAATCTATTCTTCTTATCTATTATTCTGATGAAACATGCCACACCGAAAGCGGAAACTATGCAATAATTCTATTTTAAATATGGAATATCCTCATTTATTCATTGAATTGCACCTACATCGGCAGCTAATGGGGTATGTCAGGAATAGAGAAACACCGATATGTCTGTGGGGTGGAAAACCAATACTGTTACATTTTTAAGTTGATTCACAGAGAGATGAAAAAATTAATAGGCAAAAGAAACACATATATGAAATTATTGAAAAGTTTTTACCAAATCTATTGATTATTTTCAAATAAATGTAATTAAAACAATATATTTTTTTTAAATTAATAACATATCTGTAGGAATGATTTTCATTTTTTAATCAATAACATATCTGTGGGAATGATTTTCATTGATTAAAGTTTGCAAAGTCAATTTTTGAAGAATGATCTTGGCTTTTCTTGGGTGGAGGGGAGTGTTTTGTGCTTTGAATTTTCTACTTTATTGTTCTATAAAAACCGAAACAAGTAATAATCAAACAGTGAGAGATCGGGAAATTTATTATAGGAGCTGAAGAACTTTGCATTTTAATTCTTCTATTTTTTTAGAGAGATTGGCAAAATGTATTTTGAAATTATCGTAGTGGTTTTTCAGAGTACTTATTTAATGTGTTCATTTCATCATATTGGAATGGCTCGAAAAGATTCATTTCGATGTTCCACCAAATATAAAACAACGTTTCAAAGGTTCCACCCAGCCTTAGTAAAAATATCAGGACAACTCAATTAGTACTTAAGTCTACAGAACAAATATTTAAAAAAAAAAATTCATTTGCAAATAAACATTACTTAGGAAAATTTGCTTATATATGGTATATTTCAAAGCAAGGATTTGCTCAAAGAGCAATACTACAAAGTTTACAATGAATTCTAGTTTCGTTCAATAACTTCTTCCAGTTTCTATTCGATTCTTTTCTTCTTTTTTTTTTTTAATTAACAAGAAGTGCATATTATCTGAAAGGATCACAAACATATGTAGTCCATACTTTTATAGTTCAAATAGTTAAAAGCAGACCCAAGAAATTCTCAAACTTAGTTGCCGTCACCAAAAACGGTAACCCAAGTGATGCTTCGACTTAGTGTTAAAATTTCCACCATCTTTTTTTTTTTTTTTTTTTCTTTTGTAAAATTATATTTAAAAGAAAATTTTTATTCTTCAAAAAAGAGCAATTTTGTTCTATTAAACTTCTTTCGAAAAGAACATTACTGTTCGTATCTGAAAAATTTCCGTTAGCCGAGGACGAAATACGGGTCATTTTGGTTTTGGTTTCTAAAAATGCATCGCCATGTTTTGAGAACTTCTGTTTTCTATATTCTACAATGTTGAAGACATTTCATCCACACATAAAAACCTACTCAACAGTTTACACGCACAGCAGTCCCAACTCGAAACAAATTTTATTAGGCCATTTCTTATTCACTCATTTTCCTTACAGGATCTGTTTTAATACTCGAAAACACTATTGTTTAAAAGAATAACGATCCTAAATCCGAGTTTAAAAAATTATCACAAGTAAGTTAAACTTACTGTTTGCTGAAGAAGTATGTTCAATGAGTAAAAGTTTAAGCTCAAAAATTATTGATCTTTATTATGGATTACAATCAAGTTTCAAGAAGTCCACTTTCCTCTTCTGGACACTAACGTGACGGAACGCATTTCACTTCCTTAAAAAGAAACGGAACTTCGGACAAAGGAGAAAAATATCAGTAGAAAGTGGACTCGAAATTAGCAGATTATATCTTAACTCCATGCGGAGGCGGAAGAAAGGTACTGATGGGCATTTTTATTCCTCGCGTTTATTCCTTTCATTGTTAACAATTCTAATCTGAAGATAAGCATCCAGTAAGCAGATTTTGGTGTTCTTCGAACGTAGAAAAAAGTTTGAATACAGAAATTAATTCAGGATTTCAAAAATAATAATAATAATAATAATAATTTTTGGCGGCATTCTATTTAACTACTCTAATTTTAATAGTTAAATTTAAGAAATTATTAATTATTTTTTGTAGTTAACATATCTACTAACTACTTTTTCAATAAGGTCTGCGCAAATTTTTTTATTTAAAAAAAACCTGGAAATCTAAAAAAATATATAAAAGCAAAAGTCGCTAAAAATAATCCAGTTAGGAACTGAAAACGGAATATTATAAGAAAAAAAACTTAATAAGTCATTAATATATAAGAAAGATGTGATTAAAATTTTAATCTACATAATTTATTTCTCCCGCTTTTATTTCCTTGTCTTTTCCCAGATTTTTGATTAAAATAAAACATTTTTTACTTTTTAATGAACTAATATTGAGTGTTTTTAAAACTTTACTTTTATTTTTATTCAAGAGAGATTTTTATTTTAGAATCTCAAATTTTTTTTTATGCCTTCAGAGTCGCAGAACCTACTCATTTTTTTTTCCCCCAGACGAAATGGGATTGTAAGAAGGAAAAAAAAAATGAATGTTTTGAACTAGAGAAATAACTTAACCTAGTTACGACACGCTCGGATTGAATAGCAAAAACTACGCTGCAAACTATTGAACTTTGTTGTAAAAGATCTAAATATATATTTCTCTTAGTTTAAATATTTGAAAGAATTAAATTGTAGGTAATCAGTAATAATTATTCTGTAAAGATAAACAAAACCGATATTTAAAAAAAAAAAAAACTTCTAAAACAAAAATTGCTTAACACATTGCCTTCTGGTTACAAGATTGCCCATTTTCGGCATGCCGAACATAAGGACGGGGTCACGAGATATCTCGTTTTCAAGATTATATAAGACATACGCATAGAATAGAGCTTATTGGGGCAAACTTGTACACTCTAAAATCTAATGACTTTTGTTATTTATGAAGCAATAATAAATGAGACACGCAACACGAGAAAACTCGTGAGCAATCCATAATAGATGGGACGAGAAAGGCGAGAAAATTAGTGAGTAGCTCTTAATGTCTTGAAACAAGATACTGTGCATGCCGAACGCCATTGCACAAAGAAATACGCTTCACACTCTAAAACATTTTTCAAGTCTAAAATAAATAAAATATGAAAACTCTTATATAATAAATAGATGTATAAAACAAATGATAATATTTAAGAATACTACGTGTAAATATAATACTAAACATAAAAATAAACATGTATCCTAGTGATTGTCAATCACGCTTCTAGAGCGTTCAAATACCTGCGGGCTCTGCGTACGCATTCAGGGCTGTATAACCCGTGTTAATATTTTTAATTCTTTCTATGCAAAAAGCTGACTCGAAGCATTAAGGCGACTTTCACAATTCTACAAAACATTTTCAAGATGGTTACCATTTTTAAGCTGAAAGAAGTGATACTCTGAGCGAAAAAAGACAAGGAAAATAAAGAAAACTAGAGGAAACGATACGTCTCTAGCTCCCCGTGCGTGATCCAGAACGAAGGGTTGCCATAAGCTGAATGTGGGGGTGCTCGTTTGGTCGTTAAGGGGTCGATAGGTCACGCTGAGAAAAGTCTGGGAAATTCGCATGGCACGGAACAGGAAATGGAAAGTATTAGAGAAATTAAAAAGAATACATCCGCGGATTAAATACTTATCCCACGTTCCCCTTCAGTAATTTCGGAAATATATGTGAAGCTAAGTGGATTTAAGTGAATTGGATTTATGAAATAGGCGGATACTATTCGACAACGGATTGCAAAACCCTCCGCACTTTTGCGCATGCCTTAGAATGGGTTTAATTCGTTAAAATAAGGGTGAAAGAAAAGACTAAAGGAAAAGATGTTTACTTTTAACAACGAAGATTCGTGGTTTTATGAGTTGTAAATATTACAGATAATTAGTAATACAGGAGGAAAAAGTACTAATACGCAATAAAATATTTCAGATCAATTTTTATTTAATGATAAACATTAAATAAAAATATATTAAATTATGAAGAATAAATGAAAAAAAATTTCCTTAAAATTTGGTAATTACTTATTTACAAAATAAAAATGATCCTTTATATACTAACATTTTTCATTTTATATGTTATTGAATTTTTTCGGCAATATTTAAAGATTAACAAACATGTGGGGAAAAAATTAAAGAAAAAGTATTTAATGGATAAAATGCAAAGTCAAAGGTGAATACCGGAAATGCGCTCATCGTTTTCATCTCACCTCTTAATGAGATGGAATCGTCCAATGTGGTCATTTCAGAATTAGTTGACAACAGTAGTTAAAGAGATCAACACTTACAGAATACTCGAAGAAAAAATAAAAAATAATAATAATAAATAAATAAATAAATTATATTTGTAATGGAATGTAGATCATTATGATCCGTGCAGAGGAAGCAAGAGGACCCATGTTTTGGGGAACATTTTTTCAACTATCAATCAATTTCAATTTCACACAAAACTTGAAAAACAGGACAAGACATTAATGCGCACACCTCAACAGAACCGCATTTTATCTTGTTATTTACAATCGCAATGTACTATGGACGAACTTAATCAGGCTTTACCATCTATTATCCAAAAAGAGAAGATAGAGTAATGCAACTGCCACATAATTTGTTTTCATTGAAAAACCAAATTTATTACAGTAATAAACACAGATTAAATTTATAATTTTTTTTATTTAAAAAATATATAATTCAATTTAATTTAAATTATTCTTACAAAAAAGGAGGGCCCTTTTTAACGCAGACTGCGATAACTAAGAAATGCTAAGCGATATTCAATTTAACAACAAGAGGAAAATAAAATTCAAAAGCCCACAAATGATTTAATAACCCACTCGTAAATTATACTTAAAGTTTTCTTTTGAGGGACTTCACAGTTACTAAAAGCTGGGAATTAGAGCTTCCTTTTTTTTTCCTTTTTAGCACGATTACTTTCAAATCTTTCTTAGAAACTATCAATCACATTGTTTGCATCACGTATTTTTCAATGGAAAGTTGAGTTAAAAATACTAAATGGCAGGAAGCAGGATTGCGGAAAAAGTAGTAAGTGCGCATCACAGATGCCTTCCGTATCCTTCGTAATTGTGGCATCAGTATTTTTTTATGTCGTTCACAAATTATGATAAGAACCGATTAACTATAGACAGAAGATAGATTAATTTATCATTCAAAAATTACGATGAGAACCGATTAGCTATAGGCAGAAGATATGCTAATTCATCGCTCACAAATAATGAAGGGAATCGATCAGTTATAGGCACAGGATACTTTGCACAGGCACTTTGGTGTTGAATATAATGTGCTTAACGAAAGGCCAAACCATATCAATGTAAATAAGTAAAAAAAAAAAAAGAGAGACTGATTTTAAAATTTTAGAATACTTTTTTACAAGATTTGAAAAAAGCGAAAAGTTGAACATGAGGGGATCTTATCAAGTAAGAGAGACAATTAAGGCTGGGCTTTTTAAAAACTGCAAACGCTGGACATTGAAATTTAGGTATTCTGACAGCATATGTTCAACAGAAATTCGATAATTACATTCTCAGCACAAGGGTAGTTGTTCAACCCGAGGTAATAAATACATTGAAGTTTACAGCCCAAATCAATAAAGATTTTACATAATTGAACAAACATTTTTTAAAACTCTTGTATGTAATGAACTGCTTGATTAAGAGAAAAAAGCCATTGAAAGAGAAAACTTTGAAATAATAGCAAATGCTTTCAACTAACATGAATTGAGTCAACTGACCACCATCAACTAGTACAACCCGATACGGCTGTGCTTTCACCTTTTTTTTTTTTTTTTTTTTTTGAAAGAAAAAAAAAACTTTCAGTGTATAATGATCATTAAATAAATAAATAAAACAAGATCATACTTCTTTCTAACCCTTGATTCGAGGAAAGCAATTTCTATAGCAGGTGTGTCATTAGTGTCGTTCTCACAACTGCTGACAGATCAAACCAATTAAATTTTATTGGAAATGCTATCAAACATAATATGTGGGAAGGCTTCGAAAGAGTTACAAACATTATAGCTAATTATCCCATTTTGTGAAAACAATATGCAGACGATTAAAAAAAAAAAAGAAAGATTTTTTGGCACATTTTCAAAAAAAAAGGGGGGGAGGGGAGGAGGATGACTAATATGCAACAGAAGAAAAATTACAATATGATGGAACGAAAATGAGAAAATGAAATTGAGATGAAAACCATATAGCATTTATTCGTGGAAAAAATATTTAAATTTGATGATAATTGATTAAAGGTGGCAAATACAAAACTTCACCATTTTATTCTTTCGTCATTTTTTATTAAAGATTTTAAAGTTATAAATGTTTTGGTTATTACCATTTACTATGATTGTCTTATAATTGCTAAATAAGTCTTGTATTTTTAAGGTTTATCCCTCGCCAAATGGATCGACTGATGTAGCCTAGAAGTAAATTCATTGTCTCGTGGCTGACCGAATCCAGATTCAACCGAAGATCCGTTGTGTATGTAAGTATCCATTTAATCCGTCCGGGATTAAAAATTATGAAACTTGTCCCTAAATAGTGCTAATTTTGCTATCAAATGTCATGGAAGCATAATTAAATTAAACTTTAGAACATATTAAGAAAGATCAATATATTAAGAAGAGTTAAAAGAGTTATATTTTAGGAAGAGTTACAGTGCTGAACAATAAAAATATTTACAAAAATTATGTGATGATTTGGGCTTCAAAGAGTTAATGGGAATGAAATCAGACAAGAAGCGTTTATAAGAGACAGGATGCCTGTTTATTATAAAATTATTAATCTAACAGCTTTCAGCTGGCAGGAAGCGAAAATAAACAGAAAGGTGCTGGCTCAAGTACCGTCCTAGCTATCTATCTACATTCAAAATAATGAAGTAGATCCTATAATATCCGTCACACATTTTAGCTTCATTGGTTATAATGTCACAGCTATATATAAAATATACATTACAGTACTGTTGTTTAGAGTGCGATCAGTGGAAAATCAAGACTAGGTCACACTGCCAATTTTGAAAATTTAAGAAATGGCCTATGATAAATGCTGTAATTAAATGAACAAAAAGAATGATTCATGCGATTTTTTCACATTAGTAAATTTTTCAAGTTTGCTCGAAATATCCAGAAAAAGTCCAAAAACATATGACAAGGACTCAAGGAAATATTGTTTACACGTATATAGTATAGCGCTGTGTGTGTGTATTTAATCCAAGGAAAAATTCTTCTTTACTTCTTCTTGTTTATTTTTACACACACACAAATATATATATATACAAAACATGGACGACGATCACAATATATACAAGGAAGCAAGAAATATAATATTGAAAAATGCCGCTAACAAGAGCGAACAAGGGAAACAAAATATATTTAAAAATGCCGCTAACTAAAGAGCAAACAAGGTAAGCATAATATATTTTAAAATGCCGCTAACTAAAGAGCGATCAACGTAAAATAATATATTTTAAAATGCCGCTAACTAAAGAGCGAACAACGTAAACATAATTTATTTAAAAAAGGCCGCTAACTAAAGAGCGAACAACGTAAACATAATATATTTAAAAATGCCGCTAACTAAAGAGCGAACAACGTAAACATAATTTATTTAAAAAAGGCCGCTAACTAAAGAGCGAACAACGTAAACATCGAATTCTTTTAAATATTTTATATTTGAAAAACAGAAATATGCTGTTGACAACGAGCGCACGTGATAAAACTTTTTGCCGCTAACGGAGAGCGAGCGAGGTGCCTGCTTTCCCCAGTTTCATTTTTACATATGAACAAGTATAAAAAGAATAGACATACAAGTACAATAATTAACTAAATCAAAAATTAAAAATAATGAAATCACATAAACAAATATCATGGAGGATTTTGGGAGGAAATTAGACAATAGTTGCTTAATGTGGAGGTAAGCATGGAAAATCTGCAAAAAATCTATCTGATAAAGCCCACTTTTGGTTTCTTCATTTTTCAATATAATGTCGTTGGACTTAACTCAATTAGAATGGCCCATACACGCAACGAAAAGAACAAGTGTAAGGTTGTTAAACAACTGACAGAATCTGATGCGAACAAATATTTTCTTGGGAAAACCATGAAGTTATGCATAAGATATTTAATTGAAATTAAATAGAGCCAAGAGAACCAGCTAGTGGTCAAAGGCAGTAAGTTAAAAATAATTGTCAATGGATAATTCATGAAATCGTATGAGCATTTAAGTAATACCTTACTTGATGTAAGCAGGGGAAAAAAATCCTTATTTTCTATTAAGTTTATATGACACAGAGAAAATCCGAAATCAGCTGAAACCCGAATTTATTAGGTAAAACGCGTTTTAGCTAAAAGCGCAAGTAAGAGCCTGAATTAACTGGGGTAGTTGCGTTTTAATAGCGCAAGGGGGAACTCGTTCTATGCGTTTTTTGACTAATTTATTAGCTTATTTTTTTTTTGTATCAATCCAAAATAATTGTATTAAAATATACGTTTTAAAACAGCGATTCAGGGGAAAACCTATCATTGAAAATACTTCATCATTTACTTATTGTATTTTACTTTACTTACTTTTAAAATAATATTTTAATTTAACTTTTTTTATTTGTACTTTATTAGATTTATTTTTATTATTTCAAGCTATAAATCTAGATTCATACGGTTTTAACTGGATAAAACCAGAAATAACTAGAAAAAAAAAACATTTTTACCTAGCGCTGTCAATTAGACTGCGTTCTCGCAGTTATTTCGGGTCTCTCTAAAGTTGTCAATCAAAACTCATTCTGCCTGGTTAATTCGCGTTTCGACTGATTTCGAGTTTCCTCTATAATATTATATTACACCAGCGGGTGACCGAGCTCCGCTCGGAGAAAACAGGTATCGAAGCTAACTCGAAGATTTAAATTTTCAATTGTGATTTATCAAAACAATACATGCCATAAGAAAATTTGTGAAACCATTGGTGAAAAGATAACCGGTTAAAGTGCACCATTGTAAACTATTCTAAACAAAGTTAGAGTTTGGAAAGGGAACTATTCTATACAAAGGTAAAGATTGAAGTGTGTTGAAGTTCAATATTTTTGACAAATTTATTTAGAAAAACCAAACATATATACATACATAAGAAACATATTATAAACCTATAACAGCATAAACATAAAACTTTATTAGTTCGCCATATTGGCTATAGATGGACGCACGTTACCGCTTGAAAATTTAAGTAGCCATTATGGCGAACTAATAAAGTTTGAAAATATCCTATCTGTAACTCCGAACTGCTCGACCGTAGCGCTTCAAAACCGGCGATAATAGATTCCTCGTGGCCAAAAACCCCAGACCCCCAAGTTTACCGGAGTTTATTAATTCTGGGGCGATTTTCGACTTGGCAACCATTCCTCGTATTATAGTATTAGATATCATCTCAAGAACGCAAAGGAATAATTTGAATTTCTTTAAATGAAAGCATTAATTATAACTTAGCACCATTAGTATTTATCCGTTATATTATTAACTAAATCATTATACAAATGATTTAAATAATTATAAGATGTTTTTTTTTATTAGGATTATCAGTTTATTATTATTATTTATAAGGATCAAATGAATTAATTTAAAGGCGAAAAGTTTGAAGCACAATTATAAAAACATTTGGAAGTTAATAAATTTCTCAAAATACTAATTGTACGAAAATGACCTTTCAAAAGCTGAAAAAGGACATTCAGCAGCATTTAATAATCAATCTGCTGAAAAATAGGCTGCATTTATCGACGTACCAGGTCAACGAACTGGTATATTATCGATGGAAAAAAAGCCCACGCACGGCGATAAACGGACGACACAAATAACACGGTGACCTACTATTAATGCCCGCCAAACACTAATGGGGAGAGCACACAACACTTAAATGTGATGTCTGGGAATAGAGAAGAAAGTCCGCTGGCTTTTAGATAATTGGGATGGAATTTTATAAACAGTGCACGCACGAAATTCTGAGGTAGTCTGTCTCTTGCAGCAATTAGCAACAGTTGGAATTGAAAGACCTGTCCCCGTCTCCATTGGCGCGCTTCCGACTAGACATCCGTTAAAGATCTGTAGAGACCGCATGAAGTCAATTAAAAAATTTTAATCTATTTGCCAAATTAATAAGCTAAAAATGAAATTCTGCGATTATAAAATATTAGAATAACATTAATACTTGTCAAATATAATTGGTCTGGCACTTATCCGTACTACGATTTTTCATGATAAAATACTTTTTGTTCATCCTCTCCAGTTAAAACCCATTTTTTAAACTTGTAGTGGATGAAACTTGAAGGTAAAACAGTTTTTTTTTTTTTCAAATATTAATTCATGAATTAAATTAATTTTTGCAACTTTAAATAGAGTTTCAGCAGTTTATAATGAAAATTGAAAGCGGTGGACAGTAACTCAATCGGTAAAATGCGTGGATTTCGGTATTTTTCACGTGAAGGTGAAGAATGCGAGTTCAATTCTTGCGAACATCAATTTTTTAAAATAATTATTTAATAAAAAATAACAAAAATTTTTAAAAAATATATTACTTGTTATACAGATATTACATCACTTGTAATTATGGAGTATAGCAAATAAATAAATAAGACGCGGGCACATACATAAATATATATAATGTAAATATATGTTAGCAGCTGTGTGGCCGAAGAGGTACTTTTGAATTTTTTTACTTCTATTTATTCCAACCCAGGAAACATAATTTATACACAAGTATAGGAAACACGTCAGTCTACATCGCAACATAAAAGCAAGAGATACAGAAATTCTTCCTTCAGGGATTTTATTGTAAAATTTTGATAGGATTTCTTTGCCACGCGTCGATTTAGGCAAGATGATTTTAGTTATCGTTAAGAGAATATCCCTCCGCCCAGGAAGTCAGAACCTGCTGAATAAGCGGTATTATAGATAAAATGTTCAATTAATTACATAAAAAAGTGGGCAATGGATGAAGAAATAAGAGAATATTTTAAAATAAAATTAATATGGATTAAATTAATTTAAAAGAAATTAATTAAGACAAATAAGATTACATTATATATAAAGTTTCTAAAATAAAAGAAAAAATAAAATCCTTAAAATGTTAAATAAGTTAAAAATATGTCTAAATATGAGGCTAAAATGAGGAGTCACTGCTCTTCTCCAATTCGTTAATATGACAGGTAATACATATTATACGGAAAGTATATAAGTACCAAGCACGATAATCTTAAATCTAAATTCGACGGATTCTTTAAAAGGCAATCCACCAATCAAACTTTCACAACACGACGAAGTGAGAATAATAAAGCTGAACAAATTCTATGCATACAAAACTCTATACCAAATAGATTTCTAATTTTAGATTTGAAACCGCAAACCTTTTGAGAAAATAGCCGATATTCAGGTACCAGTGAATTCCACAGGACAATATAAACGATTTGTGATGCCGAAATTTGAAACAGATTCAGTTTTAAGTAATCAATGATAAATCAGTTTTAAAAGTAATGTTTTTATTATGTACATTATAATGCTTAGATATAGGTAGAATTTTCATTTCTTACCAATTTCCTTTACTTGAAGAGTTCTAGTAACATTTTTTCCCCACAGTTTCTTGTTCAGTTCTGAAAATGTGTGACTCGTTTTCAAAGAGTCTTAAGTTATTTTTCCACTAAATTTTAATGTATTTTCCACTTTGCATTAATGCAATTAATTTTTTTTTTACTTCTTCATTCATTTTTTCAATGAAAATTATTCATATACAACATTTAAGTGGAAAAAAATATATAGGAGCTTTCAAAAAGGAAATTCGGTGGGAAAAATTCAACATAATATAAGGTTAATAAGTGCCATCTTGAATAAAAAAATTCAAATTAAAAGGTTAGAGAAATAAAGAAGAAACAAAATGAACTTGAATATTTCAATCAACCTACTTCTAAAAAGATAATTAAAACCAAAAGTATCAATTAGTCGATGGAAACCATTAGTTAATGGCTATTAAAAGGAATGATATTAACAAAAGTAAGCAAAAAATTTAATTGCATTCTGTTTATTTTCCGTTTCAAGGTTGTGGCAAATGGAGCGAGCTAAAGTGATAAATTAAAGAGACTGGATAGCAGCAGAGTTGTGTAAATTCTATCAAAAAACACCCCATGTTTCGGTAAAAATGTTCACCCAATATATAATTTGGAAGCATTTCAAATTTCAAAAAGGAATTTTGGCCACAGCTCAAAAATTTGTTTAGAAAAAAAGTGAAGTGGCCCATTTCTGCGAGATTCCTCTACTTTTGAGGAGGAAAAAAAAGTTGTTTATCTAAAAGACATTACGATTTATTTTTTTGTTACATTATGATGTACAAAATAAATGCCAGGAACTCCTGCAATGGGCAAAGAATGGATCAATTTTTTTCCCTCTCTCACAACTGTATAGCGTAAAATCCAATTTTTGCGCATAGCACGGCGCACTCACAGTTACAGTGATACAAGGCAGAAGTTATTTATTGAAATGACTTTCCGTCTTGAATCTTTGTCAGAACAAAATATGTGGATTTGAGTGTTTCTAAAATCTCTAAAAGAAGGCTTTTGTAAAACTGACTTGTTAAAAAAATAAATTTAAAAAAAACACCGGATAAGACGCAATGGAGTTCTGATTTATTTTATGACGGATTTTTGAGTTCTTAATGTGAAGACATAAATCTAAAGAAATGTATACATACTGCAAAAATTATATACAGCAACGTCGAGAAGTTTCCAAACTCCTTGGCGTATGAAAGTGGTCACAAGCACCACCACATCAATATTCGGAATGGTAATTTATAATTTGTAAAATTTAAGGTAGATATTGGAAATTAAATGAATTAATTTAAACGAGCGCATAAGCCTCTAACATCGTGAAATGTAGAATTTTTGTTCATTTATTTTAATTCATCAAAATTAATAACAATGGAAATGAGTCATCAATATAGAAGCAAATATATTTGATATTATTTTTCATTTCATTGTTCTGTAAACTGGCTGGTAAAATAGTTAGACTGCAATAGTTAGCTATTTTCAATGCAAAAATTGATTAACAAATAATTTTTAATTGTATTTTGAAATCACAAAGTGATAATACATCTTCTTAAAAAGTAGGGTTTTTTTAAATATTAGTCCATACGTCTGTTAAACATTTCCAGATTTTTAATTTCAAGGCTTTCTTCAATTAATAAACTAACATATTATTTATTTTAATTAATGAAATTGCAATTTTATTGCTAACATATAATGCTAAGGTAAAGAGGATTTTATGTCCAATTATCAATTTTTTAAAGAGAAATCTATATAAAAAATAAATTCTTTTAGGTAGTTTTCTTTTACGAGAATTTTTTTCCTAATACACCTACTCTTAATTTTTTTTTATATTTAAAGCTGCCATTATAAACTTGTTAAACATTTTATCTGTATGTAAGCACTTTTTTTATTATCATTATTTAAACAGAAACATTTATGTAGGAATTCTTTAATAATCTGTATGTAGGAATTCTTTAATATTTTTTTATTCTTCACTAGCCGCCTTTGGCGACCAGCTGGTTCGCCATGAGTAAAGCGTTCTAAAATTTTCAATTAAATCACATATTCATTAGCCTTGAAGTAATTCCGGGCATTGATTGACCTGAAATTAGTATTTTCTTTAAGATGACGGACGGAAAGTTCTAAAAGTACACCTTTTCCTAATAATATTCTTTAATTTTATAAATCAGTCAGTTTTAACCATCGGTTATGCTTCCAAAATATTAAAAAAAAATTCGATTATGTTGCCAAAATATTAAATATGTTTTTTTAAAGAAAGCGAGAAAGGGGAAAAAAGTATTAAATTAATGATACAGATATTGCAAACGATTACATAAATATGCCATTAAGTCGGGATTTCAATGC
Source organism: Argiope trifasciata (assembly GCA_026543055.1). Classification (NCBI taxonomy): domain Eukaryota; kingdom Metazoa; phylum Arthropoda; class Arachnida; order Araneae; family Araneidae; genus Argiope; species Argiope trifasciata. Next base: position 537,969 of record JAPMOQ010062052.1, read on the forward strand.
ATATCCTGTCTAAATTCAATCAGGTTTACCGTAAATAAAGATAATTTATTCAATTAATGATTTAAATATTGCAAACGATCATTTAATCCTTTGCCTTGCATTTTTTAAAGAAAATATCACATTTTATATTTATTTTATTTTATCCAGTCACGTGCTGAAAGTACCATTTCTGTAGATTTAATTTGCGATGGTAATTTTTTTTTGAACTTCCGGCGTTCTTTTATTTTATCCAGTCACGTGATAAAAACATGGCTAAAATATTTCTTTAAAAATTCATTAAAAATAGAAGTTTACATTATAAATTTAAAAAACTGATACCATTAGAAAGCTCATTTTTTTTATCTTTAAATTGATATAAAAATCATGCTTGTGCAATAATATTTTCGAAAGTTATAGCGGAAAAACGTCGAAATTTCGCTTAAATTTTAATTAATTCTAATTCTAATTAAAAATTCGAAAAAAGGGCTCCGAGGTGCACATTCCGGACCTCCAAGGTATACATGTACCAAATTTGGTAGCTGTAGGTCCAACGGTCTGGCCTGTAGAGCGCCAACACACACACACACGCATTGAGCTTTATTATAAGTATAGATATAGACATAGATGATATTACGAAAAGATCCCATTATTAAGATATCATTCTATGAGTCATGACTGTGATGAAAAGAAAGCGGGAAAAAAATAGGGAAGAAAAAAAACCGGAACAAATTTATTTTAAACTTTTGTAGTTCAAAAAGAAAATTCGATGAAACAGCAACTTAAGTCTGGCAAGTTTTGAAGTTATCCAGGAACAATAAAAATAAAATCCGCGCAACTCAGAAGTTAAAAAAAAAAACCTGAAGTTTAATTACCCACATTTTAAAGCAATAGCTTTTAAAATGTTGGTAATTAAATAACATACGAATATATATGATATTGATTTTTATCAATTATAAAAAACACGACAGCGAGAAAAAGAAAAAAAAAAATACATCTAAATTGCAGCACATACTTGGAAAAAAAGTCTTTAAAAAGATTTAATAAAACAAACAACAGTAAATATCTGTTATAAAAAAATACAACAGCAGGAAAAAAAAAACCCATTAAAATTACACATAAAAAATCTTTAAAAAATTTAAAAAATAAAACTTTGGTAACTTTCATAAAGTTATCAAATTAAAACTATGTCGAAATTAAGAATTATTAATTCTTTAATTTTTGGATAATATACTAATTTAAAAATATTTTACATAAAAAAAGAGAAAGAAAAAACTGTGCGAATTGTTTAACCCAACTTTTTTTCATGATACTCTTATTACATAACAGCATTTGTAAGGTATAATTCGATTTTAGCGGCTGGGTAGGGGGACCTCTGCATTAAGTGCATGCATTAAAAAATGCTAATAAACAACACTTAAAAAAAAACAGCAATCAAATTTTCATATTAAATCCAAGATTATATCGAACCGAAACTACTTCCTGGATTAGATCACCAGATCAATTTTTACGTAAGAAAGCAGGCCCATCAGCTCTGAGTTTTTGTTTAGAGAAAAAGTTAGGAAAAAAGATAATATGGAGTAATGGATATAAATGATGATGACGGGTAATCAGGAGGCAATTTGTCTTAATTTCGAAGACGATTGCCTCAGTGCGAGTCCATCGATTGAATGTGCTTTGTGTTAATCGAGCGCAGATTTTTTTCTCTCCCTCCCTCGACAAAGAAGTCCAGATTTTAACGAGTTCCTTTGAAAAGTTTGAAGAAGATTTGAATACTTTTGATGATATACTCTCAAGGTCCCTTGGCTTTCTTTCACCAAGATAGAGTGATAAAGAAATTGGGAAATGACTTCCACATGCTAAAGATTTATTTAATTTCATTTAATTCGAAGAAATCTTACATGAAGCATCTCCATTCGTTTAAAAAAATACTCCGAAAAAATATAGTTGAGAACAATTATTAAGTGATCAGCTGCTTGCTTATATTCGATTTCAGAACAAATCTTTTTTTGTACCTTCATGTTTATGAATCCTCCGAATTGTATGATAATAAAAGCGGTGCTGTTTTGATAAAGTTTTGTTTTTAAAGGAGGCAAAGCCATAAAATCCTAACATGGCATGTAATTAAAAAGTAATTAGCTAATTAATCTATTTTCTAAATTCCACGATTTATGATTGATAATTAGTTTCAAAAACTACACAGATATTAAACCGAAACCTTCTTCCTTCTTTAATCTACAACAATGGGAGTGGGGGGGGCATCGATTGAGTATTTGGTGAAACAATGAGAACGGTTTGAATTTCAAGACGCCAATGTAATCTACCGTTAGGGGGAGGGAACAGCCAAAATTTACTTGAAGTTTAACTTATTAATTTTAATTTTTTAGATTATAAAATTTGATTTTTTTTGAGATAATATTTTCAGAAGTTATGGTTGAAAAATGCCAAAAAGCAGCTCAATTTTAAATTAATTCATTTTTTTTAAAATTTGAAAAACTCTGCAGTGCATTTCCCAGACCTCCAAAATATACATATGCCAGATATGGTACCTCTTAAGTCAAACGATAGAGCCTTTAGAGCAGCAACAGATACAGATATTTTTCTTTTCTTATTAATATAGATAACATATTTTTATATTTTATTTAATGTGACATTTTTGCAATAATATTTTCATAAGTTACAGCAGGAAAATGCCAAAAAGCAGTTTAATACTTAATTAATTAAATCTTTTTTAAAATTTGAAGAAAAGCACCGCGATTTTCCAGGCATACATGTGCCAGATTTGGTAGCTGTAAGGTCAAACGATCTGGCCTTTAGAACACCGACACACACATACACACATTTATCTTTATTATTAATACAGATAATATATATTTTAACAGTTAATTTGATTAATCAATAATCATTAATAATGATCAGTAAAAATAATTAATCGATTTATCACATCCAGCAGTTAGTATTAATATATTAATTACACTGAGATGTAACATATACATATTGTCAGTCTGATGCATGTCAAACATGAAATATTTCAAGACTGGGCCTAACAGTTAAGAAATTTCTAGGTTTCTACTTGATCTTAAAATTAAACAACTCAGAATTCAATAGCCCATAGAATAGGTTATCAGACAACAATTTTTATCGCCATCACCATCTTGTTTACATGCCTATTATCGTAAGTTCGTGTTTACTTCTTCAACGGAAAACCAGTTCTAACAAAAGGGAACACTTAACACGATTTAAAAGAAAAATATCATTTTCCAATCCCACCAGCATTTATCCATAACCAATCTTAACCCAGTTTCAGATTTACGTTAAAAGCAAAATCTTCACATCTTAGCCGTCAGCGTTCGATACGTAAACAACTCGTTGTGGTGTTTTGTTTTGTGGTTTGAGTTGGATCAAAACGGAAAGACAAAAAGTTGAATGTCCTTGGACTTGGCTTTCCATCACAAGGAAACTGAAGAAAGTTCTTTATATGCCAGAAAAAGATAAAGAAAGTTCTTTGTTTTCGGTTTTCTGCAAACCCAAGTAAGTCTCCCGAAACGGGGCATACAGTAATAATTGGAGATTATCCTGATCTGCGTGGGGGGTTCACAAAAGAAATCCATGGGTCTCTCGACGGGCCAGCAGACAGTCTCGTCCAATTAGAAGCACCAGACCGTGCATCGGAAAAAGGTGAGGGGGTGGGAGCAAAAAGATCGCATGAAAAGAGGTAATTGAGAGCGATTGCAGGAGTTATTTTCAGCTTAGCAGAAGTGATAGCTTCCTCTTAAACATTACCGGAAATCTCGTCTATTACGAGAGCGATAAATGCGAGGGAGTAGACTTTCTGGAAAATGAGTGAGATCCACCGAACCGTGCCCTATTTTCATAGCGCATATCATCACAGCTACAGATAGAGAAATCTTTATCACTACATGCCCCCCCCCGCTCTCTCCGATCCGAGACCTTTAGTGATACAAAAAAAAGTAAAAAATTTTTGTGTGAAGAAAATTGTATAGGATGTCAGGGATACGGTGGTAAAACGAGAAAACTGGTCTAATACCCGGACTACCGACATCAAAATATCGGGTATTTCCTGGTCTATCCCAGGAATAGCCAGTGCCGTAACAAAAATAAGTAATGTTGAAAGGACAAAATATGAATTTTTTCGTGTCCACTGGTCGTCAGTTGCTTAGCTAGGGAAAATGTAGGATATATACATATATTGTTACTTTACAGCATTTGATGTGAAAAAATGGTATAAACGCACTAATGTCTCTCCCCCATTATATGGTGCCCACTAAGAGAGTCAACAAGGGCATCAGTAACCCCTTGCCCTCCCCGGGTCGTCAGGCTTCTGGATTCAGTTCCTTTAGAATATGCACACATAGTATAAATAGTATTTAAAAAAACAACTCTGAAAGTGTGAGAGGAAATTTTGAAATAGTAAAATTGCCCATTTAGAAAAATTGATATATTTATTAATTTTGGCGATTAATTAAAAAATTTCATGGTTTAAACCACAATACAATTCACAACATAGAATTGAAACACTTGTTTGAAGTACATGAACTAGTATCTGCTCGTGAACTAGTATCAGCTCACAAATATATTAATGTTATTTTCTTCTCTTAATACATTCCTTATAAAAAACTTTCTGTATTTCTTGGCTGTAAAAGAAACTTTCATCACTTAAAACCTCCCTACAGTCGTAGACTTTAAAATTATAAAAAAAAGTTATAAAACAACTATAATTATATCATTTGAAGAATTTAAATACAATTCTAGCAGGGGGTTTAATTACTTAAACTCAAGTGTTTTGTAATTAAATTCTAAAAATTCGTCTTTAAATTCTTCTTTAAAAGAATGGAAGGAGAAAAAAAGAAGGAAAAAGAATGAGGAGAAACAAAAATGTTTAAAGGTAAGTCCTAAATTTTGACTTTATGACAATTCCCACAGTAAGCAAAACTAACGTACTGAAAACGAAACTGAAAAATAAACAAATTATTAGCAAAATTTAAGGTAACCAATTTTTATTTCTAAATTCAAACTGAATTTTTTAAAATTTTACTTTAGTCATTATATATATATTTACGTGAGAGAAAGAATTTCACTTCAAAATAATAAGCAACACAATGAATCTGCCTTAAATCAAATCTGCACTTTACATAATAAAATTGCTTATGACTAAATCCAATATTGTTTTCAAACCAAAAAATCCTTATCGTTTTATATCAATTAATTGATATGCAAATCATGGAATTATAGCATAAATATCGTTTTCTATTCAACAGATAAAAGCCAAACAAAGAATAATTTTACAAAAACGCCATAATAAAATAATTTTTGAAGCCAAATTTTTAAATTCACGACTATCCTGCAAATTCAAATGCTATTTTTGAGATGTAAATTACAAGGATTTAAAAAAAAAAAGGTAAAAAGAGAAACACTTTTAGAATGAATTTAGTAACATATATATCGCAATTTATATATAACAACCAGTTTATCTGTTAAAAATGCTTTGATTAATATATAGTTAAAATTATTGGAGTTTTCGGAAAACAACACATGATTATATGCTGGTAAAAATTTCCGCAGCAAAGAGAAACCATAAATATATACATATGTAAAAAAAACCCAGCTTCATTGCTTTAATAAAAGTTGTTTTAATTAATTCAAAAATATCAGCTTAACGATACTTCACTTTAAAAAAACAGCTCACGTTTCTGTTTAAAGCATAAAACACTCATCATCGATAATATAATAACAAAATCTGCATAAAACAGAATAAATTATTTCCCTTACCTGACACAGTATCCCATTCAAAGTCGCTGTTAGCGGCGTAGGCCGCATTATTGCGAGGCACCCCCATGCAAGAACTGAAAAACGCCCTGGCAAACCGCCGGCCTCGAAAAGGATTCTTGTCCGTTGAAGAGAGATCGTCACTGGAACTATTGCTCAGTGTCGACATGGCCTTTCACGTTTTCGAACGAATTTAGGCTATTCCTTGACAATTGCATCGGTTCACTTTGAGCACAACCAAGCAAAGAACTCGGGCATTGATATAATTACGTATATTACCATAAAATTTCTATGTGACAGATGAAGAGAAGGCATTTATTGGCAGTTAAATCAATAGGTTGTAATCCATATGTCGAACTGTGAAATCATATATACGTCAAAACTTCAGTAATGATTTGATAGGGAACAAATTACTCTTCAGATCGGTTAGAAAACAAATTTAATATCTTGTAAATTCAATTATTGCCATTCACAACGATTAAAATAAATTCATAAAAATATTCACATTATTTTTTTTATAAAAAAAATCGTTTGCTAATGATAAATTCAGTTGTTATAGAAGAAGCAGAAATACTTTCTTATTTCCGTTATGTCCACCACTGAATTTAAAATCTTGATTTTTGAAAATTTCTTCCGTAGATACAAATGATATAATAATTCAATTTATTCGATGTCACAAATTATAATACTGGCTTGTTGAAATATGCCACTAGAGATGTCACTCAACATGTAATCTGCTAAAAGAATCATCAACAGTGGTCGGTGTGATACTTCAGGTTGCACGTGAAAAGTAATACCGACTAGTCTCAAACGAATTTTGCTTTGTGTTGTGTGGCGGAACGAAGTCCAGGTGAGGTTTCACAGCTGCTTGTCACGCGCATGCTCCGTAAGCCGCGACGGTCGAGCGAAAACCGTTGTGGGGGTATGTTCCGTGTTTGCTTATAAAAATAAAAATAGTCAGCGGCTCATTCCAGGAAGATTTGTAGATTATGAAAGAGTTATTTCGCTGAAAATTAGCCAAAGTGCAAAAATACAGAATTTTCAACAAAACTTTTTATGCTATCTTAAATGAACAATTTTCGTTTTAGAAATATTAAAAATTCTATATTAGTTCCTATGAGTTTAAATATTTATTAAAATGAAATACTTCAAAATTCGAATTCAAGAAGCGGAAAAAACCTCAGAAGTTAGAACATTTTGTTTTCCTTATAATAAATTATAATTAAAAATAGTAAAACTCGATTTCTAACAAAGTCACTTTGAAATTCCGAAGCACTGATTACTCACTATTTTATGGAATTCATAAAATAATACTTTTAATATAATATACTTAAAACCAAATTAAGAATTAAAAGGACATTTCGTTAAAAAACAGAATTAATTTGTTACCCACAATTTCAAAATGCAGAATCGCTTTATATAGCAGTAGAGTTCTTATCGTTAAGATGTCCTAATACTTGAATCTGCATTTGCATCAGAAAATCAAAATAAATAACATTCGCTATATCCTTTTTCGAGAAAGTCTCACGAACGTAACTCACTTCGTCGATTTACAGTTGAACACAAAATGGACATAACATTCCATCAATAGAGATGCACAAACACATTCAACAAAAATATGGAAGGTACACAGTATTCCAAGGAAAGAACGCAAATTTAAATAAATTCAGAACTATTTAGCAGATCTGAGGAAACACCACACGATTTCCATAAAAACATTCTGGAAAACGAACCCACGCGGAGATCGCGCCCAACATCCGTTGCAGAGAAAAAAAAGTTTACTTCTAATAGAGTCCCAGCGAAAACTTGTTCATTGAGTACCTACTTCCCGCTTGTTGCTATGGCGACCCAAAGAGGTTGCTTTTGTTCTGGTCGCCAAAAGAAAGCTGAGGTCGCCAAGAGGGATAATAATACCGACCAAAAAAAATATTCTTTCAGCTCACAAAAAAAGCAAATTTCTTATCTTTTTAGTGGTGTTTCTAAAAAATATAAAAAAGAGTGCCTGAGGGTTTGGAAGCGTTTTCGCCTACGATGAAGCAGTTTTATGATTGTAACTTTCTGAAAAATAAATAATGAAAACAGATTTTCCAATTACTAGAAGGTTTACAAGACAGTTTAAAAAAGGACACTTGCAACAGAAATAGATAGAAATGTCATTACAAAATCGAATTTGGAACATTGCTCTAGACTTTTTTAGACTTTATTTACTGCATCCTTAAACAAGCTGTTCTACAATGGGAACTAGAAAACAGTCTACGCTTTTTATTTCTTTCTTTTGTCTATTTTTTCACTTTAGAACGCTATCTCAGCAATTTACAAAGTTATTCTCAGCGAAATCTTTGTTATTTTTTTAATAATTATCTCTTAACATTAAAAAAGTTAAAAAGTAATTATATATAATTAGTAATTTCTATAGAAATAAAATCAAACCCATTGTTTTATTAAAAGTTAATTCATTAATTTTTTTCATGCCTGTTGCTTTCTGTAAAAAATGTTATTATTTTATTATTTATATTATATACTTTATTGAAAAATTAATATGTGAAAGAAAGATAGGAGGAAAGCCACTGTCGTGTCTGAAAAATCGAATTGCTTTAATAACTAAAGTAATTTTTCGCTGTTTTTAGTTTTCTTATAAAAACTAGGGGAGTTGCGCTTACTTGGAGCTTCATTGACATATTAGTATATGAAAATACGAAGGGAAAATAATTGTGATTAAATATTTAGTCAAATTATAATTCCTTTAATTATTAAAATCAGTTAATTATCGCTCTTATCTTAATTTTGTCTTAAAACGCTTGGAGGAAAGATATTCAATGATAAAATTCAATTATAGGTAAACAAGTCAAGATACAAATCATATTTTTGATCCACATAACGAATTGTGCTAAAATACCCTATCATAAAATAAAATGCAAATGCGTATGCATAGAATACAAATAATAATTTATGAAACTCAATAAAACAATTATTTATCAGAAGTATTTGTTAAAATAATTTAATTGATTTCAAAATAACTGCATATAATTAATATATACTAGCCGCTTTTGGCGACCAGCTGGTTCGCCATGATTAATGCGTTCTAAAAATTTCAATTGAATCACATATTCATTAGCCTTGAAGTAATGCCGGGCATTGATTGGCCAGAAATTAAAAATGTTTTTTTTTCCGTGGTATTGCCAAAATATTAAATATGTTTTTTTTAAAAAAAGCGAAAAAGGAAAAAAAAAATATTGAATAAATGATTTAAATGTTGCAAACGATTATAGAAAACTTGGCTTTGCATTTATTTTTTTAAAAACTATCACATTTTATAATGGAAAAAAAATTATGGAATTAATGATACAGATATTGCAAACGATTATATAATATGTCATAGTCGGGAGTTTAATGCATATCCTGTCTAAATTCAATCAGGTTTACCATAAATAAAGAAGATTTGTTGAATAAATGATTTAGATGTTGCAAAAGATTATAGAAACCTCTGCTTTGCATTTATTTTTGTAGAAAATATCACATTTTATGTTTCTTTTATTTTATCCAGTCACGTGCTAAAAGTATCATTTCTTTAGACTTGATTCACGATGATAGTTTTGTTTTTATTTGAACTTCCGTCATTGTTTTCTTTTATTTTATCCAGTCACGTGCTCAAAAAAAATGGTTAAAATATTTCTTTAAAGATTCGTTAAAAATATACGCTTAAGTTATACATTAAAACGCTGATACCATTAGAAAGCTAATTTTTTAATCTTTAAATTGATGTTAAAATCATGTTTGTGCGATAATATTTTCGGAAGTTATAGCGGAAAAACGTCGAAATTTCGCTTAAATTTTAATTAATTCAAATTCTAATTAAAAATTCGAAAAAAGGGCTCCGAGGTGCCCATTACCAACCTCCAAGGTACACATGTACCAAATTTGGTAGCTGTAGATCCAACGGTCTGGCCTGTAGAGCGCCAACACACACACACACGCACACACACACATTGAGCTTTATTATAAGTATATATAACTGATAATATTTTCCTACATACATATATGTGATTTTAATCTATATAAACATCTTCTCGTTTCGAGTTACAAGGGTGTTCCTGACAGGGAAGAAATGCAAATGATACCACGGCGTCAAGTACAGCAAGCATACACCGGAAGTGATATGTTCTTGTCATGGTTTGGCGTTGATGGTGATTGATCTTCCAATACATTCTGGCAACAAATATTATTTTTACGAGATATGTTGGCTATAGATAGAAGGGTCGGAGCTCATGGTAATGAATAAAGGGAAAACAAAATAACCGTCGCATTTCCTGCATCGAGTTTTTAAAAAAAATTCAAAATTTACCTGCTATGGTTTATTAAAAATATTCAAAACATGATTTCCATGTGTTATATATAGAATAAAGAATGCAATTTTCCGTTTAATGTTTCATTTGTGTGTTCCGCTTAATGTTTCATTGTTTAATGTTCAACTCTAAATTTGAAATGTGATTCTATGATAAAGAAAGAGGATCAAGATACAAATATTTGAGGAGGAAATTCTCTCTCCAAATTTTTATAACATAGAAACGTGTCGCCACTTGCTAGAGAAAATTTTAGCTTATATCAAAATGACATGCAAGCTGTCTCATTCCCCGTATCCTTATAAGTAGTGCAACTGCTAAATTACAGAATTTTTTTCCACTGTTAAGGATTAATACTACTAAATGATAAGAATTTCCTTTCACTTTTAAATGAAAGATTTAAATATCAATATGTCCAAAGGCATTGGAAATAAATCACATAACATAGGTTCCAAATATAAAAAGAGCAATAAACATTTTATTTCTTCTTTTAAAATCCCTTTCTTCTTTAAAATTAAAAGGATGAGATTCAGACTAGCCAATTATTTAACCATATTACACAAAGTCATGCACAATCCCTCGAAATCAGAAGGAGGAGAAAATGAAAGATGCTTATGGCAATTAGATCATCAAGGCTGTAGAGCTGTAGCATTCAGAAATTTATTTTAAATGTTTTTTTATTATTTTTTTCCCCTTTTAAATATTTTTTTGTTTATTTTTTCATATTGACAGTTTGATGAATACCAAAAATCGAAATAATGATAAAAAAAAGACAAAAAAAATTAGTAAACAGGAGATATAAGTTGAAGGTGATCTCTAATTAATCTTTAAAAAGTACAAAGGCCAAAAATTTTTACACTGGAGTTCAATTGTCAATTGACCGCGGTTCATAATGACGAGGTCCATCCCGAAATAGCACAAGTGTTTCTTTACAACGGGATATTGATATAACTAAACTAAACTAAACTAAACTAAAAGGGAATTTAATGGTTGTTGAGCTTCTCTAGTCGCAGTCCAAATTTCTCATGAACAAGGTTTTTATTTCTCGCATGCAAAACTCGCCTTTGCTCTCATCATCAGTTTTACTTTATTTGCTGATTTCACATTATTTATCTTTGTTTTATTTTCTCATTGTTCATGAACATTAATCCATTTACAATAATTTGTTTTGTTAGAAACTATTCTAATTAATTCTCTATCAGAGAATCAAAGATGCTGGGTTTCGTATAACAACCGGACAGTTAGACAATATCTGGAGAGAACTCGCATTTCAAGCTCCAAAAGATGCTCACATTTAAATTTACTGACGTAATTGATTTTATTAAAGCCAAATATCAAAATAGCCATATGCCAATTTATAATAGTTTTATTGTAATCGGGGAAATGTTTTGTTATTAACTGTCGACTGCCATAGATCGAACAGCAGATATAAAGCCCTGTTGGCTTGCCCGAGGGGCACCACATAAAAATGGACTCACCAGAATGTTCTATGTCTATTTCTGTATGGGACCGATATGGAAGGCGCGAAAGTTTCTGCGACATTTTTCCTCTGAAATTAAAAACGTGTCATTATGTCGATGCTCCAGCTGTCTCTCTGAAATGTCAACAAGCTCCCATTTTATACGTTCGTTGACTGCAGCCATAATTCAGGGTCTGATATGCGACGACACACGCGGCTCTAAAAGTAGGCAGGCTTCGAACGAGAACCGAAACTCCAGAGACAACGATAAAAACCAAAAGGACAACGTTCTTTGTCTGCACTTGCACACGATAAATGAACAGCTGAGTACAGAAAACATATAGCATGCGAGATGGTATGCACGGCCTTGCGAGAATGCAAAAATTCGTGTAACTACACGTGATAGTTTTTGCTCTTGAATAAGGTATGTTAATAAACATATAAACAGTTAATAAAACAGCTCTCAAATTTTAAAAATACTTACACTTTTATTTGAGTCTAATAAATTAGAAATACAACAAACATCATCCAAATATGAAGGACTTTTTTGAAATTATCCGCTTTGAAATTTTCCGAAGTTTGTTTGTGCGTATTTATTGATTTCTTAGGCAATGAACAATTCATACAGAACGGATTTACATATAAAAATTCAATATGTTATTTGATAATCGAATCGATCGACTACAAATTATTGCAGAAAAAAAGTACAAATTGGAAAATTCCCATACTACGAAATAAAAATGGAAGTGAAAATCCTATTTATGGTAATAGTTAAAAAATAACAATTTTTAATAAAGATAATTGTTTGGGAAAATATAAACAACATTTTCCATTGGCAGGTTGAATTGGAACAACTGGTGAGGTTTAAACTTGTATTCGTGACGCCTGTTTCTGTCATCTTTTATATATTCTCTTCTTCTGACAAAATGGAGCTTTTGTTGACAAGGCAAGCCTACTCTCGAGAAATTCCAACATTATTTTGCAGTTCCATCAATTATTTAAGCGAAGCATTGAATTAAGTGCTGTTACAAGAACATTAGATGAAATAGTCTGAAACATCTATGTGACGCTTTGTTTAACATTTGTGTGTTGCTGCTTGACAAAATATAATAAGAGTGATTCATTTATAATATTACAGAAATTTTAATCAATCCATATAAACTGAGGTTTGGTCTTCTAAGGGACTTTCAAACTAACATTTGACCTGTAAGAAAGCTTTTCAAAATAGACAAGAAACAAATTATTGCTACAACACAACATCAATCTAAAGTTTTTGAATAAAATGTGTAACAAAAGAATAAAGTCCATAGGCTATTTCCATCTATTGATGTTTCTCAACTATGTCAAGTCCTAAATCTACAAGAATATTAATGAGCTGTAACGGAACGATTAATCTCTCAATCATAAAATTCTTTCAATCGCTAGCTCAAAAACAATCTCAATGCAGATATTAAAGATTCATATTTTAACATTGGCGACCCTTTGGCTTTGGCAATTTTATGAGGTATAGTTGAGTTACAATTTAAGTAACTCAAAATCATCATCAACATAGACTCGAAATCTCCACGTTTCTTGACCGATTTCTTGGTACATTATATGATAAAAAATAAAGAAGATTAATTATTTTACATGAAGATAAATATAAACATTATAATTTTTGTTTTAAATAAAATAATACGATGCAGAAAAGAAAAAAAATGACAGTGAAAGGTTTTGGCTGAGTTTCAACTGCATGTCGTTGCCTGTCCATAGTTAATAATACAGCTGTGCTGATTTTGAAAATTTCTCGCACAACTAACTTCTATAAAGATAATATGAAAGATGCAATCGCGTCTTTCTTAATGATATTTATTTATTTTCTAACACTGAATTAAGGTCTAGATAGAATCGGAAATTTTTCTTTTTCACGAAGTAAATAAATCTATCATTTGTTTTCTGCTTCAACTAAAATTTTAGCAGTAGACCAACGAATTCGAAAAAAATTTACATGGAAAATACAAAGCTCCTCTTTCGACTTCTAGTTCTGAACAATTCACGATCAAAGCCAGCCATCAAATTTGAAATAACCTGCCTAAAAGCCACTTCTGCTGATGAGTTATCCGCCTAAGTTGATAAGGACGAGACCCGGGACAGTTCGCTGAAGACGGGAGGCCGAAAAATAATCAATTTCAAGAGCTCAGATATGCCTACCCCTTCTCATGGGAAAGTCTCTCTCGGGAGCGCTCCTCGCGTTGGAGAGATGGGCGCCTGAATTACGGTGTCGTGACTCCTAAGACGGAACAATCATGGCCATCAAAGAACAATAATTCACTTTCTTTTGTGAGAAAGAATTCACTTCTGCTAGGCCGGGAGTTCAGATTACTCTCGGGGATGGTTTGGTATCGCATGCACATGTGCCAGAGAATGAGGGTGGTATGCGGCACGAATAATGAATTTGAAACTGAAAAGTTTTGCTTAAGGATGGCTTAGTATCAGTGAAGCAATTTTCGAAAAGTGCATTCCAAGAAATAAAGTAAATTAGTTACGGAGTTAAATAACTCCGAAAGAATATGTTTTGTTTGTTCGTTCTGATTCTATTTTTATAGAAAGAGTTTTTTTAAAGCTCTATTTACTTTAGTATTGAATAACAGATAAAGTTTGAATCCTATAACAATTTTATATATATATATATATAATTCTAATTTTTATCTTAATTTAGCCCATATTAACTTCATTCTAAAATGTTGTCTTATTTCCTGATCAAATTCCACTTTTTATTTAATTAATACAACAGAAGTTCTTTAAAACGGCAAGTTCCCACATTCCAATACAAGGGATACAAATTTGTCAATCGAAATAAATTCTTTTAAAAATTCCTATAATTCTCTTACTTAAATCGACAAGTGTAAAAAATCCCCATTAGAATCCAGTATATAATCATGGGGATAAACATTTATTTCCCTCTTTTTCTCTTATTGCTCTTGTGTTGTGATGTAGATTGACGTGCCTCAACGCTTCTTGCTTGTGCATAGATTATGACTCTCGGGATGGAATAAAAGCGGTTTTAAAAATTGTAAAAGTGTCTCTCTCTTCGGCCACGACTCAGCTTTAAAAATATAAATGTTTTACATTATATATAATGTTTTAAATTACAAATCAAAGAATCAACTATATAATTTCAAACTGCGAAAAAATCTTTCAAAAAATACAACGCAGGTGTAACTCATTAAAATTATTTTATTTTATTAATCACAATTTTAGACTACAATGATTTATATATCCGACTTCGGTTTGAGTAGTAATTTCTTTAAAACGGCAAATAACGCACTTGGGGATACGAATTAAATTTGAATTTTAGTTGTACTTCAGAACATAAAATTCTCTAACAGGTTACTAACAATTCGAATTAACTAATTTTAGAAAAGGAAATCAATGTCTTCGAATATATTAACAGTAATTGCATAGCTTCTAAAACCACTTATTAAATACATGCAAATGTCATGTTGATGAAACAGTTTAACATTTAATGCAGCCATTATTTAAGGAAGATTAAATTAATTTTTAAATAATCGAGATAGTTACGCAAAATGAAAAATTGCTCCTCAAGAAAAACCGAGCGAAAGCTTGAGTTAATCCCTCAGGTAAATACAAACTCCTATCAACATACAACGGACATATGATAATATTGACTTACTTAAAATGGGTGTGTAAATATTAGATAAATAGACGCCATAAGGCATAAGATAGACAGCAGAAAGAAAAGGCTATGAATTATCTAACAGCATAGTCTTCTACCATTTGTATTTTAATAAAATAAATATCAAGTTAAAGACTGTCAATATACAGTGAAACCTCGTTACAACAATATTTTAGGGACCAAATAAATATATTGTTGTAGAGAGGCATATTGTTATATCGAGGGTCCACATATTTTGAGCATTTAATAAGAGTTTTTAATATTATTATTATTAGTTTAAGGTGCATAACATACTACTTTTAAGTCTATATTTAGAAGGAATTAATTTGTAAAATACTAAAAATGTCCGTAGAGAATTCACAGATTGAAGAGCTTCCTGGGATGACAATAAGGACTGCGATGGACCTGTATTATCATCATCATCTTCATCATTGTTTCCAATCTCATCAGTAATTTCAGAGAGAATATCTTCATCAGTAACTCCTGCGAAAACCATAAGATCATCATCTGCTGTTAAATAGTCTTCTATACTAATTCCGAACTTTTTACCGCTTGTTTCTTCAAGTTGGGATACGGATTTTTTGATGTGCAAAACACATTCTTGATCATCTGAGAGATCATTGTCTATGGAATTTTCATCATTATCAGATTTCTTATCTTCCATAACATAAAGACCGGCCTTTTTCCAGCAATTCCGAATTGTTTTTTCTGTTACTTCCCACCAACTTCCACAATATCCACAATGAGTCTTAATAGACGGAAAAAATAACAAAAGAAAACGAAAAAAAAAAAAAAGTATTTGAAAATCAAAATATTATTATAAAGGGAGAAAATAATACTGAAATTTAGATTGAAAAAAATCGTTTTACAGAGGTTTATTGTTCTAGAGAATATCGCAATATTGAGGGGAGATTAACATTAGTTTATATGCAAAATCACCGGGACCACAAAACATTATTGTAGTAGAGGGAGTTATTGTTGTATCGGGTATCGTTGTAGCGAGAGTTTACTGTATTTCGAAAATAATTTGACGCAAGACATTTGATACAGATAGCATGAGAAAAGTATGATTTAATAAGCAGAAACATTTAACAGCATCGACTGAAAGCTAAACCCCATTAATTCATTATGCAAATAATGAAATCTAAATTTCAAGCAATATATTTTGAAAGCATATTCTTACCATTTATCTTCTATTTCGTACATACAGGCGCAAATTCAGAAGTAAGGAAAAATGAACTTACCTGAAAAAAATATAAATAAATAAATAAACATGAAATTTACAGTTCTATAAAATAACGAGAAAATAGGCACATTTTTAGAAAATTTCAATGAGTTTAAAAGGAGGTGAGTGGCAGGTAAGAAATTATAACAGTTAATAATGATATATATTTCCATAAAACTGACAAATATATTGTGAATTTTATATATACCATAAATAAGCAATACTTTTTCCTATTTCTATTGCAAAATAAACTATTTCAATTACATCATATTGAGGTGAAACGATTATAGTACAGCATTTTTAAAAACATTCATTTTAGAAACCAAATAAAAGATGTTAACATGACAGATAACCGCATCATTAAAATACAGTGTTAATTCTCCAATACTGCATAATTCATATGCTTCTGATTTTTTTTTAAATGTCCATTCTTGTTTAGTAAGAAAAATATTTTCCCAAAAGGATCATTGTCAAAAATCATAATATATTTCAATCAAAGTGGCATATATTTTCAACTTAAATTTTATCACAAATTTAAAAGGAAAAATCAAAGCTATATAGGAATTTTTTCCATCAATAAAATTTACAGTAAAGCTAATCAAAATCAGAACAAAATCAATTGAAATCTGCTGCTAGAATGAATATCATAATAATATTGGGGGAAAAAAAACTGGCTTGATAATAATTAAAAAAAAAAAATTAAGAGCGTTGCAGCATGATTTTTTTCCCCCACCAGTAGCAAATATTTTCGAAAATATTTAAATTTGTGTATTATTTTGTAACATCAAGTTATGCAAATAACTCGATCCGACTTCAAAAAAAATTCCTTTCACTAATTTCTTTCTTCTTATGAGTGGAAGATATCATTTTCGGAGTAAAATAACACAGTAATCTTCACTAAATTGTAGTTATTATAATTCCATTAAAAAATTATTAAATAAATGAATGCAAAAAAAAATTTTAAAAAATTCGATAAGCAAAACTAAAAACATATTTCGGAAGATCTAATTTATACTAATCAGACCCGGATACTAATTTATTTTATAAAAATTGGACACACCTCCTTTGAACATGCGAAACGTCTTATTACGAAGTGAAAAATAGTACTTTTGAAGTCGATAGCAATTCTTTCGAGAAAGAAATCATCGTGCTAATTAATTAAATAAAAAGACAGACTCGTGTCCGTTCAGCAGTAGGACCTTTTTCAGAAAGGGCAGAAGGATCCACTGACTGCCTCTAATTGCACTGGCGATGGGGAATGGATGTGGCAGGATGGTAATTAAACAGTTTCCGACATGTTTTACAAGCAGTTGTCTTTGATAGCGTCCATTTAATGAATTAGGCAGAAAAAATAAAGGGGAGAGGGAATGATTCATTCCAAGGCACTTTTTTTTTTTTTTTTACATTATTGACCGAGTCCAATTAGTTACAGTTTTGTAACCATAAGATCTCTTCAGAATTCGATTCGAGGGCATTTGATTCATTAGCATTTGAATTCAGCATTTGATTCATTAAATTAAAATAGAATGGACCAATGATAACTCATGTTGCTAATAGAACGTGTGGATCAACTGTATTACTTTTGGATGGCTAATATGTATTTATACGCGTTTCAGAACTACAGACTAAATGCAATGACAATCACTCTATACCACATCATTTTGTACTAACTATCACGACTATTTCGGATCTGCTTTACTGGAATTTCCCTCGATGAGCGCCATTCTAGAGAACAAATCCTCAGCATCCCCATCCTTTCCCACCCCTTCTATTTCCCCCATTCTAAATGTTGCTTTATTTCAGTTGTATTAGCGTTCTATTTTAAAGCATCACTAGATCTATTTTATGAATGACCTCATAATTTTGAACAGCGATCAGATGACGCTTTAGCATCCCCCACTTCTCCAAATTTCCGCACCAGGGGTAAGATTTTTGGCACCGACGGATTTAATGTGAACTAGACGAGTTTACATGACGTTTCTTCAGCGGAATCGGGTCTGGAACCTGAAACTCCCCGGGTCTGAAGACTTAACGTCAGCCACCACGGCCGCGTTCCAAAAATTACAAAAGAAATGGAGTGATGGGAATTTGGATACATTAGATATCCAACCATCCCCGCTCCACACCAAGTCGATTCTATATGATTTATATATTGGCAAAACTTATCTATGAATACATTGATGACTTACAAACCAATTGATGACTATCACTATATTGATGGCTAACAAAGAGAGGCGGAGAATGATAGGGTAAAAATTAAACAACTTTCATCTTGAACAGTTAATTACACAGAACATCAAGTATGAATTTTGTTCTGATACAAAATTTTCTCTTAAAAACATACTTTAATAATTTTAATAAAAGGAGCTATTTAATTCGAAGTAAACAAAACTTTCTTCAGGCAATTATTTGTTTAATTGTAATTAAAAATCGTTCGAAAAAGAATGACATTATAATTTCTACAAATTATAAATCTTTACATGAAATTATAGTAGAAAAAACATCAATAAAGAAAGAAAAAAAATTTGTACAAATATTTTTAAGCTAGTCATCAAATAATATTGGTAGCAAACAACAACAAAAAAAAAAAAAAGTCAGCAGTTTTGAAAAGAATGTTATTATCGGTTCAGAGCTAAAAATGAATACAATTTCAGCACACCATTCATATTTTTTTAAGCGCATTTAGTCTTGATTAATAATAAAACAATTAATTTAGATATTGCCTATTGATGTACCTGATAGAAAAAACACCTTACTCTCCCTCATCTGTACATGCAGAATGCCAAGGTCATCTCTGACAATCCCTTTGAAATCATAAAAACTCTTCGTGCCGACGAGACCAAACTAATTAAGTAACAGTTCAGACAATGAGACAGCCGAAGCCAAGAACCTGAAACAGCCTTGGAGCTATCGTAAGTCTTTATGGTAATAGAATAAAAATTTATTCGAAATCAAGGACAATAGCTGTTTTACTAAGAATTACAGTTTAGGGAACTAACACTGGCGAGGTATTTAAAGGAGCGAAATGTGTCAGTAAGATGGGAGAGAAAAGTTCAAAATCTTTTTATTACACCTGGTGATATTATCAACATATTTAAATATAGATTTTCGTACAAGCAAAAACACGTCTCTCACATGTAGAGTACATTCCCAAGTATTCGGTCTAACGTGGCGGAAAGACTGACAGCATAACAAATAACATGGATCGACCAGAGTTCTATGAGATCATTTCTTTGCTGACCAATACCAGAAGTCACAAGATTTTATGAAAAAACTATTATAATGCGAATTTTCTCACTTCTTTCTTTCTACGCCCTGCATTTATTTAAGGTTACCTAGAGTGTGAAAGTGGCCACGACCTGGTGCATCATAGAAGCAGTTGCTCGTAACGTGAAGAGTTAAAATAGAAAATCTGCGCTGATGATTTGTATATTGCACTACACGTTTCAAGAATAAAAGTAGAAGTAAGTAAAACTGTTCACATTTTGAAATAAATTCCGTAATGCCCAGATCAAATGCAGGAAACTAAAAAGAGAATAATTAAAGTAAATCGTATTCTTATTCTTAAGAAAATTGGCTCAAACTGATTTAATTTAGAAAATTATTTTTAAATTATTAAATTAGAAATTTTAACCAAAACTTCCCTCTATATAATAACATTATCTGAATAATGCATTTTACAAAATTTGTTTAAAGATTTGTCCTTTTATTTTATAAAAAAAAATTAAAGTCTTTTTAATAGAAAAAATGTTAATAAATACTATATATATTAATACTATATACTAACTATATGATTACATAGATATGAAATAGGAACTCTAAGATAAGAGTCAAAAGTTATTTTTTTAGGCTTTGAAAAAGTCTTTAATAGATAGCCTTGCTTTCATCATTTATTTATGATAAAAAACAACAACCAGGCCAGATAGTAAGGAAGCCGGATATTTAGAAGCAGGGCTTGACTAAGGTAGGGTCATACGGGGTAGTTGCTCTGGGTCTCAACATTTAGAGGAGTCTCCAAATCGAAAAGTACCATAGATAAGTTTTATGCACGGTTCTTCATTCTTGAAGAGGTGAAGAAGATGGACTCCCAAAGATGTTTTTTCTCGGGTCCCAATTAGACTAAGTCGGGACCTACTTGGAAGTGCACAGCACTTTGAAACAAAAGATGAAGAAATTCGAAGATGTTAAGAAAAATATCTTAACATCTTAACTTAACATCTAACATAAACTTATCTTAACATCTTCACCTTGTGAGTACTGGAATACAATTTTTTAAAAGCAATGCTTAAAAAGGTCAAACGACCGGAAATCAGAAGCAGTTTTCAGTGACTTTTGGGGTCATTTTACGACAGACAGGATTGATGGATATATCATTTCCACTAAAATGGTATCTACAAGTGAGGACCAAGGCGCCTACCAGTCACCGGTCAACTTGCTGGTCAGTGGGGAGGGAGGGGGATGTGATGGTAAACAGAGATACGAAACTCTTCCGGAAATGCTTGACTCCCTTCCAGGGTGGTCTGTGACCCCAGAATGTGGGTTATTCATCACTCTTGGGAGAAAAGTTTCACTTTTTTTCCAGGAAAGCAGCCTCAAATATTCTTAAGTACACCTTTCGGCAGAGTCAAAAATCGGGAAAAGCAGATTCCTACTCTTGAGTGGCCCTTAATGAATGAAGATTTTGGAGGAAGGAGTTCTTCAGAATTCATATATGAATGGAACCGTTGGAATTTTTAATTGATTTAAATACAGCTAGGATTTTTAATTGATGTTATTATTGCCTGAATGTTTAGTTAATTTTAATATAGCTTGAATTTTTAATTGACTTTAGTATAACTGGAGTTTTTAATTGATTTTAATACAGCTAGAATTTTCAATTTAGTTGGAATTTTTGATTTTAACATAGCTGAAATGTTTAACTGATTTTAATATAGCTGGAATGTTTAATTGATTTTAATATAACATTTATTCAAGCAGTTTCAAGTAACAGATGACATAAAAAACTCATTATTAGAAGGTCATTTCCATTAAAGTAGTTTCAGTATCTCGCACATAAAATAATAATAATAAATAATTGTAAACAAAATGATTAAAATAGGTTTTAAAGAATTTAGAACATTAAAAACAAAGTTTGTCATGGTTGTAAATTCATTAAAACAAAAAATTCAGATAAAGCAGCCAAAAATCAGTCAGACAACATACAAAAATATCCAAACAAATTTGAAAATACATTGAGAAATCAACGAATAATATTCTGAAATTAAATGATAATTGATATTACTTTTATCATGTTCCAGTACGTAGCCCTTATTAAATTAAAGGAAAGCACGAAATTGAACCTCGGAAACAAGCAGAATTACGAGACTTTGGGACACAAAGAAGTTGCGCAAGTGTGTGGAATAGATAGCAGGTATATATTAAGCAAAACCTGATCCGGGACTGCTAATTTAGATATGAAAGAAGAGAATTTTGCAAATAACATTTTCATTCAGAATCTCTGCCATCAGACAACATTGTTAAAGAGAAAAGATTTAGAATTATAGTATAAAAGTGAATCGAAATATGTGTGGAGAAAATGCAATGCATATAACAAAGAAGTAAATTATTGATAAAAATAGCTTTTAAAAGAAATTCAATCAAATTATAATGGTAAAGAATTTATTTATGGAATTAATCCGATTTTATGAGATAAAATAATTAAAAATGAAATTTTTATGAAATAAAAAGTATGAAATTTAAAATCATTTAACAAAAATTTATTAAAAAATTAAAATCATTTCATAAACATTAATACTCCTTAACATTAAATGATGATACAAAAATTGCCATCGTATCATTTAATGCCAGGTACAAATTGCAATGATAGATATTGGTTCCCATGGCAACTTGAAAACTTGCATTTAACTATTACAATCGTCTCGAAAGTTCCCCCTCCCCTTTTAATTCTAAAAAAAAAGTTATACATTTTGGAAAGATTATTTTCTTTAAACATTTAAGAGGGGTATCAGAAATTCAGATCTCTATTTCTTTGAACAATTTCAGAGGAGCCGATTAGATTAAATAATCAGAAGGCATATCTCCCAACTTATGATATTCCACAGATGTATTTACTAAAATGAAAACTTGCTACTTTTAGTCCAGCTATTTGCCACAGAATTTCTGACAGCGAGAAATAATTTAATTTGTTCCTTCAATCTGACAGCAAACAGACTTCTCTGCAATGCATCTTACTCGCTTTTGGCATCAGAGCACCTTAAATTAGAGATTACTATATCAAGGGCTCTATTTAATTTGATACAGTTTATCCGCCAGAAGCATTCAATTTTTGATGGGAATTTGCCTTCATGAATTTTTATTTCAGCTTTATTCAGTATTTCCTAACCCGTCTCACAGCAAAAATGAATACTAAGCAATCCAAAACACATACGAAAGTCATCAGTAAAAATGTATTACAATAAATCAGTTTATAAAGGTATATGTATATAATTTTGATTTTTGAACTAAAAACATATTTCACAATTTTTTTTTTTTTTTTTTCATCATGAAATATTTTTTTCAGTCTAATACAGCGGAGCGAAAACTGTTTTAGGCTGAAAAAGCGGTATTCTCTGTAGAAAGCTTTCTCTTGTACTTCACAATATTTTCGACTGAAAAAGAAATATCCAACGAGGAAAGCTTCGAAAAATCTCAATTTAAAAAAAAATCGGCTGAAAAAGAGATATTCACTGATGAAAGCTCCAGAAATTTACTTCTTTTGAAATAATTCTCGACTGAAAAAGAGATATTCACTAAGAAAAGCTTCAGAAATTCTTCATTTTTGAAATTATTTTCGGCTGAAAAAGAAATATTAATTAAGGAAAGTTTTCAGAAGTTCTCTATTTTAGAATTTATATTCGACTGAAAAAGAGATATTCATTGGGGGTAGCTTAAGACATTCTCTATTTTTGGAACAGAAGTAACATACTTAAATATTCACATCGAGATTTAAATTATCTAAGTTTTACTAACAGATGTTTCCAACAATGATAGAGGTCACCCTTACTCATTTACTTCTGAAACATTATAGAAGGAAGAAAAGAGAGAGAGAGAAAAAAAATGTCATCTAAATAAAAAGAAAAGGGCTTGGCCATCTATACAAAGACCAAATGTCGAATTTATGCAACATAGCACACTCGCAGGCTAAACTACCGGGCGGTTACACTTTCCAGTGTCATTGTGATTTTTTATTTTCCTGCACAAAAAAGGTGAAGGGGGGATGAAAGATGGGAATAGCAGTACGTGAGCGTCACACCCTCCCAAATAACACCCACCAAAAATGCGCAAGACCATGGGGTAAGGATATATTCTTTTCTAGTAGGGCATCCGCCACAATGAGATGTGTCATCTGAATCTCCGGCCGCATTGTGCCCAGAGTCACGCCGCCACTTTCATGGAGCTTTTGACCTTGGACCAACAGAAAAGAAGGCTCCGCTTCCCTCGTCTGCTTTTTTACATAAAAATGCGAAGACACGGCGTTTTCTTTCCGAAATCCGAACGTGACGGTTGGTGTGTCAGCGGGATTTCTTCCGAAAGTGACAACAGCATTCGACGAGACAAAAGAGCTATTTTCGGAATAATGAAAGAATGGGATGTTTTTGTTCTTCTCAGGGGTCGTTGCCCCCTTTTGGTAAGAATGTAACATGAAATTGGAAAATTTGTAGGTTTGAATAAATAATAATAATAATAAATGATCTGCAAAAAAATACAAGAAGATCGAAAAATAACAGGTGAAAAACAATTTTTTATAATTAAATTAACGATTGGTGGAAAAAAAAATTAAAAAATCTTCCTATCAGCAGAAGAATTTTATCTCATTATATTTCAGTAATTAATTCGCATACCAATATTATAAATATACTGCGGTGACATTCAGAGCCATATTATATATCTTGATTTAATTTAAATCCTAATCAATTTCTTTTTTTAAAAAAGTCTTAAATAAATCCGTATTTTTCTCTTATTTCCTTATCCAAATTCCCCTTTTTGTTTAATTATTTCTAACACGAGCTCTAAAAAATTGCCAAGTATAAAAATCTCAATCTCTGTGGGAATGATAATAATCCTTTATGTATATAGCGTATTTTTCGAAGACTCCAAAGATTTCCTGTTCAAAATCGGCATGTGTAAAAGTAATTCCCGGAAAATTCTCTTAATAAAAGTGATAAGGGGAAAAAAAATCCTTCATACTTTCGCACCTTTTTGTATTTATGTTCTGGTCCGAGCAAAGCGTTTCATTGCTTCTCTCCGTGCAGAAACATGGCCTCAAGTGAAAAAATAAATTGTAGTTTCAAATTTTTTTATATCAGCGGTCACGTAAAAACAAGACTGGGTTGCGTAATATAAATTCAAAATAAAAGTATAGAAACAATTTTAAACAAAGCAGTGAAATTTAAAAAATATATATTCTAAATATTATTTCAATTATAAAATTAGACATTGTAGTGGAATGCAGATTATTATGATCTGTGGAGGATGCAACAGGACTTATGTTTTCAGGAACATTTCTTTAATAACCACATTCACACACTGTACAAACACAAAGACAAGACAACATATGATATTCAAACGCGCAGCTTAAAAGCCTTATCACACGGTGAAATTTCGTCAGCACTTTTCCGTTTCTACTCTCAAAAACCGGTCAAGCAAGTTTCATAATCGACAGCTTTTTCTAACCAGCTAGAAAAAGCCGTCGGAAATATTGTCCGCAAACGAAATTTAACCAATTATGTGAAACTTAGAAGTGACGTCACTTTCGTTGTCGTTTGCTGACGGAAAGTACCGACGATATTTTGCCGAGTGATAAGGCCTTAACAGTACAGTATCACATTCTGAATGCAATGTGCAATGCATTATGGGATAGGCATCAGGCATTACCCTCTAGTATCCAAAAAAAAAAAAAAAAAAAAAAAGATTAGAGTTATGTAACAGCAACAGCATTTCTTAAAGTATAAAACAAAATATTTTTAATACTTTTTAAACAATATAAAATGTCAAATAAAAGATAATTAATTCTGAACACAAGAATAATGTTGTAGTATTTAAACACTGTTTGGTTGTAAGAAATAATTGAAAGAAATGTAATTTATCTTGATGAGTATTTTTAATCCCGATAGAGTCCCATCCGAAATTTTCATTATTTTTTATTCGTCCGAGCCTTTGGTGGATTTTCTTTAATAACCGAAACAAAGTAAGAAATTTACATTCTTTAAACTTAATTTCACATAAATTCGCTAACACACCTTGCAAATTAGAAAACGTAATACCACGGTAGCAGCTTCAATTATTCCAGAACTCTTCGGTAACATCCAGTGCCATTAAATTTAATCTTTCGAGTGGGGATATTAACAAGAAAAAGGGTAACGATGCGATATTTAATCAAGATTTCCCGATTCGAAAACGCTATGTCAACAGGAAATCTTCAGGGTGGCACAGTAATTCGCTTCAAGGCTCACGCACACGTTAATGAAGTCCTCTAACTAAAATTCATCAAGCGTGCGCGGGATTAGAGCTGCTAAATAACGACGGAAGAGCGTTTTACCTACCCGTTTCCGCATTTTCACAGGGAAGGAAATTAACTCCTTTTTGAAAAAAAAAGAAATAAAAAACTCTGTTCCCTCCAATCAGTCAAGATTCGAACCCGAATTACCGTGAATTCGAATCTGGAGGCAAAATAAAAATGCACACAATGGTGAAAACGAATGAAATGGAGAACTTAAAAAGTGTGTATATAGTGCTAGCTCGTCAAATAATAAATAAAGTTACGGAGAAAGAAAAAAGTTACTAATTTATGCGCGTAAATTTTCTCATTCGTTTTTGAAATGGATTTTAAACAAATAGTTAGATATCATATTGTGATATTTGTCTTTTAAATAATTCTGAGAGATATGATAATCTTGAAAACAAAATAATTTGCAATTATTTAAAGATAGTGTATTAGCTTAACCCTAAAAGGATTTCGAAGAAAACAAATTTAAGCAAATTTATAATTGTCTTAAAAAAATTACGAAGATAAGTTGTAAGTTACTTGTGAAATTTGGAAAGGATTTTCAATTCTCAATTAAACATTATTCATTAAACTTTACAAATGTTCGCATATTGAATTTAAAAAAAAAAAAAACGTGTGGGGTGGCTAAATATTTATTCTAATCAGTGGGAATGTTCTAAAAACTTTCTCGCATATGCACTTTGATAAAAATGTATCTCAGAGAACGCCATACATTGGAGCACAACAATTACAAAACATTAATTTTTGCCATGAATCTACAATTTTCATTAAATCTATAGAGTGATCTGTGGCGATTTTTTTCCCTGGCATGTGGTTAATAGCAACCGAAAATCGAATTTATGTTTTAGACAAAACTTTCTCAACAGAGAGGAACATTTAAGTGCAATTCTTTGATAACTATTTGCAGTTATAATCACAAAATACGATATTAAATCTGATATATTTTACATTTTTGAATTAATGCGTTAAGAAGCTTCTGAATGTACAGACTGATAGATAGTAAACTCTTATTTTGATTTTGTACAAAATTTCATGCATGTCTATACTGCAGATGCTAAATCTATGTACCGAATTTTATCCGCAAAGCTCTCTTTGTTTTGAAGTTATTATGTTAACTCAGAATTGAACAGCCGTATAGACAGAAAATTAGATCGGAAAAATTAAAGATCGGAAAAGCCGTATAGATCGGAAAAATGTTTGCTCAAAATTTGACAAAAATCTATTAATTTGACAGAAATCTATAAATTTGACGTGAGATCTTAAACAAATTCCATCCATAAAGCATTTTTGAGTTATCTTTGTCAAAGACAGACGGATATTTCGTAAAAAATTCGAAGTGAGGGAGATGGAGATTCATCAAAATCTTGAATTCGGATTTTTTGGCATTTGCCAAATTTCTCTAAATTACATATACGAAAAATTAAAAAGCATAAATTATTTTCCAATCACTTAAAAAAATGATCCTTTTATGAATACAGACATTTCCAATTAAAATAAATTGCCATTAAATTAATTATTTGCAATATTGGTAAGACGCAAACGATTTGAACAATCCAGAATTTAAATTTTTTATAGCATCTTTGCGCCTTTAGATGTTGATATAATTAATATAATTTTCGATCAAAAAGAAATTTGATTATGTATATATATCTGATGGCATATTTTTAAAGCAGTTATCTAAATCAAAAAGAATTTCTAAATGGTTTGCTTAATAAAATTGATGGAATTGGTAGAAGAATTCTGTTTTCCGACCAACAAATTAATGTTCTTAGTCATTAATCTCGTTTGGGTTGTATTTAACAATTTTGAAAGACCTAACCACAGTCTAGACTTTCAAAACAATTTCTAACGTACAAGCAAAGATATTAATAAATACTAAAATTGAAAGTTTTTACAAATAAAAAAAAACATGCAAAAAACTTTATTTCTTGCCAATTAACGCATCTTTACTTTGCTACTAAAAGAGTAAGAACAAACGACAGTTAATGCAAACGATTCACTTCTAGTCACGCAGGTTGGAGAAATCGTTTCAAATGAAAGCGGTCTTTCTGAAAATAAATACAGGCGGTTTCCCTTAATTACTTCTGAGTGGGATTAGATCGCAATCATCTTCCTGAAAAATTCCTTAAAGAGCGAAATTAGAAACACTTAATTAAAATCTCCCGCTTAAAATAAAACGCATGATTTCCGACGGAAAAGGAAGAAAAAGAAAGAATTCTTTTAATTAATTCTAATGGCGGAGGAAACAAACACAAAAGTTTGACTGTCCTGAAAGCGAGTCATCGGTGAAGCGATAAAGTACTTAAAAGTTGGCCGTCATTAATTCTTTCGGTGTTTGATTCAACGCAAATATCAGTTTAGTTTGCTGATCAAAATAATTAATGAAGCGAGGTACGAAAATAAAAATAGTTTTTAAAACATATAACTGCTACGATTGAAATAATATATTTGGAAGTGATATAACAACAAACGTCATACTTTCACATTTATTATAATATATTTCAAGAAAAGTAAAATAATGCATGATGAATAAAAGCAGAGTTTTTTTATTTATTAATTTATTTCTTTTATCTTTTGAATATTAACAGATTTGTCACTGTATTTTTTCAGAAATTATATATTTTTTTCTACTTGGAAAATAATTGCAATTTAACCCATTTATGCCTACTGTTCCATTTTTGGAACACCCCGCACATAAAAGTTATTTTTATTATATTTTTTTACCTAACATATAGAAATTTCATGCAAAAATTTCAATTTTTTAACTTTAGGCATAAATGGGTTAAGAAGTTTCGATTTATCTTGTTACAGATTATTATTTACGAAAATTTTCACAGTTGATAGTTGGCAAGTTTTGGATGAATGGTACTATAATTTTAAATTTATTTAATAATTAAAAATTATAGAATGAACATATCTTATAATCAAACAAAGAAAATAACCATACTTTCCCTAAAATATTTTATATGATAAATCCAAAAGTTTGAATAATTTCTATTAGCCCTTTCCATCAGCTTCGAATTTCATCAATGTGTCATATTCTGAGCTCAAATTCTGAAAATGGCAACTATCGAGCACGTTCGAAAGGATTATTTAAAAAATATATATAACGCAAAATAAAAATTCTGTTTCAAATATAGTGCTTTTACTAAAGTAATACATCTAAAAAATAAAAATAAATAATAAATCATGAAGGGAAAAAACCAACGCAATTTGCAAGAAATTTTCAAAAATATAAACAATTTTATGTAAATATTTAACAAAATCTAATGCATTCGCACATACCTGTATAAAATTATTTACTTTAAATTCTATAATGTTGAACTATCAATTTCTTTCAAGAATTAAAAATCCATCATACATTTAATCTATTATAACACCACAAATTATGCAAAAAGATACGCAATTCGCTCAATGTTTTTTTCCTTTGTAAATGCAAATGTCAGACTGACAGGAAGAAGAAAACCAATCAAATTTCGGAAGATAAACAAACGCAATTTCATGTTGTCGTCTTGACAAATTTCTCGAATTTTTATGTATTTTATAAACATGAATATATTAGACTATTGTCAGCCCATCCCACAATACACACACACACATAAAAAAATCCAAACATTTTGATAACTTAAGTTGTGTCTAAATTGAGAGCGAGAAACATATTAGAAAGTTGTAAGTTTGCGTGCTTTATTGATTTAAAATATAATAGCTCTTAGAAGCTCAGAAAACAGAAGGAGAGTTCTTGAAATCATTTTTTAAGTAGGGAAATTAAAAAAAAAATCAATGCAATGCTCAATATATTATCTTTCATAATTTTCATAAATATCGTGTGTGCAACCAATAATTTTTTTCAGCTTTTATTGCTTGCTTCTTCATCATTACTTAACGAAATAAGACTATAAATGATATTTTCTGAATACTTTAATGTTAATTATAAATTACATTAAAGTATTTTTACTTACTTTAAAGCATTATAGTACATTTATTACATTTAAGTATAAAAAAATAAATTTTAAAAATAGTGTATTATTAAATTCTTATCTTGAATTTTTTTTTTCTCTGTTACTTTTCTTGTTTCCAGCCATATTGCTTCTAATTTTTCCACTGGAATTAACAATCATATTTGGTTAAATTTCGTGAAATAATTTTTAAATAAATTTAAATAACTATACATATTTAAGGTAGTTGTTTATTTACTGCACCTTCCAATGAATATTTTCTCTAGATTCAAAAATATAAAACAATTATAATAATGTGCTGAAAATACAGACGATTATTATTCATGAAACCTATTTTATTTATTAATTTTCACGTGTCGTATTATTTTGTACACTTTATGGAATATAGATTCATAACATTCACATTTCACAATTTGGGTTTTTTTAAGTTGAAAATTTCGATTTAAAAATAGATTAATAAAACTAAATTAAGCGATTTGAATGCATTTGGAAAGAAAAATTTCAGAAATACATTAATTACTGCACCTATAATTAATAATTATAGGTGCTATATTATAATATAATAGGTGCTATATTATAATTATTACTTACTATATTATAATTAATAATATAGGGAGATAATTCATAATGTAAAAATAATATCAAAATATAATAGCTTCCTTCAATTTATTTATTCACCCATAATTCATTCCTGCCTTCCCCCTATGTTGTTCTTAAATAAAGTAAACATCAGAGGGCAGATTTATTTTACGAATAGTTTTCGAAAAATAAATCTGTAAAATGATCCAGTTTTAGAAATTCTAGAAAAACAATTTAGTATAGTGTTTTACTAAGAGATGGCGCCACGATCTAGCCTCTTCACCCGTAACGAAATACGCGGTTAACTTCGGTTTCTTAATCCAGTTATACTTACCACGAGTGTTTAAAAAAATTAAATTGCCAAATAGATTTTTAAATTATGCAATTACTTGAAATGTTCTTCTATAAATAAACTGTTAAATTTATCTTCTTAAAAACTGATTACCTTAATGCGATGAGAAAACATAGAGCTAAAAGTTATGATTATATTTAAAAGGTGTAAATTACAAGTTACATTTAGTTCTGTGCAAATAAGTAAAATATGGAAGAAAAAAAAAAAAAAAAAAAGAAAGTAAAAAATATTTACAAAAAATTCGTTACTTCATTTTGAAAAAAAAAAAAAAAGATTATCTATAAATATCTTTATAATATTATGCCATTTTTTTTCATGTGCTTTTTTCTTAGTTTCGAGATTGTTTCAACGAATATCATTTTTCATACAGTAGGGAAAAGGGGGGGGAGGGGAATACCCATTTTGAATTCTTGAAATTTCACAAATAAATCACCTTTCGGGTATTTTAAAAAAAATAAAGGAAAGCTAAATTCTAAAGGTAAAACAACGTTTAAAACAATAAGTAAATAATTAAGGTAAATTCAGTGCTGTAAAAGAAAACAGATTATAAATCAAGCTTTGATAAGATTTTCTTTTTCTTTCTAAGAATTACAATGTTTGTAAAGTTGCAGGCACTTTATCTATAAATTACGTCACACGCATATTCGATTACAAAACGAATCGTTGGCCTTCGAGCTACCAATTGTGACACTTGTTGCTTCATGGGTAATCGGCAATCATCAAAAATGGGCGTTTCAAACTTTTAATTGGAGTTTTATTAGAGATTTTTTCTTCATTAAATCCGGAGTATATTATCGAAATAATTCTTACTCCGCGTAGATATTAAAAAAGAAAAAACATCTTTTCAATTATACTAATTTTATGCTTTCAAGCAATGCTTTCTTTTAATTTCAATAATTTTTCAAAATCAATTTGAAAACATTATTTAACATTCTTTTATTTTATATAATAGTGCGTGGCAAAATAGCAAAACTGGGAATAACCAGTGTGAATACATTACTGACTCTCATAGATTTAAGTGAGTATAAATATTATAAATTGCAGCTTATTACAAACTACTGCTTTAACAATTTTCAAAACTCTGAATGATTTTTTAACATGAAGATGTTTTCAGATTGGCATTATTTTTGTAAGATGAACTTACGTAAAAACCATTAAGAAAAATTAGAAAAGTCAATGCAATAAGCCAAATAGAATAAATATGCAATCAAGGCACAAAAAAAAAAAAGGCGAATTAAATTAAAAATGCTGCAGAGTTAAGATACTGCAAACTAGAAATCCGTATCCCTTTCATTTATTTATTTATTTTTGCAGTTTTTGTTCATTCAAAAAAAAAAAAAAAATCTGAAATAAAAAAAAAAAAAAAAAAAAAACTAGAGTGATCTTTGTAAATATTTGATACATACAGTATAATATAATATAATATAATTAACTAACTAATTTTTCCTTTTCGGAGAAATGAATACGATTATAAATATATGATTTTTCTCAAGAAAATATACTTTAATTAAAGTAAATTTTATGTCATGAAATACAAACAGTTGCACCATTTGGACACCTTTTCTTTTGAAAATAAATTTTTGAGAAATCTATGGAAAATGCTGTTTGAGCATATTTATGCTTTTAAGATAGAAACTGTCATGTTACTATGGTCACTGAAAACTCCCTTTAAATATTTAATGACTTGCATGGCAAAACAGAAACATGCTATCCATCGCAAAATGATTATCGACTGCTTATTATGCAGAAACTAAATTTGTGATATCACAGATTCATTACTCTCTTAAAATTTACAAAAACTACTTTATCTTAAAATATGTATTTTTAAAAGGATTTCTTTTTGCATATGGGCGCCTATTTAATATTCATTTCCTTATTTTGGAAATAAAGTAACATTATGGCGTGCTATACTTCTAAGACCGATGATTACACTGCACTCCCGAATACTCGGCCTGTTGTGGCCGAAAGTCAGGCCGGATAACAAAAAAGGCGAATAGGCTGGAGTTGTATGAATTCTTTTCTTTGCTCACCACCAGAAGACCTTTATTTTTACCAAAACTCACTGTTACTATTCGTATTTTCGCACATCGTAATAAGTATTAAGTCCTCCATGACGCGCTATACTTCAAAGACCAGCAATGATTATTACGGATGATTCCCGAGTATCTGGCCTAATGTAATAAAGCCGGGCAATAACAACAAAGCCGGATAGGCCTGATTTCTATAAACTCTATTCATTATCGACCATCAGAAGACAAAATTTTTATACTGAAATTCACTATTAAAACAGGCATTTCCCACTTCTTATCGATTAATTAACTCCATTTATTTCAGTGTGAAGCAGCCGCGGATCGGTGAATCACGGAAGCAGCTGCCGGTAACGTATCCAGTTAAAATTCTATACTAGTAGTTTATATATCTTCATATACTGCAATGCACATTTCAAGAATTTATTAGAAGAAAAGCCGGCGTCCTGGCACAGGGATAGCGTGTCTTTTCCGTGATCTGGGCGTCCCGGGTTCGAGTCTCGGTTCGGGCATGGTTGTTACTCTGTGTTCTGTCAGTGAGGCGGGTGAATGTGCCCCCCTGTAAAAAGGGGTTGTGCAAGCGAATGTGCGTGTCATCTTCATTTGAGCTACAAGTCAGACTTCTGCCCTCTGGGTGCTCAGGGGTCTTTACCCTCAAAATTTACTGCACCTCCTTTTCGTGGAAACACGGACACGACATCATCATTAGAAGAAAAAATATGTAGAAGGAAATAAACTGTTCACATTTCAACATAAATTCTGTAATGCCCAATTGAAATGCAGGAGGCGAGTACGAAACGTTAATGTAAATCGTAGGCCTAATTTTTGTGAAAATTGACTGAAACTGATTTTATTTTTCGCTGATAAATGATTGCACAGATATGAAAAGGTAACTAAAAACTTAAAGTTTTGAAAAAGTCTTTAATAAATGAACTTATTTGGCGTCTTGTTCTAATCGTTTAATTACGATTAAAAAAAACTAAGCCATATAGTCGCGAACCGGATACTCGAGAGTGTACTTTACTCAAATTATCGTAAGAGGTTAAGAAAATTGCTTGAAGTAAATAGAATTTCAAGTTTGGCAATTGCGCTTCATTTATTAACATAACCTTTTCTTAAGTTCTAATGGGTGATGTCATCTTTATCCAATAATACTCGTGGATAAAAAAGTAAATCTATGAATTAATTTATAAAACATTTTACTTCCTAAAAAAATTTAAAATTCTACAAGATCAATTAATAGCTTGGATAATTTACTTTTAAAACAGCATAATTATAGTTTTTCATATAAAATAAAAGTAAATTTAAAAATTAAACAGATGGATATTTTTTTCCCATTCCTGTCATTTTGCAAAAAGATAGTTATGTCTAAAAATTGAGAATTTAGTTAAAATAACATCTGAAATCCGACTTGGCAAGAAATTAAAATCCCGCCACTTCTGATTAATAAGGGCATTGTATTCAAGACGGTAAAATTAAAGATAGCCAAAGAAAAAAATGATTGAGTACCAAATAAATTTTCTCGCAAATGTTGCAGGAGACGATTTGCGTAAGAATTGACGTCATATAGCTTCTTTTTACTTTCCATCTATTATTTCAACTCTGAAAATTAGAAACATAATATATAATTTATGAGCTTCGGTTTCTTTTTTTTTTTTCCAACAAAGTTCTTCGCTTTCTTCAGTCTTGCGTTAGAATAATTATTTTCCTTTCAATGGATATACATGTACTTTTTTGCTTAAAGCAAGATGGAATTTCTCAAAGAATATTTTTCTAAGTTTTGAAAACAAAACATTAAATTGAAAATAATGTAATTACATTAATTAAATTAAAATAAGTATTGATTTTGCAGATGAGTATTAATTATTTTCAAGTATCAATTTTCTATCCTTTTAAATAAACAAACTCCCCCTGCCTTTTTTCTTTTAAATACAAAGACCTAGTATTTCCTTTGCAAAAATATAAATTGATTACAAACAGACAATGTCTGTAGTTATTTAAAATTAAAAGGAATTTAAACAAAATAATTTTTTTTGCATCATCTGTAAAAATTTAAATAAAAAAACTAAGCGAAAAAATATATTTATGTGAACGAAATACTATATTCAATAGAATGTATTCATAAGACAAAACAAAAGCTATGAAGCAATTTTTTTTTAATTAGTCAACCAACAGATTATAATTGGGTGGTCATAAAATGTTAGATAGAAAAGAAAAAAAAATATTTATATTTTCCTTTGGATAAAATCATAGATTCTTATAAAATAGATCTAATATATTTAAGTTATAAGATTAATTTCAACAAATCTTTATTTTCAATAATTCATACATTTTGTAAAATTATTTCCTTTTCACTTTATGAATATTTTGTGTATAAATTACATGCAACAAATAATGATTTTTTAAAAAATAATAATTATTATGCTACCTCCTTCCGCTTATCGAGTTGAAAATGGTCTATCAAAAAGCTAGATTTCACCTCCAAAACCTCACCCCCCTCTCCAATTATTTGTTTAAGAACAGATAAGTACATAAGCACACTTCTAAAAGCATTTATTTCAAAATCAGCATAGTCAAAAACATAATTAAAATCTTATTATTTTTTTAAATAATTTTGATACCTTTTCTATGTTATTGTATTTAAGCAAAGAAGAACAAAGAAAAGATGAAAATGATGTAAGACTACAGATAACACAAGGAATTATAATAAAAGCAAAGTAAATATTTTATATAAAAATAAAAAAAATTCTAACATTGCAAAAAAATTAAAAAAAAATATTTTAAGTTTCTCATTTCTGAAGCTTTTAAAAGAAACATTTTTATCGACAATAATTTTTTTCTATACGTGGCCTTGGAGTTCATACTGAGGCATTCCACAGTAAAAACTAAAGCCATTTAAAAAAGTTTCAGAGCGTGAAATCATAAACCCACAAGTGAAACGAAGAATAACTTTCATCACGCGAACCAGATTTAATTGAGCGCTCGCCGATCTTAAAGAATGAAATAATTCCTATACGAACAAACCGTTTTGATTATTCTAACGGCCTTTTAAACACTGTCATTAGTTTTTTCAATGAGGCAACTGCAGTGATAAATGATTGACAGTTTAGCAAAAGAAACAAAATGTCTATTTATATTATTAGAGGCACGCCCTTTTAATGGTTGCGACGACCTCTACTACCTGTGCATTGTCAAGTTCAACATTTCAATAGTATTTTCATCCGGAAGTTGGTATAACCAATCATGCGGAACAGTGGAGGGATTTTGTAGTCATTTTTCTTTCTCTGAAGCAGGATATGTGGTCAGTTGTTTTTTGATTTTTGTAGATTTGTATCCCCTTCAGCAAGTTGACGAACAACCATACGATAATTCCTGACTGTTAAATTTCTTCAAAATAAGCTCGGATGTAAATTATTTTCACTAGGCAGTCATCAGTCTCCATGCAAATTTTCTAATTGTTAAATCTAACTGTGTTAATCTTAATAATTCCAGTAGCTTTTTTTTGTTGTTGTTGTTCTCACTTCTTTATTTCATTAGCCTGTCTTAAGCTTCTTTTAGATCAAGTACACATGCGTATGAAAAACTTATTTATTTTTGAATAGCTAGTGTAACATGATTTCTTGACAACACCTTAAATTCCATTTTCTTTTAAATTTTAATTATGAGTTTTTTCACGTCAATTTTGGCACGCACCAAATCATTATCAGAATATTAATTTTGTAAACAAACGTGACTGGTGAAAAATCTTAATTCCCTGTCTTTTCTTATTTTAATGTTCAATTATTGAAGAAAGCAAAGCAATTTAAATATTAAGGATGATTAATTATGATCAAATAAAATGTCGCAGATCTTTAAAATAACTTTTAATAAAAATCTTTACACAAATTAGCGAAAAAGAAGAAAAAAGCTTGGAAAATTAAATCAATTTAAAAATTACAATTAAAAAAATAACATTATTTCTTTCAACAGAAAAATCAATTACGAAATAATAAATTGGAATTATAGATTGTCATGCTACAGAATTTTAACTGTCACTTGAAATTTAAGGTACGAAATTAAATCCCATATAATGCATGAATCAATAACTATATTCCATACAAAAAATATGAATTAAATACTGAATATGTTTCTGATTTTTAAATATGATTAAAAGAATATCTAAAACAAAATGTAGAGCATGCATAAAAACAAAATCTATAAAAAAAGAAGAAAAAAAAAAAACTACAGATAAAAGGCAGCTCACGAAATACACCGAATAAATAATATTAAAAAATGTAATTCAGTTCCTACTTGGGTTAAAAAAAGAAAAATGTCATTTTAATTACTTTTTATTAAATAACTATCAAAAAATTATTAAGTATAAAAAAATAATTGATTTTCGCGAGAATTGAACTCGCATTCTTCACCTCCACGTGAAAAATACTGAAATCTTTGCAGTTTCCCTACTGAGCCACTGCCCTATTGATTTCAGTTTTCATTAAACTCTATACTAATAATAAAAATACTAAACTAATAACTAAACACTGCTAAAACTCTATTTAAAGTATTAAAAATGAATTAAATTTAATGAATGAATTAATATTTGAAAAAACTGTATCAACATCGTCATCCACTACCAGTTCAAAAAAATGTATTTGATCTCAATAT
>JAPMOQ010062052.1:575936-603685 GCA_026543055.1 Argiope trifasciata
CTTGAGGACCAGCGCGCCGGAAATAAAACTCAGTCACGGGACCGAACACTCTGAAACGGAGCGTCACTACCGGCCCGCGCATTTTAAGCAGTTAAGCCTAATTTTACAAAAAAAATTCGTATAAAATCAGCATTTTAATAAAAAGACTCCAAATTTATATCCCATCACATATTATAATCCACAAAATTATATTCCCATCACATATCCCAAAACTTCTATGAAACACACACATAAAAAAACGCCGCCAAAACCGAACACCATTCATGAATATTTTACTCTTACCCCTTGCAATAATCCGCTGAATGTACTCCCCCATAATCTCCTAACGAAAAAAAGCAATAAACAAGTCACTTATCTGTCAAAATATAAACACAGCGCGCAATAAATCCCAGCCCTTTAAAGAGCCGTGATTCTCACTTTGTTTACATCAATAAATATATCAAATACAGAAGCATAGAACAGAAACTAATGCCCGTTCATGAAGGTCAAATACCATATGAGTCGACCGTTGTGAAAACAGTTGCCGTTTACCGCCATCTAGTAGCATTTAAAAATTCAAATAAAACGTTCCGATTTCCGATTACGCATACGCGACGCTGGTCTCTCCGTATCAATCGGAGCTCTTCGCGTAGAAGCGACGCTGGGCTGATAAGAGTGGAATCGTTGCGTCGCGTCCACGAGACCTTGGTCACGAACGGGATATATCAAATCAGATGAATACAATAAATGATTCGTTCAATACATATTTTCCCTTTATTCTTTAAACAATAAAGATACAATTCGGACCAAAGGTTGTAAAACAAAAGCGATACAATACTTGGTACCTGATTCAATACCTATCACCGCTACTCAGTAGTGAAGGCATATGAGCCAATATTTGGCATGTGCTATCTAAGTACACACAGCTGATCTTTAACAATGCGCAATACTGACTCGAAAACACTCGTCTTATAATAGAATCAATCCATGCACAAATCAGACACGGCAAGTGAATACGGCTAATTTTTGAATTCAACTATGCATGTGGTACGAAGATAGTTGACATGACGTCACAGAAAAGTTAAGATAATGATAAGCGAGCAAGATCTATATATAAATGTAAAATGCTAACAGTACGTGGCATAGAAATGTTTCCAATTACTTATTGCTGAACAGCGAATTTTTAAGTGAACAAATCATTACAGGAAGTTTTCATATCGCTTGATTGGATGTTTTTATAGTTGCGCTTGATTCAAAGTTTCGCTAATTAATCGAACTATAAAATGTTATAACAAATATTTTGGAGAATGCTGATAGTCCATTCAGTCAGAGTAAAAAGGATGTCAAAAAATAATAAAAATAGGCATCGCACATAATATTTAACAAGCCTCAAGATAGGTTTTACCGACGCCAAATGGATATTCGCTAAAATGCAAGTATTAGATGTGAATAATTCAAAAATTCAATAATATGGACAAACAAATTGGTCGCGAAAGGCGGCTAGTGTATTGTAAGTCAGTGTTGTTTATATAATAAGAACAAGCATATGCATAAACTGAAAAACAGAATGTAGTACAAACAGCACTTGTCCTATAGTCAATTATTTGCTGTTATCTTTTCTTTAAACGCATGCGCGATCTTCTCACTATGCATTCGTGATCTATCTTAGTTGTCAATTTTTAGCTTAATATAAATCCCGCTTGAATAATATTTAATTTCTGTGCTGCCATATTACATGGCTGCTATGACGTATGAATCGATTCGATTCAGAAATTAAAGATTCTATTTTATCACCCATTTTTAATGCTGATATTTTAGTAAATACTGATTTTTATTTAGCAGATAATAATATATACTAAATTACACAATTTTGCATAATCTTCTTTCAGAAATTTCAAATTATTATTCATTTAATCAAGCCTGGATTATGAAATAGGCAAAGTAGTTAACTCTTAGATACCCGAAAATCCGAGATCCAGGATATTTTTAGACCAATCTAATTCTGTGCTTTTATTTTATCAACAAGAGCATTTTTAAATTAAAATATAAAGTAGCGTTTAAATTTCAGGATAAAATTCGTAAAAAAAATTTTTATGTTTACAGATTCCTTATAGCCCAAAATTCACAAAGAAAAAAAAATCTCAGCAAGCTTTGTGCTTCAATCTATCGAATAAGCAGAAAAATGTTATGAAAAATTGTGAAAATGTTATGCTTAAAAATTGTGTTTAAATTTACTTAATTTGTTTTATGCTTATAATATCTAAACCAAATTTTTTGAAAGTGATTCACAATTAAATGTTATTTCTGCTTATCATAACATTTATTATTTAAAAATTGTGCATACATAATTAAAATCAATAATTAAAAGAAATTGGCTTTAGCAAAGTAAAAGTAAATTCAAAACTCGAATGGCATTAAAATAAAATGATATATTTAATAATTGACGAATTTTATAAAAACAAGCTCTACTATAAATAAAAACCATAAATGAAGTTTTTGCTTATTTAGTATCAAAGTTTTCAATCTCCGTTGCTAAATTATTATATTAATGTCAATGATATTTCTTTACTTGTAACTTTTCAAGCCAAAATAAATAAATTCGACGCTGTAGAGGGACGAGACTCTAAGAGGTAGATGAATACAATAAACGAATTTCAGGAGCAATTATTCAAATATTTTCTAAGTTTTACATTTCACAGACAAAACAAATACGAAGACGGAAATTTTACCATTACGGAAATTCACCCATTTAGAATACAATCTAATTATGACCCGCTACATATTGGATGTTAGTACAGTAACGCCATCTGTTGTATCAAAAGACAAGATTGTAGAATTAAGTAACCGCTACAGTATAAAACTTTTAATAGATAAAAATTACACACCACCCTTTAATATCTTTAAACAACTAATAATTCCCACCGTAATAATAATATTCTTAAGCGACGTGAAAGCGTTTCAAAAGGCAAAAACTTCGAATTTATTTATATGAAAACTTAAGGATAAAAATCCACCAAATGTTTTTCATGCATCAGTAATAATATTAGAATAGTTTTTTCATCATAAATTCTTTTCGGTCATCGAGTGAAGTTTTGAGTCCGCGTGACATTCAAATAAACGGCGCCATTCAGTTGATAATTCAATCAAAAAAGGAACATCCAATTCAGATGCAAAGATTCTGTCAGTGGAAGACATAAAAATTCCGCTTTTTCAATTTTCCTCCTCATCTGCGCCACCAAGTCACAATAATTGGATTTGCAGGGGCACGCCAGCCACTGGTTTGCTCAGTACGAGTACAACTTTTTAGCAATTCCAATTTTGATCCCACGTCAACGCTCCGTATTGAAATGAAGTGCTCCAATAGGAATTTCAAATCGTAGGAAAAAATAAATGTTTGAACTTTTGCATCGCTTATCAAACAACTTCCACCTATATGATCTTTTTTTTTTTTTTTTGAAAACGAATTGCATTGGAAATTTCCTTTAAAAAAATCCCAACTAGATTAGATTTCATGTCAATGTACTAAAGAGATCTGCGGTAAAAATTCTGAAAACTGAATTTAGAATCAAGAATAAAAAAAAAAAAATGCTTGCATGTAGGAGTGGATTAAAAGTAAGATCCAGGTGAACGGCAAGGGTCCCCATCTGAAAGAGGACTTTGAAACATAAAAATATGAAAAATTATCATTTCTAATAATTTCAATTGTAATAAGATTCTTCATTCAATTCCCAACTGTATTAGAATGAATGCAAATGAATCACAGCGGAGAGCGGCAAAAATTCTACAGATTGAATTTAAAATCAATAAACGTTCACAAGAAATTAAAGGAAACAGTTTGCATATAGAGGAAGATTAAGGTCAAGATATAGTAAACATTCGTCTCGAATTCCACTTTGAAAAAAACACCCCTCAAAAACGTAGAATTTATCTTTAATTTTGCATCATTCATAATTAACTATAATAAACATTTATTTATAAATTTCATTTTCAGTTTTATATTTTATTATATGCTCCGTATAAGATGTTTCTTATTTATTTCCAATTATACGTAGACAATTCGTTAAAATGGCTGAATATAATATCAAATATAGTTTAGCAAATGATTGTGAAATATAGTTTCTTTCATGCAAAGAATCTCTAAATTCTTTTGACAATTTTTTTTTTCTGACTGATTATTTTATAAAGCAAATCAAATGGAATCGAATATTGTTAGTTATCAGTAAATAACAATTAAAAATATAAATTCAATGACACAGCAGTTGTCATGCGTGAAACTGTAACAATAATTGTTTAGAAGGGCTTGTATTCGTTATTTTTAAAATCTAATGATTTCGAAGTCAAAAATTAAAACCACCACTCGCAACGCCCCCCCCCAAAGAAAAAAAATCTGCACTCAGAGATTCTGAACTAATTTAATAGAATTAATATATGTGAAAGAGAGAGATGACATAAGAAAAATAACAATGAAGAAAAAATTTGGAAAGACGACGCAATATAAAAATGTATATAAGTAAAAGCAACAAACATTTCTTTTTCAGTAGATTGATAACATCATTTTGTAGACATAATAAAGAACCAAGAATGCGATCTAAGATACAAAATTAACTGAAAAAGTATTCAGAATAGTTTGGTAAAAATTTAAATTGCACGTGATTGAATTTAATTTTCTCTCAAATACATTCTACAATAATTTTTAAAAATTTATCCTACTATATATAATAAAATAAATAATAGGATGATTCTTGAAGTGCTAAAAATATTTAATGTGTCATTAAATTCTGAGAGTTTTTTTAATTCAACAGCTTTTTCAATAAAATTTATGATCCTTGCTTTATCATAATCTTAAAATATTCAAACATTTTTATCGGGCATTATTCATATAGCTCGAACACAGGTTGAACATCTTTTATCCTATCTCTCATCGAGTTCTCACCGCAGATAAACCATTGAAATGGGCACGTAATGCTGCATCAGGATTATTTGAATGCCCTCTTCAGATATTAATCCTTAGCGCCTCGATGTCTGCTCTCGGGCACCATTCACGGCAGTGCATCATTTTGTCGTTTTATTTAATTATTTCCATAAAAATTTGACTGGTAGAAATACTTAAGATTGGTAAAAACATGCAGATTAATTTTCGGAAAAAATTCAACTTAAAAAATTATATATATTAATTTTTTGAAGCAATAAACAAGTCCTCTTATTTGGCAAATATTTTTATGCATCGAATTACTTTTTAGAGCGGAAAGGGTTAATAAAAGAATACTTTGATCCCAGCGAAATTTCAGACCCTTTCTAGACATTAATTGACAATATTAATTTTATGGAAACAATATTAAAAAAAATAACAGTGGGGGTAATGTCTCAAACACTTTCTTGTACACTTTGTGACAAAGGAGAATTTGTGTTTAAATGCAAATTCCTCCAAATGATTGATATCAAAACTTGACACATAATTACAACTGCAACCACAAAACGAGTATATTTTTATCACATTGGAGTAATCATGTTAACAAGCTTCTGAAAATACAGGCAAACAGGCGTTCAAAGTCTTGTGGTCATCTGGTTTAAAATTTGATAGGAATCTTTCATACAAACATTAAATCTGCGCTACTAATTTTATTTATCTAGTTCTATTTATTTTATAGTTATCACATTTTAACTCTTAATGAAACAGCCGAACAGACAGACTTCTTTTGTATAGATTTCACTCAAAGCTCAAAGCGTTTTAAGTTTGTCTCAGTCAGACAGAGAGATATTTTCCAAAAATTCAAGGGAGTTTAAAAGCGGAGATTCGCCTAAATCTCAAGTTCAAATTTTTTTGCCGATTATAATACTGTCTCTACACTTCGTACACGAGAAAGTGTCTAGATTAAATAATTTTTCCTCATAATACTTTAAATTAACTGTCCATATTAATGTGCTAAAATAAATAGAGAAGCTTGTGTTCCAGTTTTTATCACAAGTTTCAGAGATTACATATTACAATCTTTGATGTTATTATATAACACCTCACATAGAGTAATCATTCTTGATCAATAATAATTAGTGTGGACAAGAGAAAACACAAATCGTGCAAGTTTGGAAACATATGAACAAAAATAAGTACACAGATATCCTGGAGTTTTTAAAGAAATATACATTCTAAGAGAATTTGGGCCGTAGTGGCCTGGTAATAAGATCTCGGCTTCGAAACCGGAGCTCAGGTTCGAGACCAGATTCTGTAGAAAAACCATCGTGTAAGCTGGTCTTGTACAAGTTAAATCCTCTGGGACAAACGTATTCCGCTGGTGTTTAGAAAGAAGGGTGCCAGCTACGGTGTCATCCTCCTCATCTGATCGTGATTCAAAATTACGAGGCCCGTCTCAAAATAGGTTGAAAGTTGCTTTAAAACAGTGCATCAACATAACTAAACTAAATCTTAGAGAACTTGCTTAGGTCATGAAATCTTGAAGCTATCAGCTATTCTTAAGCTATGCATTCAAAAACATCCCAAGCTATTTGGATGCATAGTTTAAGAATACATATTGTTAACTTATTTATAAACTAGTTGCTTTTGGCAACCAAATTTTTCGATAAGATTATAAACTTTTAAGGCTGTTTAAATGATTAATAAGGAATGCATTAAAAAATTTCATCTTATTGTTTGATACGGCTGAAGAATTTGAAAACAATTGCACCAATTTACTGCGAATGAAATAAAAGCGGAAGTGAACAACCTCCT
This sequence comes from Argiope trifasciata, assembly GCA_026543055.1. Lineage (NCBI taxonomy): Eukaryota > Metazoa > Arthropoda > Arachnida > Araneae > Araneidae > Argiope > Argiope trifasciata. Next base: position 582,640 of record JAPMOQ010062052.1, read on the forward strand.
ACAGAATAAATGATCGGCAAAAACAAAGGATTGAATGTTTCGAAAAATGAGTTGGCATTCCTCATAGCTTTTGAACATATTGTCATAGGAACGTGTATCAAACTGAATTAAAAATGCTATTAAAATCAAGGTAGATATTTTACCAAAATACAGTTTATATCAATAAAAAATAGATTTTTTAAAAAGTTTTAAGATAACATAAAAATTATTTTTGTGAAATAATTGTTTAGGAAGATATGAACATCAATTTCCGTAAACAAACTATTATCCATTTGCCGATAATTTTTTTTCGCTCAATTAAACCTTTTGTTTGAAGCCAATTTCTTGATTTCTCTTATATCTTCTTTTTTCAGTCCAAATGGACCCTTTATTAACATGCTGAAGCCCCTTCAAAACATTTCCAGTAGCATTTTGCAGCCTTATTAATGAGCTGATGCAGCTGTAAAAACTTTCAATGAACCAGTCTTAAATTGGTATGTTGGTTTCTTTACATCTGACTGTTGCCATTCTATAACAAGTAATAAGAACTATTTCTGCGCCAGGTATGTTAGTGTTGTATAAATATAGATTGTGACATATGCCTTCAACGATAATGTGTTTCGATTGCGCGTTGATCATACGCACATTTCATTTGTAGAAACTCCACTTGTTGGCGGTTCATGCAATGTTCCACGTCACATTTTGTGTGTTCTGCTTTTCACAGAGACCTTATAAAATTTTTTAACTCGTCTGATTTTAAATTGTCTTTTCTATTAGAAGAAAGACCACATTCACCTTTATTTCTGTTTTTGAAGAAAAAAAAAGAATATTTTGATAAAATCTGAATTTACTATTATACTTTTGCTCATTGTTTTACCAGCTTTTAAGCTGAAGTGTATAGAACTAATACATAAATACAATAAGTGAACCATTTGTTTATCGAATATCATAGAAAAAAAAAAGATCTTGCGCTAAGAAATAACCAGATATAATCTTATCTAATCTAATCAACGAAGATTTTTTATATTTGAAAGAAATAGTTCGATGTTTTATTTAAGAAAACAATGAAATGCAATACAAAGTACGCATTAGAAGCAGGATTTTTTTTTCAAGGCAGAACCAATGTGATTGACAATCGTAAAACAACAGTTACCAAAAATAGGACAGCCAAAGAAGTAGATGAGCATCTTCAACATGCTCACACGATAATTAGATGAGTGTAGAGTTCCGATTGCCTCCGTGTGACAGTTGGAAAATGCCAACAGGATGTTTTGATTACGTGTTATTTGAGTTTGTGAACGGCATAATGAAGCACTCGCTTTATTTTGGAGCAGAGTGAGTCAACATGGTTTCGACATTTCCAGCTATGTCAACGCTCGAAAGTACAGAATTTTCGACATCTACTTTCTGAAAACTGATTGCTCCATTTTTATTTCCACGATCAAGAGAATTAATTGAGGAATCCCTTTGATGGTAAAACATTTTGCATTTTTCGTTTCCCAGAAATAGTCGAATGATACTAATAGTATATCGATCATACTTATCAGATTATAACAGTCTGAAGTTAAATAGTTTTTTGAGTTTTTTTGCAGCGAGTACAACTCAGAATTTTTTTTAATTACCATTATTCTTTTTTCTTAACATTTTTTTATTTGAATGAAAAATGATCACGCAGTATTTACAAAATCGATTGTTTCAACAGAGTCATCACTAAACGCTTTATTTTTTAAAATTCACAAATTTTCTACTGTAAATTGCGTTTCGATTATTATAGTTTCATTTAAAATTAAAAATGGGGCAACTTAAAAATCAAATCCAATTAAAATTGAATCAAAAAGAGCTAAAACTAAGCTCAAGTGTCTTTTCAAATGAAACTATTTAGCAAAGAAATGTAGAATGATATGATTTTAGCAGAAATATACATTCTGCATAGCGAATAGAAAGAAAATTATAGATAAACTATATCATATACTTCAAGAAACCGCAGTGCAAATTCCACAGTACTTTACAAAACACAGTAATTTATGAAAATAATTTTCTTCATTTTTGACAACATTTCAAAGTAAGTGGAAAATACTAGATTCTGGAACGATAGAAACTGTATTTAGTGAGATGTTTAAAAACTACAATATATTGTTTAATTTCATAAATGAAACTGGTCAGCATTTTATAATTGTTTGCCCCCTTTTTTTACAATAAAATGTTTTTAATCAATTATATAAAATTAAAGATATTTTTTCTTCATTAAAAGAAAAAATAATTAAGATATTCGATATTGAATGATTTTGTAAATCTAGACTAACTGATTTCCAAGAAGGGCTTGGAATTCATAATTCCAATTTTATTAGCCAGATATTCAGATTACAGATATAAAATAGAATTTCAAACAAGAAATTTTTTGATGAAAAATGACATTTTGCATCTAGAGTTTCGCCAATCTTTTAAGTTTATTTTTGAGAAAAAAATTATTTCATAAAAAATAATTTATTAGGATATTTCATAAACAAGCAATATAAAATTTATATATAATTTCAATTCCTACTCAGGTCAACAAAGAAATTTTAAAGTTATTTTTTAATAAATAACTATCAAAAATTGATTGATTTTCGCAAGAGTGGAACTCGCATTCTTCATCTTCGAGTAGAGAATACAGAAATCCTTGTATTTCACCGATGGAACTACTGCTTGTCTATTTTAGTTTTCATTACAAACTTCTCAAACTTTGATTAGAGTATTAAAAATTAATAAAATTTAATAAATGAATTAATATGAAAAAAAAATGTATTAACATCAGATGTCACCCACTACAAGTTTAAAAAAATGTATTTGAACTTGAGTAGATGAATAAAAAGTATTTAATTAGAAATTGAAAATTTGAACAAGATATATAAATATATATATATATATAGGAAGATTGTGAACTAAAAGTAGGAATTGAATGAAAAAAAGAAACTTTTATTTCACAATATTTAAAAATATACCTGATAATGTGTCAGAAACCTTTTGATTTTTCATAGAACGATTTCAAGTTAGCCCAAATTTTCATCCTTTATCATTGTTTCACGTAAATCAATTTATTATTATTATTATTATTTTGCAAAATATCACTATTATATTATATTCAAAATGATTTTTTAAAAATCATGAAATCGAATTATTAAAAATGACTGGACCATTTTCATAATTCCACTGAAAATAAGAAAATTGATCAAATAGGTTCTAAGAGACCCTTACATCTCTGTAAATATGAGAAAATGCCTAGTAATTCCATAAACAATATCTAAATAGGAATTTCATACGATTAACTTAATCATTACGTTTCAAATTTTCTACATCGAATTTCAACATAAACATTTCGAAAGGAAAGAAGGAGGGTGGATTCTCTTCCGGTTCAAGCCATGTTTTTAATGCATGCAAAGCAATTTGCAGAATCAACCTGGAATACCACAATGCTTTGAGTTCAATTTAAAATAAAAATTTTCAAAATCCATGCAACCTTCAAACTCCTAGCTTCAGGCACCAAATAAACCGCATCATTACATCCCTCCATTTTATCATATAAAACAGAAGTTACGTTTTATCTGCTTGTCGATAAAACATAATGCACATAACAATACAGCAATTTCCTACTCTATCGACAATAACAAGGGGGGAAAATACATAAATAAAAGGATTCGTGAAATTACAGTTATTTTTTTCCCCTCGTTTCCCCAGGGTGTAGGGCATTCAGCCATTTGTCCGAGCCACTACTCATCCTTGGCATCTGGAATTGTTCATTAACTTCATTCAAATAAGCGCACGCCATCACTTTTTAAAAATCCCTTCAAATCCAACTAAATCTCCCGAAATAGGGCAATGGACTGTATCGAGTTCGATTCGAAGGATGCTAATGATGAGGCTTTTAAACCCTGCTGCCGATTTTTTCCCACCTTAAAAAACATTCGATTTATTTGTTCTATTTTTAGAACGAGTTCATTTTCGGAGGTGAACAGAATTCAATTATTTTGTAAAATAAGGAGAGGAAAAATTGCAATCTCTCACTTAACACTTAAACACATATCTGTACAGCTTTACACAGAAAAAAAAATTGAAAACCACTTTTGCATGATCAAAGAACATGCAATGCACATTCATCGATTTAACTGCAACGAAAATGCATTTATAATGTGATTAACAATAATTTCTAAATAATTTTCAAACATATTTTTGGAATATGATATGAAATAAATTAAATAAATAAAAGCAAGTACTGTCGTTGCAAAGATGAAAAACACCCAAACGAAAAAGAAATCATTATTATATTCTTTGTCATTAAAACTTGCAAACTTTAAAAAAAATAGTAATAAGATTTTTTTTTTTTGTATATGCGAGGAATTGAAATATCTTGAGAAACTGAAATATATTTAAAACCCTAAAAGCTAAAAAAAAGTTAAAATTTTAATTTATTCAAATAACAAAATAACTTCAAAAGATAAAAGATAATAACATCATAACGCTTATTTTTTAATTCAAGTGAAATCGATAGAAAATTTCAAAAAACTACTAAAATTTAGCAGAATTAACGTCATTTGACCAGAAACAAAATTCCTTCACCATTCATCTCATGTTTCTTTTCATCAGAAATAATTTTTATATTTATCACGCGAAATCAACAGCTACAAGAGCAACAAGTGCATTATATTTAGTTGACCAAAATCTAAATTGAATTATCCATATATCTATAACACATGAAATAAGCATTGACATCAATTTAAAGAAAAGAAGGGGAAAAAAACATTTTTTAAAAATAAAATTTAAAAAACAAACTTCTACAATATAAAAGACAAAAGCTGAGTTATTTATTGACCTTGGATTAAATCGAGCCGAGTTAGTAAATACAATTGTCATTGAGTAACTCGCGTCTTCTACACTTTTTTCACAAATCTAAAAAATTATAGGAGGCTGCCTCGGCTTCGGAACATGAGGGTTTGGGGACCGAGATCCGATTCCAACGAAGAACCGTCGTGCAAGCGGGCCTGGTGCACGTTAAATCTATCGGGGCTAAACGTCCTCCCGCGATGTGGTGGGAATGTTGAGTGAGGGGTTACCAGATCAGGCGCCGTCCTCGTCATCCGACTACGATTCAAAATTACGCGGTCTGTTCCAAAATAGTCCTAGCGTTTCTTTAAAATGGGGCTTTAATATAATTAAACTATTAAGTTCAGCATCTGAAAGTATAGCTATTTTTTTTTTTTTTTTTTTTAGTATTTTCGATATATCGGAATAAGAAGTTTTTTTCAATGTCTATAAACAGACAGCAATATTTTTTTATAGAAAAATTTTACTTTTGTCCTATAAATTTAAAATTTGTAATGAAATGAACGATTTATTATTCAATGAGTATTTCAATAAATATTTTTTTAAAGAAAGAAGTTAATGCAAGTCAAAAGTTTGATAGTGATAACCTTTATTTTTTTTATTCGCAAAAATAGAATAATAAAAAAAATCTAACAGTAAATTAATTTTTGAAATTCAAAAGCAAACTTTTGAAAAATTACACGCATTAGCAAAAAGTTTCAAGAACGTTTTAATATATGTTTAGTTAAGGCAATATAAAACACTACAAAGAGATATTTTATTATACCTAGGGGAAAAAAGGTTTTTTAAAAAAAAATCAAAATAAATATTTCTAAAAAACAGAGGGGGTTCTTTTTCTTTAGGAATAAGAAGCTGCCACGTATTATATGAATAGGCATGTAAAATAAAAAATAATAAAATTCTGTTCGCCATTTCGTCCATTTTTACGATTTGAACCGAAAGAATAGAAGGAAGAATAAATATTTATTTTTTATTTTTGACGGAATGACCTTCAACACCTTCCTGAACACCAAGATCTCCTCTGCATGCCTAAGGAGATATTCCAGTTATTCAGCTGGCTTAAAGGTATGGGGGAGGAGCGGATTTTTAATGGTCGTTGTTCCTCCTGAAGCGTTTCGTCATTTCAAAACTAAAAAAAGAAAGCCAAAAGTCGTTTAATTGTTTGTTTGCAGATGCGCCTATGCACATGACCATTACTCCACGACTAAGAAAAACTTTCTGTATATTAATTAAAGCACAAAATACAAAGAAAAGCTTTCGGTTCTTTTTATTTTCAGAAAAATATCTCCTTCAATGTTTCATGAAACATGAAAACACCAAAGAATGGTGATAATTGCTGCAACAGATTGTTAAGGACATTTTTAATGATTAATAACAGTAAATAAATATGCTTTTGCGTCATTAGTGTTGGCGGCGTACAGGTGCAGTAGAAGAAATTTATTGCACCACGAAATCCTGTATAAACTACGACGCAATTCATGCAGTGCTCTTACAAATATCAGAAATATAAAGGAAGAGAGTATACTAATTCATTACGGAAACGTCTTGAACATTAGAATTGTATGTATTGTTTGCCAGCGGATTCTGAACCCTCCGCGTTTTTGTGCATGCGTAAGGACGAGTTTAATTCGGAAATAGAGGTGAGAATGAAGATGATAGGAGATGATTACATTTATCATTCAAGTAAATTCTGGAAATGCGCACATCTTCAGCGACTCACCCCTTGATGAATTAGAATAATCGAAAAGTGTTCGTCTCAAGATACTGAAACGAACGCTAAAAGCCATACGAATAGAAAATGCAAATATTATCAAAAAGATTGTACATCTTAAGCATTGAATCGTTAAAAAAACAAAGTTTTAGTTTTTACAAATTAAAAGAGTACTAAGATAAATTAAGATAATTTAGCTTTGAAATAAGCAATCAAAAATGTAAGTGCAGATGCTTGAACAAGATAATTAAATACGGTATTTGGAAGGCCAGCAAGTATTTCAGTTATTCGGAAATTATAAATATTTAATTTCGGCAATTTGTAATCTTCTATGCATTGTCAAAACAAATTGGCAATAGTAATGGATATAGATACGATAGCACAGTTCGAGATATTTTAAATTATGGTTTGCGGAGTTACGAAGGGGAACAACTCTGAAAAATCAAGTGCTTATTTAAAAATTCTTCAATACAGAAGAATATAATTTAAAATATTTCAATTAAATTCACCAAACAGTTATATTTATTTATTTTACTTCTAATTAATATTTAGTTTTCTATACTTTATTTTCTTATTTCCAAATACAGTTTAAGCTTATACAGTATAGTCGCATATTTAATATATAGTTTATAAAATAAATATATTCTATAAAGTATAGTTTACACAATTATATAACATAGTTTATAATATAAAATGAAAGCTTTTGAATAAAAATATGCCTGAAAAAATGTTTTGCAATTTAAAAGAAGTAAAGAAAGGCAAAGATTAAAAATGCTAAGTTGAGGCATTTTTTTTTTTTTTTTTTTTTTTAAATTTCAAACTCAAAAAGTGATGTAATTTTTTTTATGAATATCAAAATATTTACATACTTTATAATCAGAGTGGAAAAATTATTATGGGGTATTTTATTTACTTCAGAAAATAAAAGAAGAAAGTAACTATCTCCGAATTTGCAATTATAATTCAATAAACAGACAAAACAAATTCGGAAACAATTTTTACGAGACGATAACGTTAAGAGTATTGTCTCAATGACTATTTTCGACCACAATCATAGTAAGGGATTACAGTTACTTTATCATAATAACAAGAGTGCCGAGAAAATGTCCAAAATAACGACTGTTTGATGCTATCTTACAGGAGTTTTCATAAAAAGAGCAGCAGAGCATGAAATCAATACATGGCATCTCTTTTGAATTAAAATTCTATAACAGGTTTCCTATTTCAAAAAATTCGTGCATTTCCTGTTTCACACGGTATAGAAAGAGTAGACTAAACAGAACATTTCAGACAAGCCTCAAAAGATTTAAATTGTTTCTCACACAACTGGTATGAAAAATCGACGCATTAGAAAAAAGGGAAGACATAGAAGACATCAGTGTTCGAAAATATATTATGGAATGAGTTCAAACAACAGGATATTGAAGCTTTAACTTCCTGAACAAACAAAATATTTTACAAGAAATTACTTATAGTTAAATATTAGGTTGGTGCGTATGAAATGTCGGATTCTCTTTACATGCGGACGTTTGTCTCCCTGTTTTCGTTATACTTTTGTCTTTGGCATAACCTCATTCATAGTCGTATTGTCCATTGCCAGAGACTCATTTCAGCAAAATAGGTTTTCTCGAAGGTCTTCCCTTTTGTTATTTCTTTTGAGTTTATTGCCGATATGAATTCTGCCGACATTCGCGTCATTTTCTTATATGAGTACAAACTTGGTAATAGTGCTGCAAAAGCTGCACGCAACATAAACCAAGCGTTTGGGGAGAATACGGTTAACGATCGGAAAGTGCAGCGTTGGTTCGAAAAATTTCGGACTGGCGATTTTTCACTGCAAAATGAGCCGCGCGGAAGTCCCAAAACGTCTGTGAAGAATGATGACCTGAAGGCTCTAGTGGAAGCGGATCCAGCCGTATCCACGAGGGAACTTGCTATCAGGATGAAAGTTGACCATACAACGATATTGAGACACCTTTCTGAGATTGGCAAGGTTAAGAAGATGGACAAGTGGGTACCGCACGCACTGACAGAGCGAAATAAGCTGGAACGAACTGGAATATGAAGTTTTGCAGCATCCACCCTATTCACCGGATCTCTCGCCGACCGATCTTCATTTTTTCAAGCATTTAGAGCTGTTTTTAAGGGGAAAACACTATGAAAATGAAGACAGTCTAAAAAACTCGATATCAGAGTTTATTAATTCTAAAGACCAAAATTTTTTTAAGACAGGCATCTACGCTTTAAAATCTCGTTGGGAGAAGTGTATTGAAGCGAATGGAGCATACTTTGATTGAATAAACAGCTTTTGAAGAAAGATATGCAGTTTTATACAATCACTTAAGAATCCGACATTTCATACGCACCAACCTAATATAAAGAGTAACAAAGAGAATGATAATAAGTTGTTATCATTTTTAATAAGAAACAATACTTGTATATACACGTTATGTTTAAAAAAACAGAATTAATAAAAAAAAATTCACTTATTTTTTAATTAATAAATATATATTATAAAACAATCATAAAAGCATTAAGTAATAAAAATCCATTTCCTGAGTCAACAATTTGAGCTCACTAAAAACAATGATTGTTTTTTAAATTATAAATTTTAAACTTGTTCGAATCCGAAATAACACAGAATAAAAGTCCTTTATTTTGAATCCTTGTCTGAGGGTGACTCTTGAAAAAGTCTTCAAGCCGGATTCTTTTTCCATGTGTTGTAGTTTTGATTATGTTGTATTCCTTCTTACTTAGCTTATATTGTAAATTAATTATTGTAAAACAATAACATTTTTCTCGATAGAAGAAAAAAGAAATCTAACTATATATTGAATAAATTTGTCAAGAAGCGTGGCACAAACAAAATTAACTTACTATTTTTAGAGTTAAATAACCGCAGTATTATGTAAAGTTCGCAAACAACTAAACCCAAACATGAATGCTTTTTGGATTCCTTCATATAAACTAATTTCTAAATTTCAATTAGTTGATTTTGTTAAGACAAATGCAAAATTAAAGTAATAACAGTTTTATAATTTTTCTTATTTGTTAAAAAAACATAAGCATAAATGTTATACCAGTGGCAATAAAAATACTGAATGCGATGACACCGAAAGGAATAATAATATAAACATTGCTGCTGTTTCATAAAAAATAAAGAAACTAGTTCTTTATGCTAATTTTATCTTCAGAATCACACACAGCACAGTAAGAATTATTTAATAACACATCTTCTTTCAGATGAAGAAAAAAAATCCAAATAATTCTAAAGCAGACGATTCCAGATATGCAGCCACTCATAAGAATGAAAAATATCAAATGCCGTCTGCAGACGTAGGAGAATTGGAACACATTTTGTTTTGTTTATTTTCCAAGAACAGAAGGTTAAAAAAGCCCAATAAACGCAATTAAGAATTCTAAATTATCAGTCTAGTCTTGTTAAAGAATCGTGACAGAATCTTTAAATTTGGCGCTGATTCAGTTTTATTTGCGGCCCCAAAACTTGATCAACATCAGCATTATTCCAATGAATTCGAGTCATTGCTAATTCAGTACAAGATCTGATAATTTTAGGGTGAAAAGTTTTCAGTTAACTTCCTCTTTGACATCAAAAACGGGAACTCATCGTTTTCTTTTCCTTTTTTTTAAAATATATGCATTGCTTGTTGTCGATAAATATTAAGGTTACTCGCTGTCATCTGGGTGGAATTCCTCAGGCAAATCTCAACAGGTTTGTGCTGCAGTAAATAATTTCACTACAAAAGAATAACAGCGACCTTCAAATGATGGTAATTAAGTTGAAAATCAACGTGATAGGAAAAGTTTTTAAAATCATTTCCTTGTGCAGAAATAATATTGACGGTGGCGTAATTTTGATTGACAATTGCATCAAAAATATATAAATAATTAATTTAAAAAATGCAAAACAAGAAAAAGTTTTAATTGAAAAAAATAGTTGTTTCGATTAAGATGAATTCCATCAAGTAGTACAGCGTATAAATACCAACAGATACCCCACTTAATAAACCACTTAGCAAATTGCAATAGAAGATAATTTTCTCTCCCCCCCTCCGCCTACGTATATTTATTTGTTAGAGCAAAAATCCGCCTATCCTATGTCATTTTACAAATATAGTACATATTACCAAGTCTAGTTTTCTTACATCGTAATTAAATGAGAAAGGCAAGGCGTCGCATTTGCAGCATTGTTTATGTTTCCGGCATTTAAGTTGGACATTAATATTAAAATGTGAACAGTTTATATCCTTTAACATATTTTTTCATCTAATAAATTCTTGAAACGTGCACTGCAGTATATAAACTACTAGTACAGAGACTTCAATTTTAACTCGATATGTTAGCGGTAATAGCTTCTATGATTCACCGGGCTACGTTCACTTTCAACGTGGCTTGAGATAAATGGATGATTTAGTACTCAATATGAAGTAAGAAAATGAGTATTATAACAGTGAACATTGGCATCGAAACATTGTCTTCTGGTTTTGGTGGCCAAAGAAATGACTACATAGAACTTCGACCTGTTCTTCTATCACATTAGGTCGGATACTCGGGAATCTATTGTAACAATCATCGGCACGGCATAATCATAAGTATAGCACGGCACAATGTTAATTTAATTTAATTTAATGTTAATTTAATAGCACGGCATAATGTTTCCAAAGTAATGAAATGAATATTAAATGGGCGCTCATATGCAATAAGAAATCATTTTAAAAATACACATTTTAAGATAAAGTTGTTTTTGTAAATTTTAAGAGGGTAGTGAATCTGTGATATCACAAATTTAGTTTTTGAATTATAAGCAGCCGATTTTGCGATGGAGGGATGTTTCGGTTTTGAGAATATTATATTGAAAACTCCATTTAAATATTTATGTGAGTCATTAAATATTTAAATGGAGTTTTCAATGATCATAGTAACATAACAATTTCTATCTTAAATGCATAAATATGCTCAAACAGCATTTTCCATACTGTTCCCAAAGATTTATTTTGGAAAGAAGAGGCGTCCAAATGTTACAATCGCTGTATTTCATAATATATCATTTTCTTTTACGTTAATTAGACGTTTAAGTTAATTTTCTTTTACGTTAATTTACGTTAATATCCTGAGTAACGTGAAAAGAAAAAATCATATTTTTTTATTCGTCTTCATTTCGCCGAAAAAGAAGGGTTATTTATTTATGTTATGTTATATCAACGTCCCTCTACAATTATATAAAGCAATACCAGGGCTATTTGGAACAGACCTAGTAATTTCGAACCGCGGTCAGATGACGAGAACGATACTAGATTTGAAGGAGGAATGGGATAGCGACAGGTAGATATAGGATTTTCAACAACTACTGTGCCTTGCACTAGGCAGATAAAACTATTATTTTAACTATTTTAAATATAAACAATTACTATGATATAATTGTATTCGAACCTTAGTGAGTAAAATAATAAAGAAAAAATTTAAAGATAATCAATTTACATTGAAATTTCAAATTTTTTAAATTTTGTTTTAATATAAACAATATTAAACCGAAAAACAATTAATAAGATAAGTTTTAAAAAAAAACGAAATAAATTTAAAAGCAAAACATTTCGATTGAATTAAATGTTCAATTAAAAAAAATAAAACGATCTTTAAAAAACTAGTTTCATTAAAATATATGACAGTAAATGTAAAAGAAAGACTTTTAAGATTTCGGGTGGGAAAATTAAAAAATCCAATGTTTCAATAACTTGTTTTCGAAACTGTATATTCTCGCTGTCCTTATGCAAATTATTTTGTTAAGCGATATGTTTAAAAGTTTGAAAACTTATATATAGACTCGCATCTCTCCTAGCAGACTCTTTTTTGGGACCATCCGCTTATCCTTGAATTAGAAACACTTGGGAATAACTGTGGACCTTGCCAACGGTGAAACAATTTTACAATGAAATCTTTTACATATTTAAAAGGAATTATGATTTGATACAGACTGTACCGTGACTTTTTTAAAAATGTCGTACCAAGAGTTATGCGTGTTATTTTTTTAATACTTAAGTTAAAAATATTACAGAAATAATTTAAGTAATTAATGAAGAAACGATGAAAAATCGAACAGAACGGAGAAAAAAAATGAATTAGATCGTGATAAAAATAAACCGTCCTGTTATAATAATCATCATATTTTTAACAAGTTTTTCTAAATAATTTATTTTGAGTTATGTGAATACTAAATTTAGAAATAATTAGAAAATTTTAATTATTTTAAAATTTGTGCAGCAATTTTAAAATTGAGGTAACAAAAAAATAAAAACTCCTTTAAATACAAAACCAACCAACATCAAGAAATAAGTAATATTTTAAAATATTAATTGCAAAAACTTAATAAATTTGAAATTAGGGGGAAAAAACAACATAAAAATCTATAAAATCAGCAGATACGACAAAACGACTGGAGAGAAAAAAGATTGAGCTCCATAAAATAATGAATGTTGCCAAACATAAACACTAAAAAGTAACATAAATATGATTAATGAAATAAAAATAATCAATAAATTTGTACAAGAAATAATTAAATTTATAAAAATATTGCAGAATTATTAAATAAAAGAGCATGAATCGAACGTAAAATCATAAAATTTGGTTTCAAAAATGCTGAAAACTACATTTTTGATAAATGTGTGCAATTTAGTAAATTAAGTTTTAAACGATTTTTAAAATAAAAGAAAGGAAAAAAGATGAATATATATATAAAAAAAATATTTTATCGGAATTTTACTTTAACATCAAAGTTCCCTTAAGACTTCCTAATTTCAGTTTCGCGTGAGAAGAAACTGAAAAATATAATAAATCACTTTCCGGCGCTTTCCAAAATTCAATATTTTATTGATTGCAAATTTTGAAATGGAAGATGAAGGAACAAGCTTTTTTTAGCTTTTATATTTATTCAAGTATATTACTAGGATATTGAGAATTAACATATAAATTATTGAGATTAAAAGACCTGAAACGTTTTCAATTACTGGAACTAAAAAAATTTGGAAACCTGTCTGTAATAAGTTAAAGTTATTATATAGTTTAATATTAAATGAAAAAAAGTGGTATATTTGATACGAAGTTATACCATGGTATGCTATTAATTAAAGACAAAGCTGTATAAATAAACAGAATAAACAAATAGATGTTTAACTGGCTTTTTTTATTTGGCTTTTTCATCTTGATTTTTTATTATATATTCTTAAGTTGTTCTAGTAGGATCATAGAATGATAAGATCATGACGTTACTAAAATAAGTTTCAAATTGTTTTTAAAGCAGAATGTTTTTTTTTTCATTTTATTATTAATTTTTTTTATAATTTAGCGTATGATAATATTTTTGTCATCTGTTTCACGTTTGTTTAAAATCTTTAATTTGTCTGGAATTTATTTCTAAGTGAATTGGAATAAAAGATTAAAAAGATTACAGTACACATAACAATAATCAAAAATTAGCACTGAATATTTAAAATTATAAATACCCAATAATTTGCATAAAGGAACTAAGGTTTCAGTAGTTTTATTGCGAATATTATCTGCAAAAATAAGAAAAAGAAAAATAATTTTTTCCCCTTTCTCAATTTCTTCTAAAATGTATGAAAAACGATTCATTCAAAATTATTGAATTCTCCAACATTGAATTATCCTTCTAAAATGAGCAAAATTAAAATTCAAGGATAACTTAAAAATATATGCATAAATATATGAAATATTTGACACAATTTCAAAATTTTTTGATATTTTTATCCCTTTACTACAAAAGCTTTAAAGAATAAAAATATACCATCTAAATTAAATGCTATTATTATATAGTATTAGATAATATTATTAAATGTGATATTACATTATTCTATAGTTTATCTTTCTGATATTTAATACAAATTAAAGATATTTATATATAAAAACAATTAAAACCTTGCTGCCACTCAAACTATACAAAATAATAAATATTTAAAATATAAATATAACTTATAATTTTCTATTTGAGAGCATTTATTTTTGAGATTCATTAATTACTATATCATCATCAGAAATTATTTATAAAAATTATGATAATGTAAATTGATTTTGAATCCATTTTTTACTGATAGATTCGTAAATAAAAATTTAAAAAAGTCATTATTATAATCAAAATTAATTTTTTTAACAAATTATTTTATATATTTGAAAAACAAGCAAACGAAATTGACTAAAGAATCATTTTACTTTCATAAGTATGCATTAAAATGCAACCTTTTTCAAGCTTCATTTCTACATCTTCAAGATTAAAATATAACGATAAGAAATAAGAAACAATAAGAAATACGACCAAATTTTGAGGCATTTGAAAGCGCTACTAGCGATTCAGGAATGTATGTGCTTCTTTTATTTCTAACACCTGCTTATTATATGTGCTGAAGCATTTTTAAACGCTTTTAGGCAAAGACAACTTTCATGAAATTTAGAAATGTAATAATTTAAAGAAGCTGCATAGTAAAAAAATTAATTGCACCAATTAAATAACTTTTTTTATCAAATAAAGCTGAAAATCTAATATTTCTTACATTTTTCGCTTAAATTATCATAGCTCTAAATGATTTCAAAGAATTGCAACATAATTTAAAAAAATAAAAATAACATTAAGATCCAACAAACAAAGCGGAAATCGGGTATTGTTTTAAATACAAATATATATTGGGAACTCACCCTGGCCTTCGTGAGATCTTCCACTGCTGCATAACATCTTCGTAAATGATCTCGGCAGAGACATCGTTATGTCTTTTCCTTTTTTTAAAAAAAAAATATCGCGTCAGCTTCTCCTGTGGATTCAAATAGAACTCCTTATATTTTTCACTCTACGAAATGGTGGAAAAACTCTGTATTCGGAACAAGCCCTTAGGGTCAAAATAAAAAGGATCGCCAGTTCAAAAGAAGTGTTAAAAGTTCAAAACTGCTGTGGGCAGAATCACAAAAATGTGGGCTGCCCTAGTTTTGTATTCCTTGGATGATGACTCTTTCTTCGAAAAAAAGTAACTAAGTCATCAAAAGCACGTGGCAAATAGAAAACAGGTGTTTGCTCTTACACTAGCACGTTGTCTTTTTCCAGAATTCAGAAAAAATCTCGAAACTCTGTTCCTTTTTTTATTATCTGCTAAGCAATCGTCACAAATAAAATCAGCATTTATATTTGTAAAGTTTTCCACTTTAATAAATAGTACACCAATTGTTTGTTTTTTGAAATTTTAGTGCGATGACAACAATGCACAGCTTTATTCAGCAGAAATTTCCTATTTCCTAAATGATATTTCTTTTCATAAAAAAAAGTCCTGATAATTTTCAAATATTTAAATGCAAATATTTTAAATTCTCCGCAGAAGTAAAAGAAATAACGAGATGAAATAAGATAAATGTAGATAGAAATAAGATCTTAAAGTAAAGCAGAATCTAACGCTGCTAAACCCAAGCTCCAAGCTAAAAAGCAATGATTTCTTTCCAAAATAAAAATAAAAATTCTCAAAAACTACTTGGCAATAACAATCAGCCAAGTAATTAGAGAATTTATCTCCTATTTGTATTTTTCAGAAGAAAATCTGAAGTGTCCTTTCAACACCAGACACGTTTCTCGGCATAAACACAAACTCGACAATCGATAACAGGCGGCCTTTAGAGCAAGATGTGTCGATAACAGCTACATCTGATTGTTTATTTTCATAAGACGTCTCTCGGGAAATCTGTTCCTAATAGATTATGAAAATAACCATCAAATTCGAAGAATAATTTGAAATCGGAAAGTTTCAGAAGGAATACAGTAAGGTAATGCCAATTTTCACATTAATTATATATTAGATAATCTAAATTTAATTATATAGCACTGATGTATGAATATGCAATGGTTGACCATTACATCATCGTTTGTCCTAAAGTTTTGGTGTCCAATATACAATAGAACTGGATAAGCATCGATATAAAAATAAACTTTGAGACTAAGACGCAATGAAAGATTATTTAAAATTTCACCAGCAAGAAAAAATTATCCAAATAATTCCATCAAGATCGCCTTTTTCACAGTTAGTTCTGGAGGAACTTTCAGTCTATAAAAACACACGTATTTTGGTAGTCGTAAGTCTATCGAATTCACCGTTTTCGGAATATCGTTCTTAAATCAGCACTTCATTTTAACGCGCACCGTAAATCCACATATGACAGCAAAATCGCAGCTGATCACACATTCTTTTTAACTCCCGATCCTTGAAAGGAGGACGTGCTAAAACAATAAGGTATTTCCATCTGTATATTTCTGCAGCTGTAACAACAGCTAGCGGGAAGGCAGCCTGGAACAGAATCTCTCTGTTCTGGAGAGGTGACGGATTCTTCTTGTCTCCGGCATACAACTCTTCTCATCAGTGGAGCATGAATGAACTCAAGCTGACAGCTTCTTACTACGGCCGAGGTAACGGTATTAGGGAATTGAAGAGGAGTAAGGCTGGGTTGCTGGAGTTGCGGATGGAAGATGCAACGGTAGTCAACACGAGTTAAAATATCGCCAATAGTTGTGGTTTGGCTTGGTTTTTTCCTCGCCGTGTGAGAGAGGAAACAGCTGGATTTCGATTACAATGCCATCGTCTCGTACATTGTCTCGGTGAAATGGATGTTATTTTTTTGTTAGCCATAAAGAATTCAATGGATTTAGAAAGTTTTCAGGAAGTGTTCAAGATTTTTTTCCACCTTTTAATAAAATAAGTTTTACAGCAAGAACAATTTCAAGGCAAGGACAGAGAGGGCAGAATTTAAATTATTAGAAGAGTGGTTATATTGTTTAGAATAATTAAAAGGGATAGGCTTGAGACGGATTTTAAAGAAACTGTAAGAAGAGATGTTAAAAAGAAAGATTTCTCTGAGAACTGTTTAGATTTAGAACTTTCTTAAAATGCTGCTGATTTTAAAAACAAGAGAACATAATATATATCGATCTCTGTTTCTGGAATGTCGCCCAGAAGAGAAACTGACAAATTAAAATTAATATAACCCTAAAATAAATTGCTGTTAAGGGATACCGTTCAGAGGAGAAACCGGAAATCAATATCAATTATATTATAACCCCCGAAATAAATCGTTCTTTAAGGTATTTAGCTCGGTATATTAAAATTAATTAATATAATTCTGGAATAAATTCTGATAGAACTGTAATGGATAATTATCTCATGACTAGAATTCGAATAAGCATACTTTATTTCAGAAAATTATGCCAAAATTTTCTTAAATTTTTTTCTTGCTTATTTACTCAATACTGAGCATTTCCGGCGAGCTTCGCTCTCAGAGCATAGAACTAAGAGCTTATTTCACAGCTTATGTTATGGACATACTAGATACGAAATCTGATATGAATTCAAAATTTCAAGAGCCTGAATCATATGAAATACACTGTTCTAGCTTGTTGCAGATTAAAGTAATTGCCTCCTCAGAAAGATAAACATAATTCCAAATATAAAACAAACATATTAACCATAATGGAATATATTCAAGATATGATAGAAATCAATAAATTTCATTTAAACTCCATATACCGAATTTTGTCCGTCTAATTCAAAGCGTTTTTGAGTTATGTTCTCAGACAGACAGAAATAATGTCAGAAATGTGTTTTTCGAACTATGTGTGATCTGAAACGTGACGATTCCTTAAAGTCTTGAGTACGAATTTTCCAATGATGACAATACTTTTTCTATACTCTGTATATTATAAAGTAAAAATAACAGCTTAAACAAAGAAAATTATATGTATCGGGTTTATTCCGTTATTTCAGAGAAAAATATAAACTCAAAAAGAAACAAGATAAGTTACTCTTTTCTTATTAATATAAAATTCAAACATAACAAATAGAGTTTTTACTGTCGTAAAAGATGAGTTTAAAAGATCATAATAACATTATAAATCCTAATAATATAATCATAAATCATAATAACGCAATTTTATTCTGTTAAAATAAATAATAAGTTAAGTTACTGCAACAGAATAATTTCATGAATTGAATGACTTTCAGTTTAATAAAATAAGACACACATATTAGTTACAGTAATTATGCTTGAAAATTCTCAGCTATAAATGCTAAGCATTTTTATAGTTTTCAAACATCGCAAAGTATCAAATGATCTGATAAAACTGCTTTAAAAAATATCTAAACATGGTGCATTACGATTAAAAATGTAAGCATAAAAAATTTGTGATATAAAACCTTATAGATAAAATAGAAATCTTTATCATTTTGATCAACGTGTTTACAGAGTCATTAATCATTATTTTAATTGAATTGACCGTTTTCACGGTATTCAGATGTATAAATACATAAACAGGCATGTTTGGTTCATAATAATGGTGTTTTTACATATGTAAAGACAACATTAACTGAAGCGTTACAACATTATCCACAATCGCAATGTCATATTTTTCTTTTTCGTAGCCAAAACGAATGAAAACTCGCCGAAATTGGCGAGAGTGCTCTTGCATCTCCAGCGAAATCTTTCCCAAACTTCTCTCTCCGCGCATCACGTGGGTTCGATCTCTACCGTGCTGACACGGAAGCAACAAACCCACGTTCCCAGGCCTGGAAGTACGTTTGCTATCTGATGGTGTGTGCTATGACAAGATGGCAGACGACAATGAACGCTATTTGGAAGTATTTTCATTTCCTGCTAATCAGAGGGAAGGTACGGAAAAATCGTTTGGCCTAAGTATTTAATTTCGAAATGGCATTTGGGAGAGAGCAAATCAAATTACTGATCTGCCTCTTCAATATTCTGAACACAACGCAGCATTCCACTTTCTTTTTCCCCCTAAATTGTCGAGACAGCGTACAGAATGGCAAATTATGGATTTCTAACGCAGTAGAAAAATGGCAATATGTAACAGGATGTTTGTTTTTGTAATTTTTATGATTCTGAGTGAAATTTGTGGTATAATTATTTTATGGGAATCGATGTTAAAAGAGGATTAAGTCAACTATTTCCACTGATAATAAATGGAACTAAGGATTTAAAAAAAGTCAGATGAATAACGAATGAAAAAATTAAGAGAATTGAATTGAAAGGTAGTTGGGACGATTATGTGCTCATATTTATAGTAATTTGAAAGAATTTTATTTCAATACCTTCATTACGGAAGTTTTGAAAGTTTGAAGTTTGGAAGTCTTTTTACACTAATTGTGCACTCACGTGCACGAATAAAAGTGTGGAAATTTAAAAAAATAATTATAACCAGAAATACTAAAAACCGTTCTTCAGAAATGATCATAAAAAAAACATCTGGTTATTGCATAAAATATCAACACAACAAATATGATCAGAAGTATAAGAAAAAAAAAGTTGACTATTCTTTCTAAGATCTAAAAAGATATTCTTCTTCAAGAAATGTTGATAACGATGAAAAAAACTCTTGGTTATAGTACAAAATATCAATACAAATGAACTAAACGAAAGAATAAATATTTATATATGAAATGTCAAATTTATTATCTACTAGCCGCCTTTGGCGACCAGCTGGTTCGCCATGAGTAATGGGTTCTAAAATTTTCGATTAAATTACATATTCATTAGCCTTGAAGTAACTCCGGGCATTGATTGGCCAGAAATTAATATTTTCTTTAAGATGATGGATTGAAAATTCTAAAAGAACACGTTTTCCTAATAATATTCTTTAATTTTATAAATCAGTCAGTTTTAACTATCGGTTATGCTTTCAAAATATTAAAAATAATTTTTTCGGTGATGCCAAAATATTAAATATGTTTTTTTTAAAAAAGCGAAAAAGGGGAAAAAATTATTGAATTAATGATACAGATATTGCAAACGATTATGAAAATATGCCATTGAATCGGGATTTCAGTGCATATCCTGTCTAAATTCAATCAGGTTTACCGTAAATAAAGATGATTTATGGAATAAATTATTTAGATACTGCAAACGATTAAAGAAATCTTTGCTTTGCATTTATTTTTTAGAAAATATCACATTTTATATTTATTTTATTTTATCCAGTCACGTGTTAAAAGTTGCATTTCTTTAGATTTATTTTGCGATGATAGTTTTTTTAATTCGAAGTTCCATCATTCTTTTATTTTATCAAGTCACGGGCTCAAAAAAATATGGTTAAAATATTTCTTTAAAAATTCGTTAAAAATAGAAGCTTGAGTTATACATTAAAACACTGATGCCATCAGAAAGCTAATTTTTTTATCTTTAAACTGATGTTAAAATCATGTTTGTGTAATAATATTTTCGGAAGTTATAGCGGAAAAACATCGAAACTTCGCTTAAATTTTAACTAATTCAAATTATAATTAAAAATTCGAAAAAACGGCTCCGAGGTGCACATTCCCGACCTCCAAGGTATACATGTACAAAATTTGGTAGCTGTAGGTCCAACGGTCTGGCCTGTAGAGCGCCAACACACACACACACACACACACACACACACACACACACACACACACA
>JAPMOQ010062052.1:603695-637108 GCA_026543055.1 Argiope trifasciata
ACACACACACACACACACACACACACACACACACACACACACACACATTGAGCTTTATTATAAGTATAGATATAGATGAACTTTAGCTATAGATAAATAACTTATAAAAACACTTCATTGCGTATAGTAATATGTCATACTGCATACAATATCAGTATCTAAAATTACCCACCTAAACAGTAAGGAAATTTTCGGCTTGCAAACTCAGAAGGGAGGGGGCAGTAAACGGTATCTGAAAATCTCATCCAATGACGCCAATTCATGCTTATATGATGTGTGCAAGGCTCATGAGATCAAATCAGTTTTTGAGTTTATTTATATGAACTTATCATTTTAAAATAACAATAAGTCTCTGTTAGAATGGATCTCAATGAACAAAATGAAACCTAACCAAACCCTCCTCTCCAAATTTCCATGCCATATCACCGAGAAGACATTTCTCTCATTACGTCAAATTTAGTGTACATCAGATTCACTTACACAGCAGTTTTGCGGCGAAATAGGATTATAAACATGAGACTCTTCAATTAGGAAGCCGAGATTTTACCACTACGTCATCGGGGCTCTTAAATTAATATTCGAATCGACATAAAAATCTGAAAATAGGTAAGTAGATATAATATCACTGATAACACAAGATGTTTAGTTTAATTATATTAGAGTTAAATTTTACAGCAATTCTTGAGTTATTTTGAGACGGACCTCATAGACTGCCATTTGAGAGGTTGCCCCCCCCCCCCTTCACTAAACATGCAAGCCGGAAAACATTGGGCTTCGACGGATTTACTCTGCACTATACTCATTAAAATGTGACTTTTTCGGTGAAATCGGGTCTCGAACATGTGACTCGTCAATTTCTAAGTTTAGACCTTACTATCAGGTCACCGAAGGCGTCGATAATCCCAAGACATCAAGCAGGTGGATGATGGATGCGTTTAAGCTTATTAATTCATTTTCCATATTAAATTTTCAATGCATAAATTAACGTTTAATACATATCCATTCACTTTCACAATATTTTCATTCCTAAAAAAAATCTTTCTTCATTAATGTCATCCTACAATCAGACGAATATTACTTAAAACTAATCCTGCATGTAGACACCAATATTATTTTTAAAAAACTCCGAACCTTTCTCCCACCTCAGACTTTAAGAAAAGCAATCGCAGGTACAAGGAAGAAGAATATTTATTCTATTGCAGTTCAAAGAGCCCTTCAATGCCAAGGGATGGTCGGTGAACAAACAAAAACATAGGGAGGAGAACTCCATCCTTTAATCACCCGATCCATTGTCTTTCCGGGAGTTAATGATGGGAGCGAAGAACTTACCTCTCGTGACCTCTTCGGACTAGGACGATCCGCTACATGGGTGCAGGTTGGAAGAGGTTGTCTGAACAGCGAAATAAAAAAGTCGCATTCGGAATAATATATGACGCAAAAGTGTAATCATGCTTAATTAAGTCATAAAATATCAATAAAGACAATTTTTTTTCATTGGAAATTTTGAGAATAAAAATATGATGCAATTATTCGGGTATATTTTTGCGAGTGCTAAAATATACCTTTTCATAAAGTAAATATAGCGCCTATAAAATTTTATATTTCATTAAATAAAAAGAATATAATCTAAACTTTACTTTCATCAATATATATTTATATAATACGGAGCATTTTAGGTTTAGATCCGCTTTTTAGAGTAAGGAGAAACCAATGCGCATTTTGGAGTGAATCACAAAGAGCTACTCGGATAAAGATACTCCAATACGGTTCGAAAGAATACTGTTAATCTAAGACTGGGCCACTCCAACAGCATTGACGGGAAAGATTTAGTCCCAAGATCAAAACTGGACACAGTACAACCCCTCCCGCAGGAGACACATCCCGTCAACTAGCTATTCCACACTATTTCTGTTGGTGGCGAGAACCAACTTACATATCGAAGATTTTCATCCCCTTGATTGAGGAGCCATTCCCTCCCATTTCCGACTGGATGCATTTTGGAGGAAAAGCTCTTCTAGGTGAAGTGTTCTAATAAAAATTCTGAGAAAACATATAAATTATTCTCGAATTTTGCTGTTGTTGGAAGTCTTATATCGTTCTTTAATTAATCCTTCATAATACAGTAATTTAAAATTTTCTGAAGTGAAAATGTTCGTGAACAATGCAAGTATATCGGAAGAGAAAAATGAAATTGCGCTAGGTGAAGTACTAAACAGGAAAGTACAAAAGTTGAGATTAAAACATGCATTCATTTATAATCAAGGATTCTTAATTTAACAAAACTTTGAATTACATCGGAATCTTAGGGTTCATATTTAATGAATCAAGATTGATAGATGAGGAAATGTATAATTATAAAATAAATACTTTAAATTAAACAACAGAAATTTTTATACGACAATATTTAACATAATTGAAAGCTTATTTTCAATTTTTGTGTTTAAATAAATAAATAAATATTATATTATATATATATATATATATATATATAATTAAAAATTTTAATAAGAAACAATAGTTTTTAATTATAACTTTAAAACAATATATAAATTCAAATTATAATTCAAGCATTAGATGAATGAATGCTTATTTTTACATAAAAATGAGCAACGCATTTAATGAAAAATATTTACAAATTTTTCTCTGTATCTGTAAAAAGAAGATTAAGAAAAACTTGTTTAGAGCAGAACCTTGGCCTTGCGTATACGATAGTAATATTCTAATGAATGTGTTTTCTGGACGTTCAGAAACAATGATAAATAATTCATATATACGCTATGCTCAAGTTAACGGCCATTTTCTCGAAATTGCCTGGCTATTAAATTTTAACATTTTAAAAAACGAACACCCTAAAGGTGTACTACCATAATACTGAAATTTTCCAACTCGAGTGAGTTTTCTCTCTATCCCAAAGAAATTTACTGCATTGGCAGAAAACAAAGCAAAAGAAAATATTATCTAATGTGTGTGATTTTAGATTACACGCCTGTTGGTGAAAAGATAAAAGAGTAAAAGAATAATTTAACCCTGAGGGAAGAATTGAAACTCAACTAATTCTTTTAGACAGTGATCGTGGGAAAGGAATTTAGGTAGAGACTGAATGTTTTTTTTTCTTCTCGAATTTGCAGAAATTCCAACAAGCAGTTTTACCACTTTGTACCACCATCTCCAGAAGCAATGGACCACATAGGATTAATAATTAATTATAATTATAACAAACTCTCAGTAGGATTAAAAGCAAAACCGATCTTCTTTAGCAGACTACGTTTTTACTTCATTGTATTTTCCTATGTAAGTTATTACATTGATGATAAACTGCATACATATTTATCGGCAGAGATCATTACAATGATTGGAAAACCAAGAACTAAATAATTTATTTAGTTATATTAATGCTCCATTTTTAAAGAAAAGCTATGGCTATTTTGGGACGAACTTACAAATTCTGAGCCGCGATTAGATGACGAGGATGACACCTAAGCCGGCGCCTCCTGTCCAAACTTCCCCACCACAATAGCGCGGAGGGATGTTTGGCCGATATATATATATATATATATATATATATATATATATATATATATATATATATATATATATATATATGATGAACTATTGATGATGATAAACTATTTACCAATAAAATACATATTATACATAGATACATTTTATACATATAATTTTACATAGAAACAATATTTTTAATACAATATTAAAAGAATACTTTTGTTTACACAAACTTCTATTTTCTAATTCTTATATCATAAAATAGTTTCATAAAGGATTTAGCCCAGAACAAGACTCAAATCCTTCAATGTTTCCC
The DNA here is from genome assembly GCA_026543055.1 of Argiope trifasciata. NCBI lineage: Eukaryota > Metazoa > Arthropoda > Arachnida > Araneae > Araneidae > Argiope > Argiope trifasciata. The sequence continues at coordinate 607,516 of JAPMOQ010062052.1, forward strand.
CCGTAAGAATGCATGAAGTAATATTTCCCCATTGGAGTAAAGTGAAAATACTTTTATCAAAACTATTAAACGTGAGTGAAGTTTTTTGAACATATTATCAAAATTTAATAATTACATTTTCCTGGGAAAAAAATTACATTCCATAAAAAATAACAGTTATAATGTCATAGTCGTGTACGTCAACCTTTTAAAAATGCATCTGCTGTCAAAGAAGCATTCGTAATAATTAAGCAATACTAGTAAAAGTTGGTTAATCTTTTAAAAACGCATCTGCTTTGAAAGAAGCATACGTAATAATAATGCAATACTGGTATAAAAGGTAAAAAAAAAAAATGTATGAGATTAAAAGATGTTGATAAATATTTAAGATTTATTCATCGCCTACATAATTTCAAACTTCAATTATTCATTGATTATGCGAGTTTCAAAGCTCCCTAACCAAAAACAATAACATGTTCTCTCATAATAATAAAAAAAAAATGGCGGAACACTTTAAAATTCGATTCTCGAACTTTCAAACGTCAAATAAGGAAACGGGTCTGCAACGCGATGGCCGGATTCAATTGAAAGATAAAAACAGTCATCAAAATCCAATCCTGTGTTGCGTAATTCCCCCTGTCAGGAGATCATGTGTGAAATTTCCGTCAGCCTGATGATCCAGAGTGCCATTTTCACACCTCACGATGCTATGGTCGAGGGCGAAAACAACGGTTATTGACACTTTCTTTTTCTCAATGAACTTTCACTTGGAAGGTGAAGAAACCAAAAATAACTTCAGGGAATGCTTACTATGAGCGTTATCATGGATATTGCTATGAATTATTTTTTAAAGCATATAAACAGGATAGCGAATCAGTCACTGAATAATCCATGAATTGTTCAATTTGCAGAAACTGCTTTCTTTACAAGTTATGATGTTAATTTTGAGTTAATATTTACCGGTATTCTTTTCAGAACAAAATTCAGTCTGCATAAAATTAAAATTTTGGAGAAGTAACAACGCCAATGTTATAAATAAGGAAAAGACACTAGGACTTAAAAAATTACAACACTTTTAAACACTGACATTAAATACAGATGATGATGCTTAAACTTATAAGAATATATATGTGTGAATGAAAGGCCGTCAAAATTTTAGTTCTGTCAGGGTGGACTATTAAAATTAATAAATCATGCAAATTAAGTTAAAACACATTTAATGACATTAAAGGACATGATTTATATACCTGGACAAAACTATTTAGGAAAATAACATTTAACATATATGAATTAAAATAATACTCGGGGACTACATCATGCTTGACATCCGTTGGCAACGGTTAAGGTATTTTCGCTAAATCGGTAACAAAAGAAAAAAAATTGTAAAAGAATCGCCCAACAGTTTGGCGATTTATTTTATGGCCAACGGAAACAGAAAAGTAAGATTATGTTTCGACAGTCATTGGATTTAAATTTTTTTCCCTAAATGTCCAACAAAAGTTTTTAAAAAAATCGTCAACAGTTTAGCGATTTTTTTAGTCTTCGGAAACGGATAAGTACCATTATACTCTGACAGCCTTTGGAGAAAATTAAATTTTTTCGCCAAATAGCCAAGAAAAAAATATTTAAAAAATTGCCAACAGATTAGGGATATTTTTACGGCCGCGGAAACGGGAAAGTACCCAAAATTATAATAATTATTGATATTAAATTAATATTTTATTTCTGATATGAAAAGGCTTAGTTGAAAAATAAATTAGTTGATGCGATTTAAAACTTTGAGAATATGGTCAGAAGCATTCCAACGCAACTAGTGCAAGCAGCAAAAGAATAAATCCAAAGAATTAGAGAGTGAAGATGAGGTCTTACTGAAACTTTTGGGATGAAATGTGACACACTTAAAACGGAATAGTTAACCTTCAAATGTCGTATTTACCAATATGAAATCTTTTTTTAAGGCGATTAATAAAGAAATTTACATATCACCTAATGCGATTATAAGCAGCATCAAATGCCTGTTTAATAACAGATGCCATGTAATTAAATTATGATGGTGTTCATCTTCTGTAAAATTCTAAGGAAGGTTGCTTTTTTTGTTTTTGTTTTTTACAGGCTTTCACAGAATTAGTTTTTAGTAACGTTTTCACACGCCTTTAAAATGATGATAAGAAGAAAAGCGATAAACAATGGTTCAAATCGAAGCGAATATTAATTGTAGGAATCCTGAATTTGAATCGAATTTTTCACATATCTGTGATAAGGAATCTTCATAAGCTAAGATTGTACCGAATTAGAAGCTGAAGAAAATGAAATCAGGGCATTCCGATGTAAAAGTTGACGCAAGTAAAATTTGAAATGAATTCTTATGTAATATTTTAACGATTTTTATTAGACGCTATTTAGGATATGACTAATTATTATACTTCAGGCAAATTCTGTTATCGTAAAACAAAAACAACCCGAATTATTTGTTAATTTATATTTCTAAAATTATTTTAATGCTTAAATACTAAAGGTGGTGGAATGTTTTTTTTTTTATATCAAAAATACTAAATATCTTTCTATTCTCTGTTTTACCAAAAAATTTAAATTATCCGCAAAGAATCTGAACCAAAGATTTATTTCTGATTCTCCTAACAAAATATTGAAGTTATAAGTTATATTTATTCAATAACAATAATTAAAAAATAGATAATTTGCAGTTTTCAGATTAGATTTATTGTAAATAAATTTACAGTAGATTAAATAGAACTTTATATGTTAAGGCAAAAAAACAAGTTTCCCACAAAGAGTGGAATACAAAATTGTGATTATATAAAGTTTCCTTTAAACGCTAGGCTTACCAATGGATTTGGGGCCCTCCGAGGAAACGTTTTGTTAATTTTCTTCAAGAAAACTATTGCCGTATTTTATGACAACATTTTAATCAATATTTACCTTTATTTATAAGACATATAATCGCAAATCTTATCTTTTTCAGTTTCGGAGGAAAGTACACATTATCATAACATTCATATACGCGTAAACCAGTCGGTGCACTGGCGTAGTGGTAGCGCATTTTCCTATTGATCTGGGCATTTTGGGTTCGAGTCCCGGTTCGGGCATGGTTGCTCTTCATCTGTTCTATCTGTGATATGAGTGAATGTGCCCCTTTTAAAAAGAGGTTATGGAAGCCAATGTGATTCATGAGTAGCTAAGACGTACTCTTAACGGTAGTTGGCGCTATTAAAACAAGAGACGCATCCTCGGCTTAAAATCACTGTCAGCCAGCTTGTCCATGGCAAGGGCGATAAGAAACAATAACAACACGAAAATGATATAATTAAAATAAAAAAACGCAACGATTTAGACCAATGAGATTTTATGGAGAACTAAAATTGTAGTTGTGTCAAATTTTGGTTACAATCAATAAAAGAAAAACGCCCGAAATTCATACTAGGTTTCCTTAACATACTAAAAAACACCAAGGTACTTAACTCTGAAAATAAAAATCCGAATACTCGTGGCGCTTGCTGCTTTGCTCAGTGACCACAATCCTTGCAGTGGGGAAGAGGATGAAAGTAATTGGTGAATATGTGAAAGTTTCAGGCAGGCTACTGCCACCGCTTGTATGTGTTAAGTAAAAAACAGATATACCTTAGATATCATAAAAATTTATCAAACATATTAATAAAAATATAATGAAACTGGAATAGCCTGGTTGGTAGAATGTTGGATTCACATCCCTTGGATTGTGAGTTCGAGCCCCACTCTCCGTAAACGGTGGTGATTGGCGCAAGTATGCATTTGTCGTGATCACAGAGTCCTTCATGTCAAGAGCAATAAAACTGATGTACTGGATCAGAGGTGATCGTTCTCTGGTTCAGGTCTAAATTACGATCTGTGGATGAATGAATGAATGAAAAAAGTAAAAAGGCTTGCGAAGCGTGTGTAGCTAATTCGTACTCTTGACCCTAAATGGCGCTACTAAAAAAAGACGCAAAAAATTGGGTGAAAATTGATGATTTAATCATCAGGCTTGCCAATGACAAGTGCCATCAGAGACAACAACAATAAAAATAAAATATTCAATGGGAAGGATACTATTGTTGATAAGAGAAAATGTTTCATTCAAATTATGTCTTCTTACTATCCATATGATCATATATTGAAAGCATATATTTCCACAATCTAATGGCATATCAAAAGAATTAAAGTGGCCTGAAAACAAATGCTAGCAACGTTTGGTGTTCTGTCGACTAAAATGTTTATAAGCTGTATTCAAAATCCGAGCAAGCTACAAGTCGGATGGCATATTATAATTGAAAACATCAACTATGTTTGTATGCATGCATAAAATACGTGAGAAATGAAACTGAAATCATCAAATTGTATAGAGAATACAGAAACACAACTTTAAGAACCGTTGATCCAAATAATGAGGTCAAGGTGCCGAATGAAGAGATGTATTTTATAGAAAAGTAAGTTCTCATTAGTTATATGAGTTTTTTTTTTTTAAATTATGTCAAACTTAAAAGGAAAAATAAAACCCTTTTATTTAAAAATTTTCTATTATGTCTATTCGAAACAGATCCCGCAAAATAAAATAAAAATAAGACACTCTGATTTCCTATTTAAGAGGGGTGATCCGAAAAAAAAGTTTACAAGCAGCAGTATTTGAAAAATAGAAATTGTGGGTGGAAATATTGTAACTCATAGAGGAGACAGATCTCGTTAATAGTCTAAGCCGGTCGTTTGAGCAGATAATGTTAAAACTGAGACTTGAAGCAGCGACAGAAATGGCAAGATGTCTAGAGAAGTGGTATCGTATCACGGTACGAGCCGTGATACGATATCGGTGGGCCAAGAATGTGTCACCATAAGACATTCACAGAAAAATCGCTGAAGCGTACAGGGGCAAAGCAATGAGTAGACAACAGGTGGCGAAACAGTGTCGTTCTTTTGAAGCAGGCAAAGAAATTGCTGGAAACGTTAAGGTGGGAGGCCTGGAATCATCCCCCATACAGGCTACCAGGGACTGTTTCCTTCTCCCAGCATTGAAGAAACTCTTATCCGAAAGAAGGTTCATATCAGAAGGCTATACTCAAAAAAGGTGAACTGGTTTAATAGTCAGGGGTTATATTATTACCAAAACGTGTTAAACAAATTGGTCCAGCTGTATGATAAATGCCTCAAGAGGTTTGGTGATTATGTAGAGGAAAGGATTGCCATATATGTCTCTTAATTACATTTGTATCCTGTGTCTGTTATTAATACCGCATTTTTCCTTTACCTTGTAAACTGTTTTTTGGATAACCCCTCATACATTATATGTAATGGCTCAGATGCCATAATATAAAATAATTTAGTATAATTTTTTTTTTTCAAATAACATAATACATTTTCAATAAAAATCTTAAACAAGCCCGTAGAATACATATACAAGCGGTATGACCTAATCGTAAACACGGTAATAAAAATGTAAAATGGAGCGTATCTTATCGCTTATTCCATCATTATTACCACAAAATGTATTGAATTACATCTAAAGAGAATGATAAATTCAATAAAATATCTGAATTATAGCCTTATGTATAATCAATGATGCCAGTGATGTGGGGTTGTTTGCGAGAGTGCCTATGCTCGGTGGCCTTTTATCTCGCTCGCATTCAGCTCAAAAGATGGGCGAATGACAAACATATTGTATTTAGCATTATTTTTTATTTTTAACTGGTTATTAATTGCCTGACAGTAATGGATTTACACAAAAACACAAATAAAAACAATAACAAAACAAAACTACGAAGAAAAAAAATCTTAGTGGTTATATAATTTTCATAACAATTTTCATTGGCAATTAGCATTGAATCGAGGCCATAGGCTTAAGTGTCTTAGTTAATTAAGCATGGTACGTGGTCTTCTTCTGTTGCAATTGCTTTTGGGGTTGTATGAGGGGATCTTACTGCTGGGTTGCTTGCATTATCAAGATTACTATAGTAGTAGGTTTTTGCTAGCTTTCGAAAGTGCTCTTTAATTGTGGGCAGGTTTAGATCTTTAATTATGTTACGGTTCCTAATGTAGCCCTATGTATAATCGACACCACACTTATGTCGCCTTTAATAACCCCAAAGACTAAAATAAGGAGAATTTATCTTTTGTTGAAACAGTGCTTTGTTACCATACCAATATTTCACTGCGTTTTCATCATAGGCTTAGAAAAATAAACAAACAAATAATACTAAAAAAGGAACAGATAATTATAGCTCGAATTCAAAGAAAAAAGAAACAGAAATAACAAGAAGAGTCTTTACAAAATATGGTAACCATCATCACTGGACGCCATTATCCAGCATCACGTATACGATCGGCAACGATAGTAAACTGACGAAGATAAACGATGGACCGCGCACAAATAGAATAAGCCAGCTTTTTAAACATCCATGACCGTTCCAGCTCAAAGATCTATTCCATTCCCGCATCCATGGTCAACTGCGTCCAGGGGCCAATCTGATGGCGATTGTGTGCATAAGAATGAAGGATAGCATTGTGCCTGCATTTTTGTTTCGGATTCAAGGGGTGAAGAAATCGATGGTGTGCGTAATCTGGTTTCTGAGCGTACGCTTGTGAAGAGATAAGGAAGGGGGTATCGTAAAACAATCGGTAGTCAAATAGTCGAAAGGAAACGGCTGTTAACTCAACCGGACGGTCGTTGCTCTGCTGCTAACCAAAATAAATCAGATGGTTCGATTTCATGACAGATGAGGATTATGAGATGGGTGCCTCAAATCTTAAGCATAATAAAGATGGAAGTTATAAATGTGAGAAATCAAAAATTTTTCAGCAACATTTATTAAAAATGTTTAATCTGATAATTAGAACCAAACATTTTTATTAAAAAATGTATTCTTTTTTTTATAGTAAAAAAAATCAGATACTTTTTATATCAGAATAGATGACTGATCCTATGACATTCAACAACAGTATCACACAGAGGATGCAATTTATAATGTTATATAATAAATTCAACATTATAACAGAATCAATATGAAGACACACTGAAGGGGTTTTATGGATTGTGTCTAAGCAGACAAAATATTGCTAGATTTCTCATCAAATGGATATTATTTTAACATGATAATGTTTAGCTCGTGAAGTGAAAAGTGACGTAGGTTATGGGAAATGTACGATGAAATTTTTTTATAACGATCTTTGAAACAGATTGTGGGATTACCACATTTATCTCCGCCCAATTTGGGTTCAGGGAATCAGAGGGGGCGACAAGGAATGGATAACCCAACTAGCAGTCTGCTGGCTCGATAACTAACTAATAACTAGAATCAGTAAAAGCCCAAGATAACTCATATTATTTTATGTAAAAAAAACTATCTTTAATGCACCAAAATAAGGCCACCGATTTTTCAAACAACGGTTGCATGATACCTTGAAGTCTGAGAAGAAAATGGAAAGTGCGCTGCAATGGTTCTCAGCTTCAAAGCAATCGCTCCGGATTCCGTGCCAGTTTTTCAGTTTGCTCTGGTCACGAAAGGGCCTCCCCGACCATCCATTTCACTGCAGACTGAAATCCATTTTTCACAGTAAACAAGCGTAACAAATAAAATGGGGATGAGTGGAATCGATGATTCCTGGGAATTGCAAATACTTCATCCTTCTTTCATCACGACAGCTGGTAAAAGACGTTGTTGCCTCTTTATTTATTTTATATCGAACAAGCACGAAAATATTGGAGCTTATTTTCTCCCACAACAAGTTTAGGAGAAAGAAAAGGTGGAAAGAACAATAGGTTGGGAGACAGGGGGATATTATAAGTTGATGTATTAAAGCTACACTTTTGAAGAGGAAAGATTGGGTACAAGGAAAAATTTTAAATAAAAATCATGTGGTTTCACATGGATTGGTGTCATGAATTCATAAACAAATATTTGGCTATTCTTTAAAAGGGATATGTGAACGCAGAATGCATTTTATACGCTGACGTAATTTGTAATTTAATTTGATTGACAAAGAGCAGTACTTGAATAGAAAAAAATTCTGATTAATATATTGATTAAGATTTTTTAATCTGATCAAAACATTGATTAAAATAAATTTATGCTAATCAATATATTAACCCTTTGCACTCGAGGCCTTTTTCGCTTGCGCGAACCAGCAACTCGAAACGATTTTGGCCAAATTCGGCGAACATATTACAAGTAATTGAAAAACATTTATAAGGAAACAAACGTGTATAAATAATAAAATTTCACTAGTTTATTCATTTATATGTCGAAAACAAGAAATTTTATTAAGTATTACAAAATTTTAATAAATATTACACTCTGTAATTAAAGTTTTAAATTTAAGTTAAATTAAATTAATTAAGTTAAGTTAAGTTAAGTTAAATTAAATTAAGTTAAGTTAAGTTAAGTTAAGTTAAATTAATTAAGTTTTTAAATTAAGTTAAAGGTTTAAATTAAAGTTTAGTTAGCGTCGTAGCAGCGTAGTTCGATTTAAAGTTTTAAAACACTCGGGCGCCGCAGCAGCGCCGCTCGAGTTGCCACTTCGAATCGGCCGGGCGCCGTATCGGCGCCGCTCGAGTGCAAAGGGTTAATAAAGTCCAGTTATTCTGCTTAATCCCCTATTTAAACTATTGTTATAATTTTATTAAGACAGACAAACTGAGCTTTCTAAGGTTGAGAAGTCATAAAATGGGGGGAAAATACTAAAAGATATTAACACCTGAAATACCAAAATATAATTTTGAAATGGAAAAACTGAGTTTAAGCAAAAACTTTAAATCAAAATCTATACGAATCAATATGATTTCATATAATTAAATCAAAATATTAACAGGTATTTGATTGTTCTTCAAACTGGACAAGTGAATTCTGAATCTAGAATAGGGAATGACTAATTGCAACGTATTAAAAATGATTGATACTTCCAAAATAACAGTATTTTATCACGGTTCTATACAGGATAATTGTGCCTTAATTATTATATTAATCAGAATAATAGAGTCATCAGAGCATAACTCAAAATCACAATAAGGCATTACTTTTCCGTTTAATACCAGTACAACAGCATTAATAATAGTACGATATATCATTCTACAAATAATGAGGGCTCTTTGAGTTTGATTTAAACTTTCTGAGCAAGTGCCAAATATCCATTTTCTTTTGGACTTGCTACTCAATGCAACTCAAATTATAAATCAAAAGTTTTCACTTTTGTGTAGTGTGAAAGCTCGAAAGAATTCTTAATATGTGGTCCTAAACCCAAGGCAGCTCATTTGCAGCTTCGAAACAGACAAAATTATATTATCTCTATAAGCAATCTAAAATTATTAGGAAATTCAGCATTGTCGCTTTTATTTTTAATCTTTTTTTTATTTTCTATATGAATAAATTGTAATTTTTTTTATCAACCGATGAATTAAAATCCTAAGAAGAAGCAAATTTAATTTATTGTACTAAGTTCTGAGTGAATATTAAAATATTTAATAAATTAAAATAACGGAAAAAATATTTTTGTAGCATTTTAAAGATACTTTACAGGGACAAAATGCAGTAAAAGGGATTGTTTCTTGTATAAGGTAATGTTGTTAACCGTTTTAGTTTTTTTTAAGGAAATTCTGGATTTTATAATCATAAGTAATCATTGGCTAATTTTTTAGTATTGTGCCATATGTTACATCAATATTGCGCTTTTTCATGATAGTAACATTTTTACATTTTTATATTTAATAAAATTTTACGTTTTGATTTTATTATAAATTAATATAAATATTGTAATACTCTGAACATAGCGCAGTTTAGCCAAAGATTGCATTTAAGCCATAAAACATAAAGATGGTGACAGCTAAAGGGAAAAAATTACTCTCGGCAAAGTTGGAAGACAAAGGTAGATTCCTTTTCATCTGAATTATTATATGGCAACATAAATTGATGTAAGAAACAGTGAAAATAAGGGAGTGAAAATCATTTTTCAGCCACAAACTTCAAAGATATTGCAGATTTCGAAAAGCCCTAAAAACAGAAGTTGAATAAGGCTCTTGAAGAAGTCTTAATAAGGCTCTAATTCGGCGAATAGGATTTATTTATCTATCTTCAACATAAGAAAGTTATACAGAAGTGAAAATTTCCATCACCCCAGCATTTCCACCTCCTTTCATCAAGACGGGCCATTTATGAACTCCTCCGAGTTTTAATAGCATATTCTACACCAATTAAAATCCAAACAAAATTACTGTAGGTAGTCTGTTTACAAGATAGCATGGATAAAGCTTTATATATATGTGTAATGTACGTCAAAATTAAATCCTAATTGATTTTCCAATTTTTATCAAAATTTAGTTAATATTAACTTCTTTCTAAAATGTTCTTTTATATCCTGGTCCAATTCTATCTTTTTCTTTTAATTAGTTTTACAGAATCTCAGTAAAAATGCTTAAATAAACGGTTCCTGCGCTCCGAGTGATGGCATAAAAGTTAGTCGAAAAAAAATCCCAGTAATTTCTCCTAAACTGACATGTGTGAAAAAATCCTTATCAGAATCCCATAACATATAATCGTAGGGAAAAATATTTCGTTCGCTTTTTTTGCTTTCTGCTCTTGTGTTGTGATGTAGATTAACGTACCTCATCGCTTCCAGCTTGTATATAAATTATGCTTCCAAGGATGGAATAAAAGCAAAGTTTAAAAATTTCAAAAGTATGTTTCTCTTTGGCTACGAAACTGCTTCAAAGATATGTGTTTTGCATTGTATACACTTTTGAAAGAAGGGTAGTTTGGGATTTTAGGGGGCATGATGGATGAAGAACTGAAATTTTTTTCTCGTGTTTTCGAAGTCTTGCTATGAGAACCGCTGCAAAAGACAGTCTTCCTATAAGAATCGACCTTAAAAAGGACAACACCTAGTTCTCTTCTTTCCTAATCGAAATCCCACCAAGCGGTCTATCATAACCACCAAATAATTCAATTCCACCATTCTCCTCCCAGGCACAAACAATAAACAACAGCCACTAATCCTTGCTCGACATGGAGGTTGCGAAGATTAGCACCCTAATCCGAGCCTGCGGGCCAAAACCATCGCTCAAATCTACAACGATCCATCGAACATCCCCTCCAGTTGAAGAACGCGGCGATGGTACCTTCGTCGAATGTTCTGGGAAGGCCGTGGGATCGTCTGTGGAATAAGGAAGAGAGAATATTCAATGTATAGGGTGTCTGACCCAATGAAATTAACACGGGATGTAAGGCAGTAAGATGGTGACAGAGTGGATGTTGTCACTTGATGGAAAAAAGTGCGTAGGAAGATAATTGACAGCGATTTCGAAAATTGGGCATTAGCTCTTCTTTTTAACTGAGTATATGTTGGTGGTTGGCAGCATTTCAGGATTATTTTCACTTCTAAATGACATTCACAGATGGAAATCACTGTTTTAGAGTTAAGTCTGTTTAAATGCTAAATATAGTTTTCGAAGGATGTTATTATCAAATATTTTCAGTAAAAAAAATTGATCATCAGATTCCGAGAAGAAGTTTGAACTCAAAAGAATGATATAAGCAATAGTTAGATTATTTTTTTTATGCGTGTGAACGAAATGTGTGTAACATTTTAAAAACAATTTATAAATAAAAAGCTATTTAGGAAGAAGTAATTTTATTTACTGGATATGCAAAATTTTCAGATAGATTAATAGATTTCAAATCTTTGAAATAGGTTAAATTATTTTTATTAAAAAAAGCAACATACAGTGTGAACATACAGTACACTATAGGGTGAAAAATGTCTAAAAATAATAATATGTCTAAAAATATCTAGTTATATGTCTAAAAATAATAATTACTCTTTTTATTATTTTATTATTTTTAATTATATTTTTTAATAATTTTATTTATTAATAATTATTATTTTTCATAAAAATTTACAGTAGACAAACAGCAAAAAACAAAGGAAAAAACAACATGTTCATTATTAATATTTAAAAAAATTGTTTTCAAAACACCCGTTTCTTGCCTTCAGTAAACATACTAATGAAAATAACAAACATTATTAACCTTATAAATAAACAAGTGTGAGAATAGGTCTTTAAAAATAAAGGAATAGAAAAATAACAGCCTGAACTGAATTAAAGAGCTTATTATAATTGTTTTTTTAACAGATTTTTATTTTTAATTGAAGGTTCAACCCTTCCCCAGCTTTTCTTTGACATCTGACATAAGAAATTCTTTTGCTTTAGGCAAATTTTATTTGAAACAAAAACAAGATGGTATGGAATTTCAGATAAGCATTGAAAACATTTAAAAAAAAACTGATTCAAAGTAAAAAATACACATAATAGATCAGAGTTATTTGACATGAACACCTCACTTGATAGAGAAATTTGCTAATTAAATTACTCCGATTTACATAAAAAAATTTCATCATTTATTGACAATAGTTCCATTGCATGAATGAAGGATAGATAAAACCTTTTTATTTCATTTTATGCAAGCCTAAGCACATCCCTTTCCCTAGACTATTTCTTAAATTTAATTATTCTTTAATTGAAACTCTATACAAACAGATTATAACTGAATATTTCTACAGACTAAGTAATCTAATACTATAATACGAGGAATGGTTGCCAAGTCGAAAATCGCCCCAGAATTAATAAACTCCGGTAAACTTGGGGGTCTGGGGTTTTTGGCCACGAGGAATCGATTGGCGCCGGTTTTGAAGCGCTACGGTCGAGCAGTTCGGAGTTACAGATAGGATATTTTCAAACTTTATTAGTTCGCCATAATGGCTACTTAAATTTTCAAGCGGTAACGTGCTGCCAATATGGCGAGCTAATAAAGTTTTATGTTTATGCTGTTATAGGTTTATAATATGTTTCTTATGTATGTATATATGCTTGGTTTTTCTAAATAAATTTGTCAAAAATATTGAACTTCAACACACATCAATCTTTACCTTTACTTTACCTTTGTATAGAATAGTTCCCTTTCCAAACTCTAACTTTGTTTAGAATAGTTTACAATGGTGCACTTTAACCGGTTATCTTTTCACCAATGGTTTCACAAATTTTCTTATGGCGTGTATTGTTTTGATAAATCACAATTGAAAATTTAAATCTTCGAGTTAGCTTCGATACCTGTTTTCTCCGAGCGGAGCTCGGTCACCCGCTGGTTAGATGTAACGTGATATCTAATTACTTTCATGAGAGCCAGGTTCATTACGCTGCGTAGAAAAAAGTTACTTTACTTAAAAATATAAAAGTAGTATTATAACAGAATAATAAAAACTTATTCAAAAAATGAAATAAAAAAAAATAAAAAATGAAACTTACGTTTTCAAATTTCAAGTTATTATGCGAGAACATTATTATTTTTAAGTCATTATTTGTCTTAATTAAATTGTCATTAACTAGTTTAAACTGATTCGTAACAGTAACGAGAATTCTTTTTCTTTCCCTCTCTAATATATATATTTTTAAAATTTCAATTATTCTAGCAGACAAACAAAAGTTTGGAGCTCGACCGATTTTTGGAAGGGGGAAAAAAGCCATCATTTTTCTAAATATGGACACATGTGTAATCTGATGGCCTCGTGATTATTTCAAACTGGTAAGTGATAAATGAATTAAGACAATTCCTAAGAATTCAGGGAATGAATAATTTGGAAATCAAGTTAGAACTTTAGTTGGTGATCAATTGCCAAATGTGACAACCTTCAGCATTATTTTCTTATAACCTTAAAAGCAAAAAATAGATATCTCAAAAGAGATATGCTGCCAATTTGTTATCATATTTCTATAAAATATCACATTTTCTATTTACTTCATTTAATGGAATCATGTGCTGAAAATTGCAATTTTCTAGAATTAATTTGCAGTTGTAATTAATTTATTTTTTAATAAGAGATTTCGTAAATGTGATAACATGAAGTTAAAAAAACTAATTTATTTGCGATGCTCGTGCAGACTGATTTTTATTATTTTGTGAGAAATTAATTGTTGAAAATATGATTTAATTATATTTTTAAAAATTCATTAAAAATAGAAATATAGACAAAAACATTAGTATCATTGAAACGATTAATTTTTGAACTTCAATATGATGTAAAAATCAATTTTGTGATGTAATATTTTTGCCAATAAATAAATTGCCAATTTGTTGCCTACGCATTTTGAGGCTTGGAAAACTTCAAGTCAAAACAACACCACGTTCTCAAATAGAAAGAAAAAAAATTAAAAAAAAAAAAGATCGAACACTTTTAAAATTAAAAAATAATTTTTTAAAAAAGTAATAAAATAACAACATACAGAAATTTGCAAGTAATAATAAGTTGGAAATGCTACTGGAATAATATTCCAAAATTGCAACAGTTCTCGATTTTGAATGAATTCGAGAGCACAGTTTTCATAGTTAAATGATGGCAAATAAATTATAGTACTTATAAAATGCCGAAAAGAAAAAAACTCCTGAGCTCCTGAATTGAAATGCCTCCAGGTAGTTGCCTACTTTTCCTCTTTAATAATCCGTCCCTGCATGCAATTTTCTCTCGTTCGTTTAGCCGCAATGAGATTTCATTAAATCTGATGGGAACGCACGACGATTCGAACAACTCATTACGCTCAATCCGAGATCAGCTACGATTCTGAAACGTGAATCTCGGGACCTTCCATTTCGGAGTTTTCCATTCGCACTTAATCGAGTGCATCTAAGTACGTTTTTCAGCACTCGTCCCTGTCATTACGAAGACGCCAGTAGCCAGAGAAGCCTTCCAAAAGCTGCGGGTGTTCTGACCTTTTGACTGACCAGTCTCGTGGACGCCGCGTTAGGAAGATGAGATTAGCTTCCGTCTGTAGGAGGAAAGGGAAATTAAAAACACACGCCAGATAAGATTGGATTTTCACTTCAGGTGAAATCCAGCGGAATGGGATAATATATCCGAGATCAACAGATACTGAACTTAACAATGTAATTCCTATAAGTTTGGTAAGAAGAGTGATAGAGAGAGAGACATCATTTTCTCCAAGATTATATATATATATATATATATAACTCTAATTTTAATTGATTTCCAAAGTTTTATCTTAATTTAGCCCATAGTAACTTTATTCTAAAATATCCATTTATTTCTTGATTCCACTCCACTTTTATTACTTAATTAATTCACGAGAAGCTTTGTAAAACTGTTGAATTGGCTAAAAGCCGACACTTTTGCACCTTCGTGTGAAGGAGGAGAAAAATGTCCAGTAAGCACATTCTTTAAAAAATATATCTCCGTTGTTTCCCGTCTTGTGATTTACACGTATCGGAAATTCCTTAAAAAATATTATTAAATTATTTCTATTCACGATTACACAATAATTCATTTGATGTTGATTGTGGTCCGGACACTATAACTTGAAGACATGTTGTTTTTAATACAGTTTATTTGTAGCATCAATATTAGAGGAACATAATGTGGGGCAAATCTAGAAAATTCCACACAAAACCTTTCTGGACAGAGACCCAAAATCAGACTCCCCTTTCGAACTAGAGTCAAGCTCGCATCTACTAGGGAAAAAAAAATATAGAAACATCAACAGTGTTACCACGTGATATTTACATGGTTAGTGGCTAGCTCCGCCAGGTGGCTAACTGAATCCTTAACATCCGTATCAGAATCTTAATAACATATCAGCACTGTGAAAAAGAAAATTTTCTATCAAAATATGGAATGTAAGAAGCGGGATAATTTCTCGCTCTTCCCTTTCTTTTTTCCTGATCGGCTGCTGTGAGCGGACTACCTTGTTCGCTTCCTCTTGTAAATACGTTTTTCCAGAATGGATTAAAACGTCAAAAATCGAAAGTCCCTTCACGGTTTTCAAACTGCCATTTGCCTTCTGATTCAAAAATTAAATGCTTACACATTATATATATATATATATATATATATATATATATATATATATATATATTCCTTGAACTTTTTAAAAAATCTTTTTATAATTTTATAATACAGTATTTCCTGTGTAGATTATTTAATTCCCATTTTGGACTTGGGATTTTTGTTAAACGTAATATAATACGCAAATAAACATCATTAAAGATACATAAATACACAAAATAAAAATAAAATGAGTAAATAACAAACTAAATTATGTAAAATCATCAACAAATGCAGGAAGGGAAGTTATAAATTTCAGAAATTTCTATTCAGCAATGAAGCAATTAGATGAAAATTAAAACAATCATTACCATTTTAATTTAATTACATTATGTAAATTAATTTCCCAGATAGATTATAATTTTTTTTCCCAAAAATGTGAATTTTAAAAGGTTTTGTTCGAGTTGTTCTCCTTGCATAAAAGATTAATTATTTTAAAATATTTAATTTATCAATGGTAGTTAAAGGGTTAAACCAGACGGATAGATTTTCTCAAAACTTTCTGCAATATTTTCTAATAAAAATATTATCCCCCACCCTTGCATCAAAATAATGGGACTTAAGAAAGGCAGTGGATGTAACAAGTTCTCGGATTTTCATTTTCAGATATTCGCAAATGAGTGTTTTGTGCTATTACAGTGAAATCAACCGAATTCCGATTCGGACGCTTTCTTTTCCACCGACTTAAATTAAATTTGTCGCAGAACTAAAATTTTAATACGATACTTAATTCATCTAAGTTTTGCATTTTCGCCTTGCAATTTATGATTATCAGACACGAAAATAAATAAATAATCAAGGAATTACTTTTACAAACAGAAAAGGTATAGACTGACAGAACAGTCGAATCTTCAACAGATTTGGCTAACAATTTGAAATGGATAGACATCATAATTGCGCAGATCAAATTTTATTTATTTAGCTTTTTATGTTAATGATTATCGCGTTTATTCATCCTTGGGTAGGCATTCTGGCATAAGGGTAGCTCATGTTCCCAATAATTTGGAAGTCCTGGGTTCTAGTCTCGGTTCGGGCATGTTGTTCCCCATCTGTTCTATCTGTGAGCTGTGTGAAATTGCCTCACTGTAAAAAAGGGTTGTGATCTGTGAATAGCTAAGTCGTACTCTTGGCACTAGGTGGCACTATTAAAAAAACAAGAGACGCACTCCCATGGCTTAAAATCGCTATCAATCGAGCTTGTCAAATGGTAAGTGCCATTCGAAACAACAACAACTCATCCACAGAGAGACAAGTAACTTGGGAATGAATTTAATAGAAATCGAAAACCTTTGTGTACAGAAACGGGAACCAGATTTCAACCGTCTGGCTCAATGCGTTTTTCAGTTATTGCTTTCATAGACAGACTTTATTCTATAAATGTGCTTTTGAGATTCAAGGAATTCTGAAATATGGAGATTTGTCAAAATCTTGTCACGAATTTTTAACAACGGCAATATCTTTTTTTAGCGCATTTTGTAATGACCTGATTGATGTAATCTTTTCAATTACAATGTACATGTAATTTAATATTAGCATCATTTTATACGGAGAGGTGTATAAGTTGGCATTTGACTTATCACTGCATTGTAGATACAAGGGAAAAGAATCTATTTAAAAAGACAAAAATTTTCGTTAGACATCAAAATTTAAATAGTCTGTATCAGCTTTGTTCTTTTTTCATTTTTTATACTGTTACGAATTTGTAATATTACTCTCTTGCATAGTTCGTTTCATGATAAGAAAGATAGTTTTATAGATATTTTAATGGCTGCAGAATGGAATGTAAGTTATTGACCCTATTTTTGAGACAATGCGAAGAATTCGGAGACAAAAATGAAAGGTCTCGAATATTCGAGAATCTCGTCGTTGCCTAAAAGGTATATGGCTTTTTATAGAACCGTTATGGAAATCATAAAAAGCGAAAGTGCGTGGGCGAGAATCATTTAGTAAGAAGTTGAATGAATTCGTTATTTTAAGTGTTGTTGAATTCCAGAGAGTTTTTCTTCGGGTGTTTCGTGCTTTGGGGATTATTTAATAACGATTTGCTGGTGGCGTATTGATTTCTTCAAGTGCTATTTTGTGTATGCTTCATCTGTTTTTTGTTATCAATATTTCATGTATTAGTGTAAAATATATTATCTTCGTAACTGAGCCAATAGAACTTTTCGCCGAACGTCCATTAAATATAAAAAATATAATTATATAAATATTTATATTTTTCTTGTGGAAGAATGTAAACAGTTTAAAGTTCAGCAAGCCACTCGTTGTTGAAGATCGGATTATTTTTTGAAAAACCCGACAGACAAATAAAGCAAAGACAGACAGTCATTCCGATCACAAAATAGAAAATTCCGCTGAGCAGCAGTATCATTGGATAAATTTTCTGAATGTAGCGATTTAATGAAGCAATCATGATTCAGAATCACTATCATCTTTCCCTTGATGCGATTCGATGTTCTCTGACCGTGCCTAAATACTACAGGTCACTGGTTCTGTTTGGAGTTGTCAATCAGTAAAACGAGACTCTCTCTCCCCACCTCTCCTCTTTTCCCATACAAAAGACATAAGATGTTTTGTCCAAAAATATCTTCGCGGTAATCATTAGACGAGAATAGATTCAGCAGTTACTATACTTCATAGAAATGAATTCAAAATGACTGTGGATGGGTTTCTAAATATGCTTTTAATTATTATTACTATTATCATTATTATTTCCGTTTTTCTTCTCTGCAATTCTTACTATATGAAACATAACATGTAAAATGTTTCAACACATGTTTTTTTAAATATATTAGCATGAGAATTTATACTTTCTTCCGGTCACGAAATCATATTTGATGTTCCTACCAACTTGTTATATGAAAATTCTTAAATATTTAATTTATGTGTGAAACTACATAAAATATTAACGATGTATTATATAGTATTAACCATTAAAAGAAAAAACAATTCTTTGTTTTTTCACTCCAATTTTTTTATTTAAATCTTTCTTTAAGTTACATCTAATGATTTGTAAAAGAAGAAGAAAAAAGATTTATTTTAAATAAATAATTAAAGAAAAGAAAACTTTCATTTCAACTTTTCTAGACGAAAAAGAATCAACTTACAATTTTGCTATTTAAGATCGGCTATAATATAGCTTCTAAAATTAATAGTTTACAATGAAAATAGTTCCAAAATGTAGATTATTACTTTAGCAAAAGCGTAAAGTTTAAATAATTTAGCTTCAAATCACATAAAACTAATGCAATCGTCTAATTTAAATCCCTAATTAATACCAAATAATATTTTATGCAAATCCTGATATACGTATTTTAAATAATTAATCAATTTTTAAAATTTAATGGTTATAAATTGCAATATTGCACAGCAATTTATACATCTACAATGATGATAACGAAGAAACAATAAAGATACGAAATCAAAACGACATTAAAATGGCAATTCCATTTTTATTGGCAATTTTTTTCAATACCAGAATTAAACAGTATCAAATAACGTTAATTCTCAAGCTTATTTCGAAAAGCCATATATGATTAATTCAATCGAAGCAGCATTTTTCAATATATGAAATTTTAGAAGTTTCCAAAAGGGAGCACTTTATAAATTTCTCATTCTTGAAAAGATTATAATAGAGGACAAAAGATGGAGCTACTGTAGAGAACAAGTGAGGAATCGATAATCTTTTCTCTCTCGCGATTTATTTGAGAGCAACGAAAAGAATTTGAGAATATTCTAAAAGTTGATAAATTTTTTGCTGCACATTTTGATGTAACTAAATATATAATGTATATTATTTATTAAAAAACGTGGCCTTAATAATAATTTCAAAAAAGGACGTTTTTGAATAAGGAATACGCAAAATGTAAGGCATCGACAATAATTAATTCAACAATATTTGTTTGGAGACAAGAGGAAAAAATAATACCGAAAATTTCTTATTATAATAATCACAATGGAAATAAAATACATATACTGTTCATATAAACCAATAAATAAGTACTTAAAATGCATAACACCAAAATGGATTCTTTTTATTTGAATTTAAAATTTCATGAGTTTAAAACGTGAAACAGTTTTTTAAAAAAACATTAGAAAGAGAGATGTTTAAAACTAACATTGAAAAGTGGATTTAAAAGCGTAAAAAAATGAAGAATTAACAAACCAACTAAATTATTAATAAATTACTAGATACTGAAATATTCCACTTTAATGTGTACGTTTCTAGAGCATTCTTCAGACAATAATTATACATATTGTTTCCTATCTTGTGTTATTTATCGTTACTGAAGTTAATGATACATCATGCGAATAGATCATTGTTATTATTTGCCAAAAAGCGTAGAAATAAATTTTTTCATGCTTAAACTCTATTTTTCATATGCATGATATTTGGTTAAACACTCAGTGAGATATATATAACGATACTTTATAATACATATAATAAATTATATATTTTTCGATATTTCTTTTAATTCTATAACATTTACATCGTCATTACTTCTTAAATGCAATTTAAAAAATTAGAAGAGAAAAATATAAAATATTTGTTACTATTTTACATAGTATTAAATAACAGTTTAACATTTTGAAATGTTAATCGGATAATAAATAACAGAGAACGTCATATTTCATGTACAGCATGCAGAAATCCTTTCCAAAAAACATATAAAGAAAAAAAATATTTTTGAAGAAAGGCATTCCACAAACAAACATTATGAAAAATATTTAAATTTATCAGTAGAACATTTTGTTTTGATTGCTATAATTCACACCAAAAGAAAATGAAGAACAGAAATGTACATGTGCTGCCATCTATGAGCCAATATCAAAAACAAAGGCTTACCCATGGAAGAAAAGCGGAGCAGTCTCTCGTCCCGGAGGGATGTAGTCTCGGAGAGCTCACTGCTATCCTCATCTTCTTCGGGTACGGAGGGTACGCCCATATCATACCCCCAGCGGCGCCTAAAGGCCTGGCGACCACCGTCCAGCCGCACGCGAGGCAATTCCAGGAAGAGGCGCTCTCCAATCTACAAATAAACGATTTAATATTAATATTATTTCTGCAATTTTAGAATGTACACACAAAAGAAATGATGTAGAAACATGCAGATAACATAAACATGTTAAAAATAATGCATCAGTATAGTTATTACTTATTACGGTGTTATTACTTTCAATGGATATTTAAAGAAAAATGTATACATTGTTATTTCAGATTGTTCACTTTTCCTTAATTAGCTTCATTAACTAGTAGAAAGAAAACGCATTTGTCGTGGTCACAAATTCCTCCATGTCGAGAGCAATATTACTGGGGGGTACTGGTTCAGAAGTGATTGTTCTCTGATCTAGGTCTAAATACGATCAGTGGATGAATGGATGAAATGTATGAATGAAGTCCGCTCCTTAAAAAGGGTTGTGGTGCTTAAGTAGCTAACTCGTACACTTGGCTCTGGATAGCGCTACTGAAGAAACGAGACGCAAATTTCGGATTAAATCGTAATGGCTCATAAGTCAGCGGGCTTGTCAATGACAAATGATTTAGAAACAACAGTAGAATGAAAATACTGATAGCGTGGTAGTATATGGGTAGCTCGTCTTCAAGTCATCTGGGTTTCCCAGTTCGGGCATCTCTGTTCTTCTTCTGTGTTCTATCTGTGAGGTGTGTGATTGTGCCCACCCCTCCCTGTAAAAAAAGGTAATGCAAACAAATATGACGCATGACGAAACTAAGTTGTACTTTTGCCCCTATTTGGAGCTACCAAAAAAAAAAAAACAAGAGATGCTCACTCGGCTTAAATCGCGTACGGATAATTATCAGCTGGCTTGTTAAGTATCATAGTCACAACACAATAACAATGAAAATATTAAAATTCTTCGATGAGTCTGCCATCACAAAAGAGTTTCCAAAAACTATTATTACTACTAGTGTGGTTCGGTTTTTTTTTTATGGACAGCAAATATTTTAGTTTTCCTAGCTCTAGAATGAACAATGCACATTGTTAAACGTGCCATTGAATACATCTGAGTATTAAATTCTTTTGTGATAATCTGAGTAAAAGGGAAAATATTAATTTGTTTATAGCTTCATTTGAAATAATTACTAAATAATTCACTATTTATTTTAATATTTTTGCAAGCTAAAAATAAAAACATAAATCTTAGGTTAATTCCATTTAAGCAGTGACCGAATTTGTGTTTTAGACGCATGTTCCAAATCGACTGAAACAATAATTTGGCCCGAAACTTTATTTGTAGCCATTAAACCCATGGCAAATTTAATATATATATATGTAATTGAATTTTCGTATTATCGCGTTTACGTGTTTCTGAAAGTACAGACCGGTCAACCCATTGTTAAATTTGCCTCAAAACTTTATATAAATCTATATTATAGATGCTAAATCTGTATCGAATTTTATCTATTTAGCTCTCCTCATTTTGTAGTTATTGTGTTAATTCATATTCAAACAGCCAGATTTCTGAACAGATTTTACTTACATTTTGATTAAAATCTACAAATTCGGTTTAAATACTATATACCGAATTTTAACCCTCTAGCTCAAAGCGTTTTTGGGTTATCTTGATCAAAGATTGACAAACAGATGGATAACTGCCAAAAGTGTGTTTTCCGAATTCAGGGTGGTTTAAAACGTGGGGATTCATTCGAGTCCGAATTCTTTTTGACGATTGCTATACTTTCTTTATGCTATGTATATAAGAGTATGTGGATCAGAAGGTTGCGTGTTCACATCACATCTGGGTCATCAATGAGGCAGTTGAATGGGCTAGGATCGAACCCGCGACTTTATGGTTCATAGCCGAGTAGTATGTATTAAAAGAAATCACCTCTATTCAGTGAGTGTTCTATTCTTCCACCACAAGTAAACAAAATCGAGGGGAAAAAAAAGAGAGAAAACAACTGGGAAATATCGATGCATTGAAATTCAGAGTATAAAGCACATAATCGGATATCTCGAAAGCTATATATATTTTTGCTTAACATTAAAATAAAATCGGACCAAGTGAAAACGGCGCACTAAGGCGATTTCAATGCAAAATGCATTTCAAGATATCACCGAAAATAAATATAAAAAGTATCAACAACATTTCGATATATACATTTTATAAAATTTACAAGAGAAAAAAATACGAACATCGTTTTGATAATAATTTATCATTCTCAAGTCATGCATTTGATTATTAACAAAAACACTTCTCGCAAATCTCAAACATCTTACGCTGACAAAAAACAACATCAAAATAAATAATCTTACGCTGCACCAAGTATAGCGAAAAATGAAAACTCTCGCTCTGATATTTTAACCCTTTCAAATGGCTATATCTGGTTATAACAAAAATATATTTAAATCAAAACACAAAAGGGGAGAAAAAACTATCCATTGCCAACAAACAGCAGAGGGGGAAAAACTTTCTTATCACAATCGATAATACGTTTCTGAATCAAAATTC
The DNA here is from genome assembly GCA_026543055.1 of Argiope trifasciata. Classification (NCBI taxonomy): domain Eukaryota; kingdom Metazoa; phylum Arthropoda; class Arachnida; order Araneae; family Araneidae; genus Argiope; species Argiope trifasciata. The sequence continues at coordinate 630,868 of JAPMOQ010062052.1, forward strand.
TTCCATTGACGTAGTCCGAATAAATAACAATAAAAAAAGAAGTAACCAAGTATTCCTTTTCGCTCTGCTCGGGGTCGGTCAGCGGCTCGGGAGGGGTCACTTCGAACATGCCATTGCACGGTTAAGGTTAAGGCCAGCTAGCACACGCCTAGGCGCCACACTCAAATTTATCGGCAGATTATTTTCAGGCCTTTATTTTTTATAATGGTGTTTACTTCGAAAACGTTCTTTTTTTTTATCATTGCCATCCTTTATCCCTTTGGGTCCACCCCAGCGTAATTTACGAGGGAAACTTTCAGAATGACTTTTCCGACCGCGGTATTTGTCTGGGGGTAATGGAAAGAAAAGAAAAACGATAATAAAATGAAATATTGATGATAGCGGAAATGTGATGCTTAAACCAGCTAATAAGGATTAAGAGGAGGGTTGGATATGATTAAAAATTTATTTCGTCCTTGGTCAAGGACGCCAAGAAAGGTCTCCGAACATAAAAGAACGCGTGCCATGAATTTCGAGCACATTAGACTGCTGCTAAATAGATGAAAATTTTTATACAATATACGTTTAATTCCATTTTGAACAATTCAAGCTGCCTTTTCAAGTAGACGAATTAGATCGATAAGAGAAAGAAAAATATGAAAACGAAACGAATCTTTGTAAAAACTGCAAAAAACTTTTTTATTTCACTTACTTCATCAAGAATTAAAATCTGAAGTCGACATCGAAGGAGGAATGATGTTTTTAAAATATTTATGTTAAGTTTAAAAAAAAAAAAAAAAAACTGTTTCATTCACACATTTGACCCATTCCCTTTCCATTAAAAGTGTCCGTATGCAAACACGGATTTTTTAACCACGCCTTTCAAAGTTAAATTATTCTTAGATAAGACTTTCGCTGTCTTAATTCAGTCGCTCGTATGAAATTATTATTTTTTAATTTGTTGCTTAGAAAATACAGTAAATATTCTTCCTTTTGAAGTAACAAAAAGTATAACAGCTTATTTGATGTTTTCTTTCCAATGATTTTCCTTTTTGCTTACAAGAAATACAAAAATGCCCAGGAAACTATTTTTTGGTAACATATTATAATAAATATATAAGGTGGTTTCATGATAAAAACTAGAAAGGGTTTGAGATTGATGGAGTTTACTGGCACTAAAACCCTTTCTGATTGTGCAGCGACAGCCACAAGTTACATGCAAACACATGGTTCATAAAAAGGCGCTTAGTCATGTTTTAAAAGAATAATCAAAATCTCTGCTCAAATATTTTATTCTAGATTTTAAAATATATCTATAAATAAATAAACTGTTATAAAGATTTGAAGCATTAAAAGAGAATGAAAAATACTTATCAAAGGCAAAAGAAACAAGTCATTTTTAAAAAGGCAAAAAGCTGAGGACGAGGCATTTTATGAAGAATGCCTTTTAAAACAAATTGAGAGGAATGAAAACATTTAATTCGTTGAGAATCAAAATGTGGACACTCTATGAGAATTTGTCGAACTGTCAAAAGGCATGACATTGGCATAATACATCGAGGGGCGAGCCCCCTCTAGCAACAAATGCCTATGTGTAACTAGGAAGGAAGGTAGAGAACAAGGATATGAATAATATTTACTTTAGAAACCAAAATCGTAATCTATTTTTTCAGTCATAAATTACAGCTTCAACGTCGTAAGTTCAGTTTTAGTCATAAATTCAGATTCTAATATCTATACTAGTAGATAAACTTTAAAGAAATTTTCAAGAGTGGCAATATGTATTCGTTTCAAATCGAAAATTGACTCAATTAGAATATTACTAGTGAATTGTAAAAACAAGATCTCACCCCATATCATTTAGTGAAATCGTTGCTAAAAATGTCAAATCATTGAGTTATAAAGGAAAGACAGAGTAACAATGATCAATCTTCGACAAATTTAATTTAAAATTTGACAAAGGCCTGCGATTTAAATGCTAGATCTGTGTACGAAATTTTATTCACACAATTTTTTATATTTTATAATTATTATGGCTATTTTCATTTCCATAGCCAAACAGACGTCTTGTGTATGGATTACATTCAAAATTTGATAGAAATCCTCATATTGTATGAGTCTAAATTTCATCTATCTAGCTCCAAACATTTTAAAGTTATTTTGTTAATATAGACATAATTCCACATAGACACAGACGTAATTCTGATTTTTTTCAGGATATCCTAAAGAGCTGAGATATATTAAAATTTCGTGGCTAAATTTTTAAACGACTACAATACAATTTCTTTCTACGTCTTGCTTACGAGAGAGTAAAAATAATAAAAATGAGTGCGATTTGTCATACTATTGTATTAAGAATTTTTACCTCATTGTTGTGAAGATAGTTTACAACAAGATGGTTACTACATTTTATTCCAAGATGATGCTGAAAAATTCGACAAAATTATTTGGTGTTAAAAGGGATGAAAACCGAAACAGATTCAATTCATATCTAACTGACAAATAAACTTTATAATTAATTCACAGTTGGAGATAAACAACATTCAAAATGCAAATGTGTTTTTACAAGACCAAACGTCAAAAGCTAATACATATCTTAAATTAGCAAATTATAAAACTGAGACATAAAGCTAGGTGGTGTCTCGAAGCTATCGTACATTCTCTAATAAAAATGGAAATCTTCCTCACTCATCTGTAAGCCTTGAGCAAGGTCACGAATGCAATGAGCGCTCAGATTCTTTTGGTTTACAGATTCCAAGATGAACGTTTTTTCTTCTTCATAGTCTAGTAAATAAAGACAAATATGTATTTTGAAACCTTTTCCCCCCGGCAGAATGAAGAAAAACAAAACTGTAATTACAAAATAGCTCTAAACCAGAATTGTTTACATAGAGATTAAATTAAAATCACTAAACCATGCCCGTTTTTTTTTAAAATAAAGGGAGACGAAAAGATTGCATTCCCTGACATCCCCCATACAGTTTAAACAACACTTGATGTTGGGTGATAGTTCAATTAATTTCATTCAAAATTTCAATAGCCTCTTAAGAAGCAAAAGAATGTTCGTTAATTCGAGAGTAAAAATTCAGAGATAAATCCAACTCGCTGAGAAAAATGCAACCGAGCGACAGAGGTGACTTGTTTATCGGAGGCAGTTCACATCCGTGAGTAAATAAATGAGCAGCGACTCTCAACCCTCCTCCTCCCCTTTCCATGCGAAAGGAGTGGTCAGGGGAAACCTGCGTCCATCGTAAATTTCGCTCTTCACCGATAAACTAATCTCTGGCTTCACTTCTCATACATGCGCGGGCACGGAGAAAAATAAAATAATACAAAAGCACCAGTACCTCTCTTCAGTGGGTGGAAGCTTTCCCACGGCACTGGGTCAACCCTTTCGCCACGGGTGAGGACAGCCGGATTTGGCGATGTATCTGCCTTTCCAATTGAGATTTTGGAAAGGGATTCGATAACCTTTGATTTATACGGTAGACTAGTTTTCCCCAATGTTCTATGTAAATTATAATTGCACTATTTGAATGCCGTGTATTTCCAAGATATGCGAGTTAATAACAAAGGAAGAACATATATTGTGCTTATAAATCGTGAAATCTTCATAAAGTGAGGATAACTATGCGCAACTGGAAAAATCACTAGACATGAAATGACTGAAAATGTATCAATGCTCACATAAAATGAATTAAGTAGATGTTCAGATAGCAACTGTATTGTCTTCTAGCCAACAGGCGGAAAATAGATGGCGAATTATGAAGATAACTTAGAAAAAGCAGTAAATTTTATTCTAAAAAATCAATAATTCAAATGATTTTTGAAATATTGTCTACAATGGAACATTAAGTGGTATTTCCAGAACTACAAATACAAACTGTGTTCAACTCAGTCAATTTATATTCCCCCAAAAGGCGAACCCTTTGGGACCCCAAAAAGGAACTCTACAAACCCTTACTGACCACTTGTGGTGGAAAGACAAGTCACGCCCCACTGGATGTTTTTGTCAGAATCGCTAATCATATGCTACACATGTTCAGTAGGCAACTGTCACAGAAGTAAAAATTATGTTCAAGCCCATCAACTGAGATTATTTCCCGAAATTCGAAAATTATTTCATTAGGTTTTTAGTTTAAATTATATTTTGTTCCATTTTAAAGCAACAATAAGGCTATTTTGGGTCGGTATTCGTAGTTTTGATCAACGGTCAGATGACGAGGACAACATATGAGCTGGCACCCCTACTCTGCAAACTTCCACACCACAGCAAAGAGTGGACGTTTAGCCTCCACGGATATAACGTGTACCAGGCCCGCTTCCATGGTGGAATCAGATAACAAACCTGCAGCTCTCCGGTTCAAGCCGAGCCTTATCACCAAGTCACTGATGATGAATAAAATGATGATGTTCAAGACCGTTAACCGAGATTATTTATCAAAGCACAGTCGTAGATTGAAAATTACTTTTTTAAAGAAATATAGAAATCGGAAAACGATTGATAAGGTATAAGATATTTTGTGTGATCTTATGAGATAACAGTGGACCTATTAATTTCTTGCCACCGCAAATTGTTAACTTAGGCAAATTATACAACTGGCATGGAAGTCAAATTCTACTGTACATGAATATTCTGACAAAAAAAGAACATCTCATCTGTGCTGATAAATAATTAAAGACACCTCTTAAAACGTGTAACATATAATGAAGAAATGAAGGTAAAACGAATGCCCTGCCAACGTACAAAACACTGCTCCCTAAAATCAAATGCACACATTTACTCGTGCCATTTCTGAAAGCGTAAGATAATGCAATTCTCGTTTTACTTGAAACTCAGTCATACTTCTTCAAGATGTCACAGGACTATCTTTCAATTAGCAGAAATCAAAAGCTCATATACCAGAAGCCATTTTGTTCCATAGTTATGGATGGACAAGTTCCCGATGGGAACGATCCCTCCCGAAAGTTAACGAGCTGTCATCCGGAAATCGGTCAATACGCCAGAGGGGTCAACGAAAACGAAAGCGTCAATAACCCCGACATCATTTATATTACCGAAGAGACGTGAGCACCAGACCCTATCAATGTCAGGGCATGAGCATCCCGCAAAAACAATCGAACAGACGACTCGGGGTTGGTCAATTACCCGATGATCCCCCACCTGGCGAATGTCTCCGATAGTAATTCCTCTGTTGACGAGCATCTTATTCTTTCCGTGATGGTGAAATGGTGGAAAATTGTTTTAAAACACATGTTGCGTACCTAAGTGATTTTTAGCAAACACCTTCATTCGCCTGCGCTTGGATTTCAAATAATGAACACAATGCTGTTGCAAGGTGGAAAAGAAACATGTCATCAATATTTCATTGTCTGCTCCGTTTTTTGGGAATAGTTTTGCAAATGGAATTTCTTGGAAAGCCTTTAATTTGTAGGGGCAACTGTGCCTGATGTGGTTATTTTCAATGCAAATAAAACATCATTGGAGTCCATTAAACATATACCGTTTTCAAATATATGTTTGTAGAGTAGAAGATTAATGTCATCTCCTAGTTTTAAGAATTGTTCCAATGCAAACACGGTTCTCCAACAAATCGAACCATAATTATCTTTCTCACATACTCCCTAATAAAACTGTTGACCCTCTTTCTTCCAAGCATAAAATGTATGCTGGCAGCATGGCCATGAACACTAAAAAAATATTTTTTTTTCGAAGCTCTGCACTTGGAACTATTATGCAACGAAGTATAGCAAAGAAAACTATATGTGCATGTTTAACAGGTTTTTTTTTTTTTTTTTTTTTTTTTTTGCCGACCGTTTGAAAGTCCATTGAAGATTATATACAAAATTTCCTTTATAGAAGATACTGCATGTTTGAGTTTCCACATTTATATGCATATAAATGCATATGGACTGACAGACAGTCAATCCAGATTTAGTTTAAAGTTTTGAAACGCATCAACACTTTAAATTTGTGTTCTGAATTCTATCCGTCTAATTCTACGTTTTAGAGCATCGTGTTTTGCAAAATCTCAAACAGAAATATTTATTGTCAATGGTTTTATTTTAAATTTGACAGGTATTTATAAATTTGGTGTAGGGAACACCAAATTTGTATTTCAAATCACATATGAATTATTATATACATTTACAGATATAATTCTAAAACAAGTAATACATAAAAAAATAAGTCAATTCCTACTTGGGTCATCAACTATTGTTCAGTCTCGACTGCAGCGCCAGCCTCCTTGGTGGCGAAAAA
>JAPMOQ010062052.1:654471-677602 GCA_026543055.1 Argiope trifasciata
AAGCAAAAAGACCTTGTAAAATCATATAGCATTTTTCAATACCTATCATATCTTCCAGTAATGGAAGATACATAAGGCAACATATGTGCAAATAATGTCATGTGACGCATTTTCATCCGGATTGAGTTTTTCAATTTTAAAATTCGCCTTTAGTTTACGGATTTAAATTTTCTATTCTATTCTTTTCTTAAGAAACATCTAGCTCACCAAAAACAGTTGCCACCAAAAAACAGCGCTTAAATAACTCAGCGTATATTTAAATCAAGTTAGTTCTACAAACAATACAAAGTAACATTAACAGAATAAAATATGAAAACAAATCTTCAGCAAACTATTAGGAGAAAAGAAATGCCTGAATGGACTATTGCAAAATGCGTGAGAAAAATAAACAGACAAGCAAATTAAATAAACAATCAAATTAAAAAGAAATAGAAAATAATCATAGATAAAGCACATACCTATATTAATTTTAAATAATTCCTAAACATCAGCAAAATAATGTTATGCAAAATAATGTCGAACTCAGCTTCCAATTATGAAAGATTCGCCATTATCTGTTTAGTCTTTCAGTACTAAGCGAGCAATTAAAGCTAATTAGGCCTATGGCTGAATGAAGTAGAAAAAAAAAGGCTTATTGTACGAAATGGAACTTTTATCTTCTTTTTTATTTAATTCATTCTGCTACAGACACTCTATAAATGATGTCCAGGAAAAGGAATTGAAATTTCCAGGAGGAGACAACGTGAAAAAGAAATTTAATTGCTCCCAAGTTTCGAACTGAGTTGAAAAGAAAGTAATTAATCGTCTGATTGGTCGCGCTACTCTCATTCGCTTTGAAAGGCGTTGCCATTCTTCTTTCACTAATTGCTCTCTTTTCGACGAATGATTTCTTTGCACTCAAATCTTTTTTTTTTTTTTTAAATTAAAAAACTGTTAATTGTTCAAACGACATTTATAGCACGAACGGTTACATTTTTCGAAAGAAAAATGAAAGTATCTTTTGAAAGAAACTAGAAAAAAAAAAATCACAAATAAAAGTAATAAAACAGAACATTGCTTTGTTTGTATTAGTTTCTATTCAGAAATAGATGAAAGCGATTTATGTTAAGTGTAATTTTTAAAAAAGAATTTAACATCTGTAATCTTGTTTACAAATAAATGAATTTCACTTTTCAAATTACAGAATACACAAAAAAATTTAAAGGCGGAATATACGTTTTAGACAAGAAATAACTTATATACAAGAATTTTAAAAAACAATATTCATATTTTGTAGTAGGAATATCGAGAAATTTTTCTACTTTTCTAAATAGCATAAATGGTTCACATAACTCGATTACAATGAAAGAACAGCTTATTCATAAAATAATAAAGTCCCATATTAGTTTTTTTCTTACTAAATAGGCTAGTAAAGTAGCCGATTTTGTAAGACCATTTCAATCGATTTGATATATAATAATGTGTAAAAAAAATATATGAACATCTAAAAGAGTTTTTAAGAATAAAAATTTGTTATATTAGGAATGATTTTTTTCTCATAGTAAAAGGTTTATCAACAAGTATAAAAATTAGTGACTCTAAATTTTATTAATGATTTGTTAGGTAATTATAAACATATTAAAATTAATTAACTATATTTTATAATAGTATTGCATTGATTTAAGTTTTGAGAAATATTGGTCTTAATGATAGATTAAAATAACGCATCTAAAAATGAATCAAACATTTAAAAATAAATATCATTTAGATTCTTATTTAATTCCTTATAAATATTAAATACATACTCGAACAAATCAAAAATCTTGTACGAAAAGACGTAATTATTAATTGTCAATACATAATTCCTACAAATTTATTAGGAAATGTAGAAATCAGACGGATTTACAATACAAAACTGTAACCGACACCGTCGATCACGAATTAAACTTTAAACTAACTTTTTATGTAACAGTGTTCTTTAAAATGATAATTAAATATTAAGCAAATTAATATTGGCTATTATTACGAATATTTCAAAATCATGGGAATAAAACAAACAATAAATTTTTCAACGATTCCAAATATGGTTTCTTATCTTCCGAAAGTTAGCCTGTATTCATTTAGATTTTATGGTTTTTATGTCAAAATAACCTGGAAGATGATTTTGTATTTAAGCAATAATTCAATAAGTAGTAATTGATAATCACATAATTCCGTGCAATTACTTAGAGATTAATAAACAATGAGGAGTGGATATAGAGGAAAGTGGGAAAAAACTCGCGAAGACGAAAAAAGTAAGTACTAAAAATTAATATAAGAAAAAAAAACATTATGTTCATATAATAATTAGTGCTCTTCCAGGACAAATAAATAAGAACACATAAAAAAATGTTATTATTATATAAATAATACAGAACTGCCAAAATCATTGCGAGTGAATTTCAGCAAAAATTAAAATACAGTAAATTAAGAATTATTACAACCTGATACGGAAAGCAGGATATCAAGTATTAAAACATTGAGAAGAGCTACAATGACATAAAATTATACAACAAAATTTAATCATAAATAATACAAAAAGAATTTTTTTTTTAAAAAAAAGTCGAGTTTGCATTTCAGTTAAAAGTGCGCTTCTTAGAAAATCAGGAACATTTTTTTTTACTATGTAAATAATTTCATAATTTATCACAAATTAAATAATTTATCCTAAATAAATAATTAAAAATGCTAATTTAAAATTAGTTCTTAGTAGATTTTAAAAAAATGTTTCATTGATTTTTATTTTCATTTTATCATTTATTTTCTCTCTTTCAGGGTCATGATAACTTTTCGTCTTGAAAATGAGGCAACTAAGATCTTTTCTATCCGAAAAGGCTTTGTAAATGAGCGAAATAGGAAAAAGCATTATGTATAAAAACTAGACCATCTGAATATAATATTTCTCATTCCATACACTTTTCTGAAATACAAAGCGATAGCGTAGGTCAACGGCTTGTAGACTGACTGTAATGAGGCCCCCTAATCTCCTACTAATGTGAGAAGGCACGCCCTATTGCAAAGACGGGACTCTGGATCCGGCTATTAGGATATACCTTCCACAAGAACTCTTTCAAATGATTTTAATCCCACTTTATGTGAGTAAGCGGAGAGCAATGATACTGCTTAATGGAGTTGAGAAACGTTATTCCGTTTATGTGACGCAAGCGCGCGAAGAAGAAAATGTCAGAGCACAAAACTATGACAGTGAAGTTGGCAACACTGTTCAGCTTGGATTTTGCTCTTCAAGGCTCTAATAGTTACATAATCCACCAAACAAAATAATAAATTTAATAGCAGAGAAAAGAATGACAGCTTTTCATTGAAAAATTAAATGACACCCCCGCCCACATATCTATACAAGCGTTTATCTTCTAAAATTAATGAATAAAGCTAACTTCTCAGAAAAATTCTCTCCAACTCGGGTTTTTATTTGATTTCAAATTTTTGAAACATATATCCAATTTTATTTAAGATTTTTTAATAATTAGAGAATTGAATAATGATTCAAAATCCTATCACAATTACAAAATTCGAAATATTTATTACACATTATATAAATATATATATTACACATATTCAAAAGCATTCTTCAAAAGTATTTTAATTAAAAATGTATATTTATGTTTCTTTAATCAAAAATGATTTTAAGAAAATAAATCTCTTTTTTAATTTTTTGAATAAAAATTCACAAAACAAATGAAATAAAACTGTAATATAAAGCGACATGCAATTTAAATATGCTAATATATTCATATAGAATTTGATATATCAAGACATTTGTATTTTCATATATAGAAATAAAAACGTTTTCACTGTATTTATACTAATTTGAATTAGTTCAAAAAAATTAAAATCAATATTTTCCACGACAGTTATAAAAATAAAATTTTACGGTTCAATACAATTTTATGTCATATTTAAATTAATGATGTATATGCAATATGAAATAAAACTTTAATATAAAAAATCGAATAGGGTTTACTCACGCTTCTTTGTACTTTCCACTTTTTTAATCGAGCCCTTGGAATACGTGGTGAAAGCAAAAAAAGTCTGCTCAGAAAATTCTCAGACGATTTCTCATAAGATGAAACTGGAGAATTCTGACGAGCAGAGCACCATGGTATACTACACATATCAGCTGAGCACGAGCACATGATGAATTATATATATATATATATATATATTTTATTAAAATCCAACTTCTGATCAGTTTAGATAATAAAAATAGAATCCATCACAATTCAAAACAAAGAATTGTTTTCTTTGTTGTACGTAATTTCTCATTTATCAAAGAGTCATATGAATTCTTTCATATAATAATCACACAAATTCCTTTTTCGATTAAATATTTATAATTTTCTAAAATTTTCGATGAATTTTGTCAATCTCCAATGAAATATTCACTTCTTAAGAATTATTGGCGGTTTTATCTAATAGTTTTTTTTTCATATCCTAATTTCAACAGCAGTAAAAAAAATCCAGTTGTTCTAATGATAATACAATTTTATACCGTAAATGCATGCAATAAATCACTGACATTCATGCTACTGTTAGTTTCAAAGTATTATTTCTTTTGTTTATCATAGCATTATTGGATATCTTAAAATATCATGCATCGATGCGATATATTTTCAAAACAGGCTAAATATTTCGGGTCACAGCAAGAAGCATTCCATCATGATAAAACATTTATCAGTAAACTTGATATTATATGTAAACATTAGATAAAGTTAATTATTCCTGTGCATGCGAAATAGCAATTAAATAAAATTTAAGAAGTCAGACACAAATCTGTTGAGTCATTATGCGTAGCCCAAGTCCACAGAAATATCCAGAAAAAAAGATATATTTTATCTATAACAAGGTAATAAGTAAAGATTTTTAAATATATCTTAATACAGTGTAAACAACATTTCATCCAGAAAAGAAAAATAATATCACGTTCTTAATCAGCATGGCAATACTTCCTTCAGAATAGAAGATATTTTCAAATTCGTTCTTATTTTGAAGCAAAAAGATAAATCAAAATTCTATTGAAGAATTATTTCCTTGATTTTAATTCGTTATAAAAACAAGCAAAAGATATTTTATAATCAAAATTTCAAATAAAAATATCAAATAATTCTTTAAAATTCTCAAAAATTAGAAAAATTAAAATTCTCAAAATTTAAGTAAATCGAAATTTTTGAAGAAAATAAAAATTGACAAAGAATATTTACGATTTCATCATTGAGATTTCAGATTCAAACAGCGGTTCTCTCATATTATAAAATTCTAGAAGATAAAAAAACTTTCAGAATAGAACAGAATTAATCAAAAGTTCAGTTTTGTATTATTTAAACACAGAATCTATACAAATATAAAATATTATTCTTCATGGGAAAATCGTCTGCGGCATCTCCGCACGTGTATCGTCTGTTGCTAGAAGACGTTGCCCAGTGCTCCTCAACTCGACCGAGCTCCTCGAGGAACTATGAATGAAAATTATCGTTTGAGAGGAAAACTGGCCAGGTGAGATGGGGAAAACGAAAGTTAGCAAAAATAAAAGACATGTTACGTCATAGAAAGGGATGAACTTGGATTGGCTGGATTAGTTGCAGGCAATTGAGCGCAGTTATGACAAAATGTTAGGCTTGAGGCATTATTAAATATGCATAACATTTAATTAATTTCGAATGTCATGCATTCATTCTTTGTAGAATAGCATTTTTTAAATTAGACTAATAATTGCTCAGCAAATTAGAGCGATACAATTTGAAAATCGTTACAATTTATTTCTTATCGTATTTTAATCTGCTTCAACCATTAATTATTTCATCTATGGCTATCAAAATTAAAAAATATTGTGATATATAACTAACTTGATGTAGTATACAGGCAAATTTTATATGAAAAACATTTTCAAAGTATTAAAACGAATATAAAATAACAACCAATTATTTTATGCTGCAAAATACGTTATTTACATTTTAAATTTTGTTCTTCTGCAATTTAATTGAAATAAAAGTTCTATTATTTTCTCTTATAAAAGGCTATTCTTTCCTAACCAGTGTCTAATTTTGTTGTATCATATCTAGTTTGGGTATAATATCACACATAGGAAAGAAGTAGTATTCAAGTAGGAGAAATAGGAATTTTATTTTTACCTTATTGATGATCTATTAAGGTAAAAATATTTAAATTCCGTATAATATTTCCCATTTAAATTCTAAAAGTTTTATTTTAATGTTAGGAAACCAAGGTTCTAATGATAATTTTAAAATTACTGAATGAGTACAAGAATTGAAATAAGAATTTGACCATCATACTTTAAGACACCTGTTAAGTTTCCTACCAGAATCAATATATATTTACGTCTGAAATGGACCATTATCAGCAGTAAAAGTAAAATGGACTACATTTCCAAGAATATTTCTACAATTTATGGGATTCTATGTGAGAAAAATTACTTTTCTCGGTTTCAGAACCAGAAAATATTGTTCCTATTGCAAACAAATTGATTCGAAATTTTTGAAAGATTTAAATTATGTTATAAATCAGTTAACTGCTTATTTATTTAGTTATATTAATTTTATTCATAATTATTAAATATTTTATATTTGTTATTATTGGTTTATAAATTTGAAATAAAATTATATCGATTCGACATTTTACATCAATTTTATTAAATAAGCATCTATTTTTTTCTTATTTATGAAAATTCTGTAGTTGTGGAAAATAAAATCATTTCTGTGATCAGTATTCATTAAAGTATACCTCACAATGTGACAATTCCAAGATTCGTATTAACACGTGTTATCCATATTCTTTTATTTCGCCTTGAGTATCCGCTTAATTCTCTGTATAAGGAAGTTTTTTAGTTGAATGAGAGAATTCAGTCATTTTTAGGCAGATGGAGATCAATAGTGAGAACTTTTTATATTAAAGACGAAAAAATTACAAATGAAAAAAAGAAAAATGTCTTCGAAGTTTAAACATTCTATTCATTTTCTATAACATTTCACAGAATTTTAGAAAAAAATTGAATAGATGTAAGTGACAAAATTGTTAATTTTTTAATGCTTTTTGATAGATAACTCAAATATTTAGTATATACCACTATTTACCGAATATTCAAATATTTAATACTCGCTCCTTATTTGTTGGATATCATAAGACAAAACAAGTAAACTGGAATCGAGAAATCAGGCATGTTAACTTTCTGGATCCAATACACGAACTATTTTTTCAACATTATTTCCAGCTTATGCCGGTAACTTGCCTCTAATTCTTGTTTATATGCTTTGCTCTTATTTTGCTTCTGCTGTTGTTTTGATATTTATAGTATTTTTTTCCATTATATTTTTTCATTATTCAATTTCAGTTTCAATTTTACCTTATGTAACCAAGATTTACCCTTTGGCACTATATTACCCTTTCTTAAAGTTTCCATCAATCGTGTCTTTCTTTTTTTTTTACTGATCTTCAGCTGTAGTTTTTTTAAAAATAAAATAAAATAAAGTATATATATATAGCCATATAACTGACTATAACTGACTCTGCCTCACACCCGAAGGAACTCGGAAATAAATACTGCAAGGCCTTACCGCTGCTACAGCAACACTGGCGAGAAACGTGGTTCAGCCCAAAGGGCCCCCCACCGGTCATGGTACAATCCTTCGTGAAGGAAGTAAGTCCCGTCATAGATGGGATTAGTCAGATCCCCACTTTCATTGTAGTCACCAGGTTGGCGAGATCCAAACACCATGCCGGAAGCATCTCATGTATAGATAGAGAAAGGATTAGAAAGTTCAAGAACTGAATTGAATAAAAGATTAGGCCTTTCAGTCCGGAAAAAAATATTTAAACTTTCTACTACAATATACATTTACTTTTTTTTTTTTTGAAGACACATTTACATAAAATTGCTTTTTGTATATACTAACAGCAGACATTTTACTTTCTTTAGAAGATTCTAACCACCGACTAAAAAAATAATTTTAAGCAACAGTTGTTAAAAATCAAGTTTCCACAGTAAACACACCGAATGTTTTATTTTTTATAAATATTCCGGAGATTTTCCCCTAGCGATTAGTCAGCTGGTCAGCCAAGAAGAACTGAACATTCTCTAAAAACCTGACAAGCATGGTAAAAACAAACTTTTAGACGGTTCATTTAGCAATGTGCACAACCCAAGAGTGCTCAAAATTGAAAAATATTTTTTTTTAAAGTTTTTAACTTCCTTAAAGAGAAAGACTGTAAATTTCATAACAGAAGAGACACCCCGATTAGGACTCTTATTTTCGATTTTTAGAGGAAGCAAATATATCATAATTTGATTTTGAGTTCATTTCTTCAAAAAAAGTAGTCGAATAATTTGTCAAAGCATCATTGTGGACTGAACCGTTACAAGGGCATAGGACTCAACACTGTTGACATTCGACTGTCATAAAATGAATGAGAATGTTTTGAATAACAAAAATAATAATCAATGAATCTGAAATATAATGATAAAAGGCAAAACAATTTCCAAAAATAATTGCTAGTTATCATTGCTATGTATAAAATCGGGAGTAATACGCCTTGCACAGTAAAACCTATTTTTGTGCAGTCTTTTTTTATGGATTTTATTTTTGTGCGATTTTTTTATACGTTATTAAGGAATTTCAAAGGGTGAACATTGAAACGCCTTTTATCAGTGTACATACGTATATACATGTATATTTAAAAACACTATATCCATTTGTTTTAAACAATCTCCCAACAATGCACGTTCAATTATTTTCATTTTAAGCGCTAGCAACCTGCACTTCACATTCCAGGTTTTATACACGATTCACATGATCAAGAATTCATTTTATAGTGAAATTAATGATAAATAAATGAATTACTTTTGCTTCTATTTGTATATTAGTTTTTATGATTTTTATTTTATTCTTAGAATAAGAACTCCTTTAAAATGAGTAATTGTACCTCCCCCACAATAAAAAGGAGGGAAGGGGGATAAAGACAATTAATCGGAAACAAAATTCTGATATTAAATAGACTAGCTATTCATCTCCGTTTTGAATCACGACGAGTAACAGTGAATTATGTAATATGCAGTTTGAAAACTTCTCCTGTATACAATCAGAAATTAAATGTTTTAAAAATGTTTCCGTGTTCAATTTAATTATTTATTTTGTTTGAAAGCACTCTCTTATGTATTTCCTAAATAAATGATGCCTTTTTAAGCTCATTTTTTTACGTGATCCCTGTGCACCATATTTTTTTTATATAGAAAGACTATTTTATTATTATTATTATTATTCAATTCGTACTATTAGTTCACACTCTCCCTATATTATATATCTTGCTTGATAATTATTTTTTGATATTTGATATTTATTTTAGCTACTTTTTATAAAATAATTATCAAAAAATTATTAGGTATCAAAAAATGATTGATTTTTGTAAGAGTTGAACTCGCATTCTTCATCTTTACGTGAAAAGTACTGAAATCCTTGCATTTTACCGATCGAGATACTGTTCTGTCAATTTAGATTTTCATTACAAACTGCTAAAACTCTATTTAAAGTATTAAAAATTAATTAAATTTAATGAACGAATTAATTTTTTAAAAAAACTGCATCAGCATCAAGTGTCATCTATTACAAGTTGAAAAAAATTATTTGAATGTGAGTGGATGAAATTTTTTTATGTAATTTATTTTATGTACAAATTGTTTATTATATGTAAGTATTTATGAAATTTCCGAATATCGTTTTTGTGCGGTTTCTTTTATGCGGTCCCCATCTGCCGCATGAAAACGGGTTTTAATGTAATGCTTCCTTAAAGGAAAACCACTACTACTAATTTTTGTGCCCTTTGTGTTTACAATTAAATGCCCCTAGTTGCCATCAACAAAAAAATTTCTAAAAAATATCTAAAATTTTTCTTTCAAGAGATGAATAATCGTTTGTTGTTTTTATTCTTCAATTTTTAAAAATTTCTAACAATTTTCCCCCTTTTTTAATTAAAAAATATTAATCGCATGATCTTTATTACAATTATGTAAAATATTGATTGCATGGTATTTTTTCTTTCAATTTACTGACCTAAAAATTGTTCTTGGTTACAGATACTTTTCAATTCATCCCGCAAGAAAATAAATGCATTGCATTTTCCACAAACTGCATTTGTAGATATTTTGGCAACTGAAGCCGTATCTGCATTGAGAGATTTGCATTGAGAGAGTCTAATGCCCAGATAAATAAAAAGGATAAGAAAAATGCATGCGATATATATGCGATGCATATTTCATTTTTTTGCTGTGCTTTACAGAACAACGAAGAAAACAGTTCAAACTGTTCAGAAAAGTTTTTTTTTCCCGTAAATAGATTTAGCACAAGGCTTTTTATACATCTCTAATTCTGTTATAAAGACAACCAGTCAAATTTCATACATTTAATTTGTTGTGTTACTGGATCATATTTATAAAGTCATAATTCCGTAACATGATGTGAACACCTTAATCACAATGATGCACCACAGGTAGAAAAAATCAGGTTAGATTATATTATATATAATGATTATCTATAAATATATTTAAAATCAGATAAGGAATTAGCTTTTATTAAATAATTGTAAAGATTAATAAATATCCACCACCAGTAAAGATGATCTGTTTTATATACCAGATTATTATTACCAGTTTTTAGCAGATAATGTGTTAGATTTTGAAATCAGATTTTGACGGAATACGAGGACTCAAAGACTGCAAATCTATACTTATAATAAAGCTCAATGTGTGTGAGTGTGTGTGCGTGTGTGTGTGTGTTGGCGCTCTACAGGCCAGACCGTTGGACTTACAGCTACCAAATTTGGTACATGTACACCTTGGAGGTCCGGAATGTGCACCTCGGAGCCCTTTTTTCGAATTTTCTATTAGAATTTGAATTAATTAAAATCTAAGCGAAATTTCGACGTTTTTCCACCATAACTTCCGAAAATATGATCGCATAAACATGATTTTTACATCAATTTAAAGATTAAAAAATTAGCATTCTAATGGTATCAGTGTTTTAATGTATAACTTAAGCTTCTATTTTTAACGAATTTTTAAAGAAATATTTTAACCATGTTTTTTTAGCACGTGACTAGATAAAATAAAAGAATGCTGGAAGTTCAAATAAAAAAAATTATCATCGCAATGCAACTTTCAGCACGTGACTGGATAAAATAAAAGAAATATAAAATGTGATATTTTCTTTAAAAAATAAATGCAAAGCAAAGGTTTCTACAATCGTTTGCAATATCTATATCATTAACTCAATAAATCTTCTTTGTTTACGGTAAACCTGATTGAATTTTGACAGGATATGCATTGAAATCCCGACTTAATGGCATATTTCTGTAATCGTTCGCAATATCTGTATCATTAATTTAATACTTTTTTCCCTTTCTGGCTTTCTTTAAAAAAACATATTTAATATTTTGGCAACATCATCGAAATTTTTTTTTAATATTTTGGAAGCATACCCGATGGTTTAAACTGATTGATTTATAAAATTAAAGAATATTATTAGGAAAAGGTGTACTTTTAGAACTTTCCGTCCATCGTCTTAAAGAAAATATTAATTTCAGGCCAATACATGCCCGGAATTACTTCAAGGCTAATGAATATGTGATTTAATTGAAAATTTTAGAACGCTTTACTCATGGCGAACCAGCTGGTCGCCAAAGGTGGCTAGTTAATAATAAAGTAGAAATGAGCTCCTTAAAAAATCAGTGAATCTCATCCTCTTACAAATATTAGATACTAAGAAAACAGGTGAGCGTTCAGATGTAATCAAAAGAATATTCAGAGAAATTTCCAGCTGTTTTTTAAATGAAATCCCAAAAAATTTATGAAAAAAAATTCGCTTATGATTGGTTTGATAAAAGTAATTTATAGATGTTTATATATGTGGGGAATTATTTTGCAAGAACTGTTTCATTTTCTATTTGGACACTACATGAATAATTAAAAAAAAATCCAAGCATCATTTATTTTTATCATTACAGTTGGTTGTGCAAAAATACTAAGCTTATAAAATATAACTGGTATAGAGTAAATACACACACATATTATATATTATATATATATATATATATATATATATATGGTGAAATAATTTAACCAAAAATTATATTCGTACATAAATAAAATTCATACTAAAATTCTGAATAAATCTCTCTTTTATATTTCAACTATTTAGCATTAGTCATTCTAAAATTTAGTGAAAGATTTAGTAGCTGTAATGTCTATGAACATCAGTCTCAATTTTCAAAGTAGATTAAAAACATGTTCATAATAATTTCAAATTTCAATTCAAATTTTCATTTCTTAAAATTATTTTCTGCTCGAATTCAGTTCATGCAATCATAATGTAAATGTACGTTTAAAAAATGTGACGTTCGTTCAAAAAGCAACAAAGCTGTTTTCTTGTCACGATTTTCCCCGACATTCATAGAAATAGAATCATCGCTCACAACGAACTAGAGACCGGGAAAAAAGAGACTTGTGAAACACAGACTCGTGATTCGAACATTAGGCAAAGAGAAACATTTCTTCCTTGAAATAAGCCTCACCATACAAAAAGCAGTTCGTCCTTTCTTTAAAAAAATATTTAGATTTTATTACGGCCTTCCAATTTCTTTCTTTTCAATTCCAACTATTAGTTCACACTCTCCCTACATTATAATATATCTTGCTCAAATTTTCAATATTTAATAAGATACTTGTGATTCATCCATTCAAAACGTTTCAAGACTTCAAATACGTTTTTTAAACTTGTAGTGGATGGCACGATGTTAATACAGTTTTTTCAAATATTAAATCATTCATTAAATTTAATTAATTTTAACACTTTAATTACAATTTAGCAGTTTGTCGCGAAAATTGAAACCAGCAGGCAGTAGCTCCATGGATAAAATGCATGGATTTCGGTATTTTTTACTTGAAGGTGAAGAATGCGAATTCAATTTTTGCGAAAATCAATCACTTTTCGATACTTAATAAACTAAACTAAATAAAAATGTTCTTTATTGACCTAAGCCAGAATTGGATTAAATTTTTTAAAATATTACAATTTTTTTTTTCATTTTTGTATATAAAGCTCTGTTTAAAAAAATGCTAGAAACATTGAATTAGAATAGGATTGACACAAGCTTAGAAATTGATGTTTCGACTACAGAGAAATTCAAAACAGGTGCATTTTCACTTCTTTTTAAAAAAAAGAATATCTATACAACTTACTATAGTGTAGAGATTATTTTCTTTTTGAATAGTAAACAGAAATTAAGTCTGGGGATAAAAAGTTTAAGAAATCGTAATAGTAAACATTCCACGATAAAAAATCACAAACAGCTTACTTCTTGGATCAAAAACTGTAAAGTAAAACACTGAGAAACTACGGTCCGAACACAAAAAGAATTTCATTTTTGCTCTCTCCTCAAATAGGAAATTTGAGGGGAATATAATTTCCAAAGTAAATAATTTTCCATCTTTTCTCAAAAAAGAAAACAAAACTGCATTCATTTATTTTTTAAAAGTCGCGAATTATTTCAACTTAGTAAGATTAATAGCTGAAAATGTAAGAAGGTTTATTCGTAATAGAAGCCTTCTTTTTGAATAGATAAATCTGTTATCTTTGTCAAAAGTGTAATCGACAAATATAACAGATGAGTTTGTAACATTTTTGTATAAACATTCACACCATAACAATGGGAAGACGCTCGATCATTGATGGATTTCAACGTACACCATAACTACGAAAATTACTTATTTAATAATACGTCTTTTATGGAACAATTTAATAAGTGAATTGAGTGTCGACCTTTGAGTAATGAAAATTTTGGAAATAGTTATTTAGGTTCCCTAAAAGAAAACATATATCGATTACTGAAATTTGAATAAAATCAAGGAGTAAAATTGTTTTTCTCAAATACAATGATTTATTTTCACATATAAATGTTATAATGCCAGGAAGACCAAATTTAGCTTGGAATATTTCCCCCCCCCCCTTAAATTGTGTGTGTTTTCGGAGAAAATACTTAGATACAAATCACATACAGATTACATATGAATATTTTTCAATCTTATATATAAAACTGGTCATTCACAACAATATTCTATATAAAAATGTTAGTTTGTCGATAATTATTTATATTTTTGAACTTGCATTCAGTTTTACCATGGTGAAATGGTGACCGAGATGGCGCTACATTAACACGAGAACAGATAAAAAAAGACTGTCAGGTATTAAAAAATTTTGTGTGTAAATAAAATCAAGCTTTTTCAGAAAAGACGCCTATATCGATAATATATAGACAAAAATTCAAAAGTAGTATATCTTTATTAAATCGTAAAATACTGAGGTAGAAAATAAGTTGATTAAAAACTATGTTTCTATTTTAACATTTCGTTCGCTCAGAAACTGTTAGGAAATATGTGTATATGAGCACAATATTAATATTCTAAGTTATTTGAAATTTTAGCGGATTTTTATTCTGTAGTAATTTTCTCGATTTTTAAAAATGAAGTCTAATAGTTTCTGTCACACGAATCAAAATGAAAAATAAAGCTTTCAAAGACTTGTAAAGAAAGATCAGTAACATTTTCAACCAAAATAGTAAGAAACCAATGCATAAATCCTGGAAACAAAATTAACTCTTATGGTTAATTCTGATTGTTTTTAGTACATAAAAATTTTTGTTTTAAAGTAAATTACTTTATCAAATTTTAAATTAATTCTTTTATTTAGAAAACTATATAAAAACGAAATATGATATACCGAAAAACATATGTATATATTTTTCAATTTACGAAATTCAAGACTTATACAAATATCTACTTAAACCACAATGACAACTGAGCAGCTTCAGAAACTGCCTGAACTTCACGGTGATAACGTGCGAGGTATACTGAATACACCATAGATACGATTTGTATTAGACTAAAACTAAGGTAGTAATACTTTTATATCAATCTTGAAGGAGCCACCAACACCTATTTGTCCCCAGTGGCGTGTAAACTTTGAAAGAGAAGCAGATGGAACCGGAAATTTCAAGTCTTCTATCAAAATTTCAGAAGAAAAGAACCCTAGATAGCGCATACAAAGCGATATGGGAACGCTACCACCTGAGAAAATGTTCTTAGCACTGTGGGACTGCGTGGGAGGGATGCACCCCCTTACTTTTCTAATCCACCCCCCTCAACTCCTTTTTCTGAAGAGGTAGGAGCACGATCCAATTTCAGAGGCACGCAAATCGGAAACCAGAGAGAGAGAGAGAGAGAGAGAGAGATGCGATTTGAAACCGTATACAAAGAAAACGATATATTTTGCAGTAAATTATTGTTATTTTTTTGGTTTTGCTTTCTTTCTTTTTCCACCACTTAAAACGACTGTGTCTCGAACAGAAATAAATTACTCGTACATTCCTCTCCCCATCCCCACTCTCATCCATTCGCATTTCTTTTTGAGGCAAATATAAAATGCCGAACAAAAGAAAACGGCGGAAGAGAAGGCAGCAGAAATTGTAAAAGCAGTAATGAAATGAAAGATAAAAATGTACGGAAAACGTAGATCTGCGTTTATTTTCAATTACCTGGAATCGGAGCTGGTTCATTTTATTTTCCTCCACGGCAGTCATGAATCTCCTCGGAATCGGTAAAACAGCGTTCGGAGAAGCCTTTTGTTCAGAGAAGGGAGGTGAGGGGGATCGTTCGGTATAAATTTTCGTTTGTAATGCAGAAAGAAATGAGTTTTTAAGAGATTTCCGAAAATGAACTTCTTTGAAATACCTTCCATTTCGATATCGGTAGAGAAACGGTTATAATCATTTTCTCGTGGCTGTGGTAAATTCGGAATGAGAGCTGGGGAAAGAGTTACAAAGAACAAAAAACAGCCACAGCAATTACAGAAAGCTTATCGACATTAAACGCTTAACTGTTTTGCCCGAATGCCATACCTGCATCGATTTATCGGATTTTGATAGTTGTAAACGAAACCTCATAACGATTATAATTCAGCATTAAAATTACTTCAAATACAGATGAGTCAAGTATTCAACCGATTTCCATTTGGATCAAAATAAGAAAATATTCCCAAAATACAATGTGTCATTTTATTACATGGTAAAGAAAATAAAACAGTTAAGTGGTTAATACATATCATACAGATCCAAACAAATACTAAATTAAAGAGATGCCAATAATATCGTATTTTTATTCTGGTGTAAGAAATACATCGATGTATAGTCGGTATAGAATTTGATTTAAACGAAATTAAAAGTTTTTTATGGATTCTTAAACTTTAAAATAGTTGAATTAGTAAATATCGTGTAGAGTTTTAGAAATTTTGAGGCGGTTATCCAGTTTCATGATGGTCTGTGCAATTGTGACCAAGGAGTAAATTTCGACTTTGGGACCGGTTTTGTTTAGAAATACCCTTCCACCAAAGATTCTTTAGTCTGGTGAATGCTAAATTTGGCACCAGAGCTGTAGCAATCTCCCATTGGATTTCAGTTTTAGTTTCATTTATATCAACGTTCTGTTTTAAAGCAACAGTAGAGCTATTTTGGGAAGGATCTTATCATTATAAATCGCTTTCAGATGACAAGTCCCATATGTAAGATGGCACCTTTCTCTCTCTCTAAGCTTTCAGACTACACCAACAGGACGTTTGGCCCCGAAAAACTTAAAGTACGCCAGAACCACTTGCATGACCGCACCAGAAATCCTCTGGTTCTGAAGCTCAGCCTTTACCACCGAGCCACCACGGTTTTGCTCTCATTGGGATGGCGAGAAACATGTGAAGAGGATAAGGATTACGCTTCACTTGCCGTCATCCTCATCT
The DNA here is from genome assembly GCA_026543055.1 of Argiope trifasciata. NCBI lineage: Eukaryota > Metazoa > Arthropoda > Arachnida > Araneae > Araneidae > Argiope > Argiope trifasciata. The sequence goes on from JAPMOQ010062052.1 coordinate 671,349, forward strand.
AAAAAAGGTTAAAAATTGAGATGTCCATGTAAAAATAATGATCACTTCAAAAATTGATGTTAATGTGATTACACTTAATTATAGATATTCATGATCCAGATTTTATGAAGGAGGAAAAGATGCAGACCAAGCCGACACAATCAAAACGGTTCCGGTTAATTCTGGACAATAAAGTTACTTCATTGATATTTGTGACAATACTGTAAGAATCGGTAAATGTTTTTTTTTTTTTTTTTTTTTTTTTTTTTTTTTTTTTTTCAAATAGCTAAATTCCAAAAAAGCAAAGCCAAAAGTCTCAATTATGTCAGAGAAGGTATGAAATGATTTGTAAAGTTGCGATCTTAACAGTAGAAATTCTGATTCTTATATAGAGCCAGATTTTGCAATAAATCAGAATTTTCCCACGGAGCTTGCGGGACATCACCCTCTGCTATTGTGTGGGTAGATGATTGAAAGGAGAATGCGGGGGTCAATTTCACGCTGCAGATGCAATCAGAAAATTCTGAAGAGAACACGTCGATTTCACAACAACACCAAGCATGAGTTTTCCATCCACCTTCTCAATCGGACTGTTGACGGATGGGCTCTTTTGACTTTCGCATTTTTCATCCAATTCCGAGGAAAATCGTTGGTTTTTTTTTTCCACCCAAGAAATATTTCTAAGGTTGAAATGCTATTTAATTTATGATTTGGAAATAAAAAATTTACAATATGTAATGTGTGATTTTCTTAAAATGATTTATTCTTGGACTGGTATTAAATTGATACACTAGCATGACAAAAAAAAAAAAAAAAAATCAAGATCTGAGAATTGTTTTTTAAGTACTGATCTTTTTTTAACAAATTTTATTTAAATAAAGAACTATCAATAGATTTTTTTTTAGCTTTTCATGAAAATATGATTAAAAAAATGGCCACTTTCAAAACTGAATCCACGGGACCTTGCTTCATTCCGGAAACTTTGCATATAGTTTTGCTCCCAGAAGAAATTTTTACATAAAAATATACTGACAAAAATAATAATGAACCTTCTGAAATTAATGCATAAACAAGCTAAACTGAATATTCACAGAAAACAGTTTCTGATTTTGTGGTTTTGTCTAAACACAGGATGTTAATTAGTATGTCTTTTCCTCCCTATTTAGTACAATGCGACTAAATGAAAATTTTAGGCTTACATTATAATTTTGAATAGAATAGGGATACATACACATTCAAAAAGATTCTTGTCGAGACCACCAAAAATTGATACTCGACTCACCAATAGACCGAGATCCACAAAATGCGTACCCTGTCCTAATCACAACCCTGATTGCTGTGGTAGTTGAAAGATTGATATATTAAATAAATTTCACTCGAAGCAAAATACTATCTTCCCTATCATTATTTGCTTTAAAAAGCTAGTCTAATGCTATAATATTTTACCTTGCTAGCATCCGTGCCATCTATAACTTTCACAAGCCCCTTCTCCCGTCCCTAAACTGCCATGTGTCTATAGTAGACTCAATAGCCAACACTTAACTGATACTAAAATTAAAAAACCGCGACTTCGGGTGATTTTTAACATTACCAACGATAACTACGCCTTTAAAATAAAGAAAAAAATTCAGAACATCAGAAATGGATGCACACAGAATGATTCTTAAAATCTGAACAGCTGCAAGTAGAAACAATTAATTCAGAAACAGCAATAAAAAAATAAATACATTGTAGCTAACCAACACATGTAATCCACGCTCTACTTTCGCCACATAAAGTATTCAAAATCAAAAAGGAGAAAAAACACACGCCTCTTTAAATTAGAGAAATAATGATACATTTAAAGTTAAGTGTAACAACTATTAAGTAGCAAATCAAATGCAGCAGTTAGGCTTTAAATTTTCCGTTACTGACTACACCCTTATAGATTGAGAATTTAAAAAAAAGACCCGCATACATCACATTACTTTCTACTTAAAAGCATCCTGTAGAATATGTTTAGAGTGATTTATTGAGCATGATGGTCTATTGCCCGTTGAAAAAGCTATTAGATAAGAAAGATGAACGTACGTTCAAAAGAAAAAAACCCACGGGATATATATTTATTTTTTCTTTTTCGTTCAATTTACTGAGGGGTTATAATTTTTATTTTTATAATGGACTAACACCTGCGTTTCGATATACTCATACATTTAAATCGCTCTATATCAATGGTGGGGAAACTTTTATTAAGACGGGCCATTTGTAATCACTAGACGATCGTAGCGGGCCAAAGAATAATACTTAATCGTTAAAAAATGTATGTGTTCTATAAACATATGCATATATTATTACATACACTTATTATTTTAATAGTAAAAAAGCAAAAGGTAAGAAAATTATAAGCACAAAATATAAAATGAATTTAGTGTAGTTCTTGATGTGAAGTATTATCACTTTATTTTCTGGTGTCATTACTGGTTGATGGTGCATGAGAAAAATGAAATTGAGACTGTTTTATCAAAATTTCATCACAGTCCGGTTCCATTTGCGAAGCAGAAATTCTTTAAACCGATGAAAGGTGCTCATCTGTAATTCTGTTTCTTAAAGAAGTTTTCCTAAGCTTCATTGTTGAAAAGATTTGTACGCATATATAAGATAAGCCGAACATTGTCATTATCTTCATTGCATGAGTAATTAGATTTGGGAAATTATCTAGACTTAAATTTTTATAAAATTCTAGTAATGGTACTGTATAAAAAGTTTGTTTCAGGAGAGAATTACAGTTCAGTTCTATTAACTCAAGTTGAAATTTTGCATCAACTTCTTCGTAATTAACATTGAATGGGGTCGCAAAAATACTAAACTCTGGTTCCATTTTTCTAAAGTCCTGAAATCTCCTTTCAAATTCTGAAGATAGTTTTCTCAAATTAATTTCGTATTTTTTTTATCTTATTGTTTGATATAGTGAATTTTAAAGACTGTATTCTTGGAAAATGAGAAAAATCAGATTTAGAGATCTGATTAGCAAATAATATGTATTTATACCTACCTGCAAGGATTGTTCGGGAATTGGAGTTTTGCGGTTCTTTCGGAAAAACAGAACAATGCATCGAAAATGCGAGAGTGTCTGGAAGTTTCGAGCGAAGAGGAGTCAGCTGTTTGGGTCGGATGGATTTGTCCAGAATACTATTTTGTTTATACTAATACATTCTCACGACGGCACTCTTAAACGGGCCGGATTAAACCTTTCCGCGGGCCGGACTTGGCCCGCGGGCCGTAGTTTCCCCATCACTGCTCTATATAGTAAATAGATCATACAGACTACTTAATTGACATATAAAAATGATCGTCACAAGAGTGCTTTTAAATGAACACTTCAAATCTTAAACACTTCCAAATACGTCTTACCATTTTAAGTAATAAATATAGTGACTAGACTCACTGGATAAACAAGGAGAGTGCTACTTTTTGATTTGGTAGATTACATGAGAAAATGTCACTGATTTCCTGCTAATTTCTTAGAGTGAAATTTCCTATAAGTAAGTGATTCATTATATTATACATCACCTTTAGAAAATATACTTTCAAGCTTAATAGGTTTAATATAAAGTCACTCGTAATTTGGCAAGGAAAAGAAAATTCATTTTTCTTCCTTTAAAAAAAATGTTAATTATTTTATTCATTTGTAATTGGAGGAAATGAGTTGGTTCAATGCGCATGCACAATCATGGAGAGATGAATAAAAATTAATAAAACGGTCAGAACTTTGATTTTTTTTTTATTTATTTTAGAACTGATTATTTTCCTATGTTGATAAACGAATAAAATTACTAAACTGATGCATTAGTTAGGTCAGTGCCATTTAAAAAAAATCATTTTGCCCTAAATTTGAAATCAAGCTCCAATTTTTATTTTTAAGTAAACCAGCGGGTGACCGAGCTTCGCTCGGAGAAAACAGGTATCGAAGCTAACTCGAAGATTTAAATTTTCGATTGTGATTTATCAAAACAATACATGCCATAAGAAAATTTGTGAAACCATTGGTGAAAAGATAACCCGTTAAAGTGCACCATTGTAAACTATTCTAAACAAAGTTAGAGTTTGAAAAGGGAACTATTCTATACAAAGGTAAAGTAAAGGTAAAGATTGAAATGTGTTGAAGTTCAATATTTTTGACAAATTTATTTAGAAAAACCAAACATATATACACACATAAGAAACATATTATAAACCTATAACAGCATAAACATAAAACTTTATTAGTTCGCCATATTGGCTAGAGATGGCAGCACGTTACCGCTTGAAAATTTAAGTAGCCATTATGGCGAACTAATAAAGTTTGAAAATATCCTATCTGTAACTCCGAACTGCTCGACCGTAGCGCTTCAAAACCGGCGCCAATCGATTCCTCGTGGCCAAAAACCCCAGATCCCCAAGTTTACAGGAGTTTATTAATTCTGGGGCGATTTTCGACTTGGCAACCATTCCTCGTATTATAGTATTAGATAGTTTATATAAAAGAAGAAAAAAACATTAATCAGATTTAATTCCTGAAAGCTAAGATCTGAGGAACGAGCATGAGAGCTGATGATAAGAATCTTATATTTTAATATACGTGAACACAGTATATTACAATAGCAAATCACGATTTTTCGATTTCTATTACTCGTTCACACTCTCCCTATATATCTTGTCCAAATTTTCAGTTGTACATAAAATACTTTTTATTCATCTACTCGAGTTCAAATGCATTTTTTTAAAACGTAATGGATAGCAGTTGAGGTAAATGCAGTTTTTTTTTTTCAAATATTCATTCATAAAATTTAATTAATTTTTATTGCTTTAAATAGAGTTTTAGCAGTTTGTAATGAAAATTGAAATCAACGGGCAACAGCTCAATAAGAAAAATGCGAGAATTTCAGTATTTCTCGAGTTCCATTTTTGCAAAAATCAATCATTTTTTAAAATAATTATTTAATAAAATTCTAAAATAAAAATTGTCTCTATTGACCTAAGTAGGAATTGAATTTTAATTTTTTTTATATTACTTGTTTTGAATATTTTTAATTTTCATAATAAGTAAGCCCTTGCTATCAAGATTGAAATTTAAACGCAGTCTGGAATCCCCCGGTATGTTGTGAAATTCTCATTGTACGCCTGTATTTGATGCTCTCTTCCTTGTGAAATGTAAGGAAATCCAATTATTATCATAACCCAAAGACAGATCGTGGGAGCAAATACTGAAAGAAATAAAACTTTGATATTTTTCTTCCGTCTATTTAGTTCTTCAGTAGTTGCATAAAAAGTCAATTACGGGATTGTTTTTATTTACAATAATTAACTGAAATTATTTTCTAGTGTAAAAGTTGTTGATGAAGTGAGAATTCATTTAATTTTAATTTTTCCATCCAATAATCAGAGATTTCATAAAAAATGAAATTTTGAATGTTATTTATACCTTTTTTTAGCTGGAACTTGGTTCGCGACTTTCATCCTCATAATAGCATACTTCCAGATGTTATAATTTCAATCAAAATTACTTTAGTTCATAAGTTATTAGGAATATACATGTTAGATTCTCAACGAAATATTTATATTATATAAATAAATTTGAAGACGAGCGGCCAACAAAAGGACATATTAAGAATTAAATTCGATTTTTTTTCCCACTATCAGGGCATAATTTATATCTGATGACAAAAGAGGAATACACTTGTTCGCACTCGAACGCAGAAGCAAAAGTGCGAGAAATTTTTCCCTCAGCGATTTTTACCAAGAAATTCTTATTAAGATTTCTTTGACGCAGGAAACGAAATTTTGGGTATAATTTGGAAGGATTTACATGGGCTTTAAAGATTTTTATTCGTTTACTTGCAGCGTGAGAATTAGACTTCAATTTTTTTCTTCGAATACCAGTAAGAAAAATAAACTAAAATAAATGAGTTTAGTTATATTATTGTGCCACTGTAAAGCAATACTTGGGCTACTTTTTGAAAAAATTTTGCTCAAAATTTTGAACTGCGGCCAGATGATAAAGAAAGCACTTGAGTTGTTATGCTCCTCTCAACGACACATCATACCAGAGGAAGTACATTTGGCATGACGTATTTAATGCGCTACAGACCTCTTACACGACGGTTCTCAGTAGAATAGGGTCTCGAATCTGAAACCCTTCAGTTCTGGAATCCAGATCTTACCACCAGCCCACCGAGGCCCATTAAAAAATGCGAGTTTCGATTCAGAAAACAAGAGAAAACTTTAGAATACACAAATATGAGCTAATTCAAGGCAAA
>JAPMOQ010062052.1:677612-694164 GCA_026543055.1 Argiope trifasciata
CGCGGACTAGGAAAGGGAAATGGGGATTTTTCTAAAAAGTATTTGTTAAATTAGCAATTTTTATCCTTTCACGCAGAACGCTTCGGCTTTTAGCCGATTCAGCAATTTTACAAAGTTTCTCTTGGATTAATTAAGTACATAAAGTGGAATCGGATCAAGAAATAAGAGAATATTTTAGAAGGACTTTGATATGGGCTAAATTAAGATGAAACTTTAGAAATTAATTAGAATTGAAATTAAAGTTTAAAATATCATTATATGTACACAAACATAGTTTGGAGTACCAATTTTTAATGTCGTATTGTGAAATGTATTATCATAGGTATTTATAAAGGATATAAATCTAAATAAAACATGTTGGAAGTTAATAAATAAAGAAAATTAGCTACGAAGAAATGTTATTACGAATTAACGGTTCACAGTGACCTAATATTGGGGTTGAGCTTCAAGCATCCTGGTCAGTTGATATAAATTCACAGACTCAGAAAGATGGTCAACACTTTCAGGATTTTAATGTATTAATTTTAAGAAGGGGAAAAAAAGATTTTGGTTCGGTACTAACTAGCAGCCTGTAAGTAAAAACTCAAGAGAGAGAGAGAAAGAAAATGAAAAAAAAAAGGGAAGGAAAAGAAAACAGACCGAAACGAGAGAAGCTGTGATGGAGTTAAGTTTAGTTATATTAACATCACGTTGCAAATTAACACTAGGGCTGTTTGAGGACGGACCTCGTCATTTTGAACCACTGTCAGATGACGACGATACCTGAACTGGCACCCTACTCTCCACACGACACTACACTCTGGAAGGATGTTTGACCCTGATGGATTTAACACGCAACAGACCCCCTAACACGACGGTTTTTCGGTGGAATCGAGTCTCGAACATGAAACTCTCCGGTTCCGAAGGAAGCTGTGATGGAATGACGTAAGGGAAAGTGGTGTTATGTGGTAAGACGATGTGTGCAAGTAATGTGTTAAATGGAATATGACCTCAGAAAAACTGTTAATGGCCCATTTAATGGGGAAATAACTTTACAGCATTTATATACGTGTACCTGCGATGTGTACAATTAATTACTTATTAAAGCACACTTACACTTAAGGTTATTGACTATTATTTGCTCTTAAGAGGCGTCACAGTTCGAATGATAGTGATCAGAGAAACAGTGCAGAAATTTCTCCAAAGTTATGAGAGTCATCTCAACTGGTTATTACAAGAAATCTCTCTAATAGATCGCATTCAAAGTGCCATGAAGAGGTCCTCCCCTCAGCGGCGAAACAGCACAAAGGGGATCCCCTACTAATAAGAGCCGGCAAATTTGCCGCCCGCTCGACCAAGCGCGGAGGCTGATGCGAAAAACTGTCGTCTCCCACAGCGACCGATGATGAATGGACGCAGACAAGAGGATGACGAGTCGAGAAATCGCTTTCTGCATCATCGGGGACCCCGCGGGAGTGACGTCATAAAGACAGTGCCACCCGGAAAAGCAGAGCTCCCCCATTATGTCTTTCAGTGTTATTGACTTTTAAGAAATGGACGCAATATGGGGATATTAAATTTAGAAAGAGTGAAGAAAGTGCTGTTCATCAACTGATTCTGAGACTATTTCGACGATTCCATTTCATTACGGGGTGAGACATGGAGCGATGAGCTCATTTCCGGGATTCACTTTTGACCTTATATTTCTCCCATTAGATACTTTTTAGTTCAATTTTGTTTCACGCGTATATGTGTTGTTTTTAACCGCATTTTATTTTGACTAAAAATTTTCATATTGATATAGTTAGTTCATGTAGTAAAAATTTTTTTTTCAGAATGGCACGAAGAAAAGATTACATAATATCATTAGATTTTGAGACCAAGAAGCAAAAAATGGGGAACTAAAATATTGTCTAAAAATTTAATAATAAATGGGAAAAAAGCATTTGAATATAAAAAAGATTATTATTATTATTTGTGTGAAAAAGGGAACGGCCGCTAGAGGGACGAGGAAAACAGTTACTGTTATACATATGAATAAATATGCAAAGAATAAAAAAATACAAATAAAGTAATTAACTATAAACAAAAATTTTAAATAATTCAATCATATAAACAATAACTGTTTGTTATAGTGAGCTCTATCACCCCTCAAAGTTTGTCCCATGATTTTAGACTCACCCTGCGTAACAAAGATCCATCACTTAAGGCACGCGCTCGTCCGCAATTAAAAGACAGAGCAGCTCCGCACCGGTGAAGCACGCTCAGGTTCAATGGCTCTTCGATAAGGCTCACGCAACATCGCCCGTAATCGATGCGAGCCGAGTCCTTATCGGGCAAAATAAATTTGCATGACACGGATAGCATCGGCCCATATCGATCGAGTAAGCGGGTCGCACGGGAATCGATCGCTCCTAACAGGACAGCAAACAAATAAAAAAAATACAAGCGATCTCATTTTGATAGAATTGGGAAAAGGAAAACAAGGCGTGGATAGGTATTCAAGATTTCTCACACTAAATTCAGCAGGACATATTTAATTATTAGCGTGGGCTGTTGTCAGCAAGAGATTAATTTGAAAATGTATTGTGAAAAATATTGTGAAAGTTTTTACTCTGGAACTTCAGTATGCTCTAAAATCACACATCGGACTTCGTAACTTATGTCTCCAACTGTTCTTAATTATGTCATTCTTCAATATTGCTGTTGTTGTCGTTTTCCACGGATAGTATAAAAATTCAAATGTGTCCAAAAGTCTTTAGGACGAGCTCAGCGAGCCTCGGAGCCTGAAGGCTGTACAGAACATCTTCCCTCGAAAGAGGGCCGAAGACTCCAAAGATGGCACATATAATGGCAAGGCAGTTGAAGATGTGTTCTGGGCGTCATTGTGATGAGGGGCAATGCTTGCAACTGGAGCAGAATATAGTATTGTCTGGTGCTATTTTCACATCTTTAAAGTGGCCGTGTGGAGTCTTGCAATGATTGAAGAAAGATGTCTGGAGCAATGGAGATACGGAATGGAGGGCTTTTTGAAAGTTTTCTTAGAAAATCTGCTACTGCTAATTTTGCTACTGCGTTAACATCTTCTAAGAAATCAGAATTTGATTGATCTAACTCACGGAGGGCTTTGGCGAGGCCATAATATTCTTCAATATTAATAAGTAAAGATATTCGACAAAGACATTTTGATTTAAAAACGGAGAATTTCTCAAAAAAAGACATTAATAATATTATATAAACATTCATATTAAAAAATACAATAATATTAACCCTTAGGACTCAGAAAAATGATTCAATGCATAATTATACACCAAATCCAAGGACAAATCCTTATTGAATCGATACTTGTTAAATTAAAGTAAAGGCAATACTAATTGTTCCAGTACTTTAAAAATTTCTTTATTTAAATAATGCAAGTAAAAAATAATAATTTCTGTTGGAAAAGGTTCATGAAATTTTTATGCCGTTTTACAATGAAACTGATATAAATTGATGAATTAATATATATTGACCTCTGCCTGCAGTAAAGTCCCATTAATCACTTTTGACTTCTTGTTTCGCACTGGTTATCAGCCGTTTGTAACAGAATTTTATATACATCAGAGAGCTCTTAAAAACAAGTTTAATTTAACACATATTGTGATAAGAAAAAAAAAAAATTAGTGCAGAAATTGGAATTAAAAATAAATAAATGCCGTTTTCTTACTTTGTGTTTTTTAATGAAAAAAAAAATCTGTGATTGTAAAAAAAAAAAAAAAAAAAAAAAAAAAAAGAGAGACAGAGATTTTGATGAATTATTTTATTCCAGATCTCTCTGATTACAGGAACCACATTTTTGGTATCATGTCTGTCTATCTATAGTTCTGTCTGTCGCTAAAGAATATATTTGGAAAAAAAAAATTCAGCTACACAAATGAAATTTTGTATGTTATCTGTAAACTTCTATCAAATTTCGGACGAAAACCATTCAAAAGACGTTATAATTGTAAGACTCAGGCTGTGACCAATAAAATGCAAATAGTTTAAATACAAAATAATTAGTTCCCAATTTAGCATCCAAAATATGTATCCATCTCAAATTTTGAACCAAATTTTTCAAAAGGTTGACTCTCTGACGATAAGTGCTTTCTCGAGCATGTAAATGTAATTAATGCCTTAAATGAAATTTAGCAAGTGATCTTTGGATGCGAAATAAATAAAATTACTCGTGCAGTCTTGCAAAGATAATTGTTCTCCTATGCAAATTTTTGTTTTCTAATAAGTCGGAAATACCTATTTGATTTTTAGACATTTCTGTCAGCAACTAATCGACATGTTAGATTCAGTAGAATAATAGATTCTCTGAAAAGTTTGTTGCTTTATAATTATCACTCACCAGTTACATGAAGTCAAAATGTAAGCATCAGTTTTCTTTATTATATTACGAAACACATAGTTCTCAAGAGTGGGAATAAAAGTCAGCGCAATCATGACCTTTATGACCTTATCCAAGGTCCTCAATGTTTTGAGGGAAGGGAATATAACCCCTTTATAAGAGAGTATGCAAAAAAGTTTTGGGAAAACCACTCCTCTAGCTTTTATTAATGAAAGTGATGAGTCAAAATCCCAAATAATAATCAATGGAATATAATTGAATCAAGGCGCCTGAAAATTCAAGTCAAACATATGATTGACTCTATTCACTCATAATAAATTCCTATATTTTTAGAAAATATACAACTATATCTTTCAAAAACACATGATTTCATGCAATTCAGACTCTTAAAAGTCTCAAAACCGCTATAGAGATTTCTATATCATTTTAAATAATTATGCATTAGAGGGGAAAAAAAATAACAAGTCGCTTTTTTTTGCTTAGTTGTTATAACTAATCTCGGAATTGTTTATCCTAGACAATCCCCATAACTCCGAAAACGTCTACTAACAGTTGAGTGTCCAGGAGGATTTTGTCTTTTTTAAAACCCAAATAAACCAGATTATGGGCAGGGGAAGCTCTGTATACCGAACACCGATGGCACTCAAGGCCCTAATTTTTGACCTTGCCGAAAAGTGAATTCTAGTATGGCCACTAAAGAAGAAAGCAGTTTAATGGGATCTATGTCTAAGCTGAAAAGACCCACCGGATATTTTGTGAAATGCAATTTAGGGTTGGGAAGGATTTTCGAAAGCTTGTTAAAATTTTTCATTTAGTAAGGTATGTTAATATAATATAATGTTTTAAATTTGCATTATCTATTCAATTTAAAAAACGCTTTCAATTGACCCACATTATCAGAACTTTGAATTTGAAAGAACTAAGAACTTCACTGAAAATTTCCTCATTTTCCCAGTTAATGTAATTATTGTCATACACATATGGATAATTAACATTTGACCGAATCAGTGTTGTGATAAAACATAAGCTCTTATGTGGTAAAACATAAGTACAAAAAAATTAGGTACTCACACTCATTTCTTCAGTGGGAAAATGAGTAAAACTGCGATCATCTTGCAAGAGAACACAATAGTAAGGCTTCCAGTTAATAGGTTGAGACTTTTGCTGGCGCCATCTATTGCTCTTTAAACGACTTTCTAATCCTTCTTTGTCTGAAAATGAAAACACAAAATTTTAGTAAAGTATAAAAACAAATAATTTCTTAATAGCGTACACAAATCTGAAAGACAATAAAAAATTTATTTCACGTTTAATTTTCATCAACTATATTAATTATATAGTTTTTTCTTTCATTTCTTAATATTCGTAACTGCAGATGTCAATCAAAATCAACCAAGCCGTTTACACATTTTAAGTATATTTTGCGTTTTATTTTATTTTTTATGCTTTACTTTTGTTAAAAAATTGAAATTTAACATTAATTGGGTAAGTTTAAATACATTAAATTTGATTTTAAAATTTTAATAAAATAAATATGGATTTTAAGATTGATAATTATTAAATAAAAAGTAAATTAGCATCTCTAACTAAAAAGTAAACAAACCAAGAATTTAATTATCAGGTTTAAGTTAAATTTAAACTCGAACTATATGTAGGAAGAAATAATTCACGAAAATTGAATTAATACTGACTCGCCACCATTAGATTTTAATACACGTCATCTATAATCGGAATAGTAATTTAAAACGCAACACTTTAAAGAAAAACAAAACATTCAGAATCAAATAGTTTTTAATATAAAGAAAAAGATTAAAATAATCATTAAATTTAAAAATAAATAACTTTTTCAAGTTCTTTAAACAATTCAATTTTAATCGTTTGAAAGTCGTGCTGCCCTCTATGAATAAAAGAAAGAAACAAACTTAAATTGTATTTTATTTTTCCAACATATAGTAGAAAAATTAAACTCCGATTTAAATTTAAATTGTCAGAAAATAATGTAAATGTGGATATCAAAATTTTTAATTACAAAATTTCACTTAAAATTATTTATTTTTAAATATTTTTTTAACAGAAATTTCACATCTATTAATTGAGGCAAACGTGTAGCTTACTGATTTATTATTAGAAAAGCAAAAACGCAGTATTATTTACTTCGAATTCGATTTTAATACTCTGAAAGATTATATAAATAATACCTTGAGTATTTCTTTTAAATTTTTGTTTATAAAAATTCAGATCCAGATAAATATTAGCAATCGAATTTTACTAATTCGATTGATAATAATATAAAATTTGTGTCGCTCCAGGCATAGCAATATATTAAATGTGTTATATAAACAGACGTGTAAAAATCACTGCAGTTCTATTATTAAACGAGTAATAATTTTTGTTAACAGTAATTAATTAAGTAAGATAACATCCGACTTTTATTCAATAATAAAGCGGTTTTTATATATTTTTTTAGTATCCTTTTATGAAAACTTTAATATTTGATGCAAAAATTCCATTTTCCTCCTATTTTGGGTGCGAATTATTCGATTAACAAAGTTAATCCATTGATAAAACTCCATATTGAATTATTTTTTTTCCTTTTGTTATAACGGAAAATTTAAGCTGAAATATTAAAAATTATAAATACGAATTCAAAGCTTTCAAAGTTCGAGACAATGAGTGCTCTATACTCACAGAAAATATGCCTTTCAACCTTTAAATGAATGTACATGATTATACATCATCCTTCAACTCAGATATTATAATTTTTTTCATGATAATTAGTTTTTGATATAGAAATATACAATGCCAGATAAAAACAAAATCATAACTCATCATAGTTATTATAAAGATTACTCATTGGTTTTTATTTTAATAGCAAAAAGTTTTTTCTTCCTATTTTTGATTTTATTACTATTTACGGAAAAATTTTTGAAACATCATTCTAAAGTTTTAGGTACTCAATCGTCTCCTGTTGCATCTATATACAGTTGAAATGATGAATTTTTTTTATTAGATATGAATTATCTCATAAAGAAATATTTAAAAAGACCCATGCCAAGCAGAAATTCACCAATGACTTTTGTGGAAGAATACATGCCCGAGTTCTGAGAGCTACATACATAAGCACAGAGTGAATTATTATTATTATTATTATTTCTAGAAGGAAGAGCAAAATGGTTTATGTCAGTGAAACTGAATAATTTTTTTTTCAGAGGCAAGAAGTCATAGATTATTTTTCAATACGAAAGTTACTTTAATTAAATCGTTGTTAGATAACGTGGACGACAATTGGATAGAGGCATCCTTCTTTACGAGCTTCTGTACCATACCTATGTGAGTTCATTTGGGTTCGATGTATTTATCATGCATCCAACCCACTTGCATGACAATTCATCTTGGAATACACCAATCCTGCAGTCGAGAACTTATCATTACACCAACACGCCCAGCAAGGAATAATACCTTTAAATATATAGCAGTTTATATTAAGCCGTTGAAATAGAAGATAACAATGTGACCTTGAATAGCTAAATCATCAGCCTTCAGAGCAACTTTCAAATGTCAAAATAACAAAGTTGAACTAAACCTTCTTCGTGTACATTATATAAAAACCAAGAAAAATTCCTAGTCAAAATTTGAATAGTGATTATTTATTATTACTACAAACATTGAAATATTGCACTAGTAAAGAATGAAGGCGGCTCGTATTTTTCATTTGGCGCATGAATTTCTTTCAAAACACATGTCAGTCACTCCAAATTGAAAGCAGTTCTGAAGAATACTCACGAAGCTGTTGGGGGTCCCGATTGAAATCATATCAGTATCATCAAAAACGAAGAGCAACGAACGTCATTGATTTTAAATTGCTTCGAAGTACTCCTTTGAAACCCAGACTCAGTTAATTAAGTGCCGAAAGCCTCTTAGAACGGCGCACACACCCTTGCCCCTCGGTGCATTTGCTCATTCATGTATGCATAGTTCGATAGATAGGAAATGAGATCCCGATCAGCAGTCAAAACACGGCATCGTTCACTACTGTCTTGGCAAAAAACACTAGTGGGTGTTAATTATGCAAGGGAACGCCCTCCGCCACGCCCCTTTTGAAGTACATTGACACCTGTCGAATGCAGAACAATGCATGACCTACGCTCATACCCTTTAAGGTCGAAATTGTTTTCATCCCAAAAGATGATGTGGGAAAAATTCCGTAGGCTTCTTCACATACTTCACATCAAAGAGATACCCAGCCTTTTTTAAAAAATACATAACTAATAGCCTGCCATGAATACATTTAAAAAATACTTTACTCGATATTAGGAGAGCTTTCCAATTATATATATTATTTGGATATATTATTGGGGTTATTTGAAGCATCATAACAGGTCTTTGGCAGGTCTTTAATTAATTTTTTAATGAATTATTTATAAAACGAAATTCAAGTTTATTATGTGCCTCTCTGAATAATCAAACCAATTTCGGAAGCATCTATAAGAATGAACAAGAGATGGCTAAAACGGAAGTATGTTTATTTTAAAAGGACAATTCAGTACTGTGAAAAAGCAAACATCGCATGTTTCACTATCTTACAATCATATGCACTCTTAAAGTTTAGTATTATAACTAAGTATAATGACCTTGCCCCCTTTTTTCTTCTTTTTTACAATTCATTTCTATTCTTCTTTTACAGAGGAGGGGACACCACAAACATAGGGATATGAAGTTTTCAAAATGTTGATTGGTTCTCTTCGCCCTGTTGGGTATAGATATGGTATGAGATTAACTACCCTTTTCCATGTGATGGTGTATACTTCCAAAGAGAAGGGTAGCACGGTGACCGATGATTAACAATAGGACTCAACCTTAGTTCCAGCCAATGCTGTAGCGGCGTTCTGGTCATTAAGATTTATCTGTTGTCCTTGGATAGGGTGGAATACTGCTTATGTTTATGTTCATCTTCTGTATATCCCATTTACCAATACATGGTGCTATGCATTTATATATAAGACAAATTTTACGAGGAAAGGAAAATCATGAATTTTCTTTCCAAACATTTCCCCCCCCCCCCCATACTTGCATAATATGGTTCAATTTGTTTTTGGCTTCAACGTTTAGTCATAAAAAATTTAAATTGACCTTTTGACAAACTGATCCAAATTTGATACAAGCATTCAAACGTATCAGATTTTTTGGAATCAAGAACAAAATACCAAATATCATATATCTACTATTAAACAATCTATCCATGACGGTTATATTCAAAAATTTGGCAAAGTATTAATTGGTTTTGGTAAAAAGATCATTTTACGCATGTAATTCATTGAGTTTTGTTTTTTTTTCCGATAAGGACAAAATTTTTATACAGTTAAAAAAAATTTTGGTGACAAAACTATGTACAAAATTTTACCCATAAAATTTATGGCTGAATTACCAAGTTCGACTGTTCAATTATTAAATTTCATTTATCCAAATAGTCGCGTATTTAAGTCATCAAGTTTACATACTTGCAAAAGTGGCCCTGACACATATTCAATCTCTTTATGGATTTAATTCAAAATTTAACACGAATTTACAGTTTAAATATAAATCTATGCATCAAATTTTAACATTCTATCGCTTCATCTTCTCAGATTTCAACAGCTGTCTTCAACTGTAACTTAAAAAGTAAAAACCCTTCCAATGACCAGTGGTCGTCTGGAGTCGGGCAAAGTTGCCCCTCTCTTTTCCGGGGTTCTTTGATGTTTGTTCAGTTTACCTACAAATTGCGGGAAGCTCCGGATAGCGTCCACAAACGGAGTTGGTCCAATAGTGGGACAGTTGACGGATTTATGACCATATCTGTAAAGACCACAGGCCGTCGGAATGCGGCTTGAGATAGATAAACTTACGTTTGAAGATTTCTGCCTAATATAAGATACAAATCTACGACTTTCGTGTAAAAGCGATACTTAGAAGTTCATCCATCTATCTGATTTCGATTTCTTGTTTTTATTTTATTTATTTAATTATTTATCAATAGCTAATATAGTAAGTTGATTTATCGTTCTCTTCCATCCTCTCTTTCTAGAGTCAGTGAGTGCAAAAACGTGGAGATACGTTAAAATCCTCTTATCCATAATCTCTCCGTTAAACTCTTCTTATCCATAAATTTGGTACACTGTATAAGAAAAGTATAAAGCGAAAATCCGAAACTATACATTTGCCTTCTATATGTATAAAATTATTTTCAAGTAACGAAAAGAAAAACACAAATTTTGCAAAAGAATTCGCCATTTTAACCAAATAGTAATACTGTCTGGTAAGGACTACTAGAACACATACAATGCGTTTTGATTTCCCCAACCAAAAGATAAAATAAGTAAATAAATAATAAGGAGGCAGTAGTTTCATGAATGAAGCGATGGTCACAAAAGCGGCTTGCAGACAGGTCAAAGAGTAATCCTATACAAGCGGATTCCACTATTGGTTGTGGAAGAACAACAAAGAGGATTACAAATGACGACAGTTAAATAAGAAAGAGACCGAAGCGAATGAAGGAGAAGTAAGACACAAAGCGGAATATTAAAAAAGTGCAATGAATCATTTTTTGTTGCCTTTGGCAATGAAGTTGAAATTGATTTTTCTTTCCTGCTTCAATAATTTATATGAAATCTTGAATGCTAAGATTTATATATTCAAGCATAGATTTCGTGATTCGTACTTCGAAATACAGGCCTTAATTAATTTTTAATTAATTAGTTGAGTTAATGTCTTGTGCGGAAACAACACAGATGCCTTATGTAGACTCTCCAGCCCCTCAACTGTTAAATTAGAAGACAGCTTACAATCAATTGTGCAAGCTATCAAACCATCTGAAAGTGAGGGCAATTTTACAATAGCATTTTTTTCTAGTAATTTACAGGTTAAAATTCTGTCTGGATGCTTTTTAAATTAGTTATTTTGATGTTTAAAAATTGTTTATTATGAATTTGAATGGCAAATCAAATCATGTTCCTTGTTCATATCATTAAAATAACTAATTAGTTGGTTAAATTTACGATTTATTAAATCGATAATGATTCGAAAAGACCCCAGTCATATGACAAAAACGTTATTTTGCATCCTGAATTTATCATGGTGTAATATAGTATTACTCCATCACAAATCCAGGGTATCGAAAAGCTTTAGACATTTTACAAAATTATGAAAAAAAATGTAGCTTTAGAAACTACAACAACTATAATATAGCTTTAGAAACTATAACAACTATAATATAGCTTTAGAAACTAACTTTTAATAAAACCACTAGGTTTAGTTCAAAAACAAAATTAGGGCTGTTCTGGAACAGGCTTCGCCATTCTGAGCTGAAGTTAGTTGACAAAGATGATACCCGAGCAGACATCCTTTCTCCAGATTTCTGCACCAATATGATGACATTTGACCAAGATAGTTGAATGTACATATGCACACACATTCCACATGGTACTATTTCAATGAAACTGGGTTTCGAACTTGCAATTTCCGGCTACGAAACCAAGAAATAAAATTATTGCTAACATTCACAAATATATCTTCGAGAATTTGATGAATCCCCACTTTTAGAAACCTTGAGTTTGAAAAAAAACATTCTAAAATTCTGCCTGTCATAATTGCAATGAGCTAAATGGATCAACTTGATTATGTAATCTTGATATCAAAACTATAGATTCGGTACATATTTTAGTCGAGATCCATTTAAGAAGTATGCTCGTTCGAATGCACGTAATGTTATTACATAAATGAATTCTGACTAACAGTTTTATCACCAAAACAAAAGAGCAATTTCTTAGATTGACAATTTACCGATCTTACTTTCGACGTATGTGTAAATGAGAATATTCCAAAATGCTACTAGCAAAGTAGATGGATGAATTCAAAAAGGTTTTCCTCACAAAACAGAAGATCTTGGCCAAATTTGGAAACCATCAATTCAAAGAGAATAATTATTATGCCGAAATGTATATATTTTCGTCCTGAAAACGCTACAAAGATATACACAAAATACACCATACTACTTTACTACTTACTATAGTACTTTAAAAATACACCAAATGATGGTAATATACCGAAGAGAAGAATCTCATGTAATTCTAATCATCGTCCTTACAAGATGCGCAACATCGATATAAATAAAAATGAATGTTTTTCTGTATGTCTCTTATGCCTTCCTAAACCGTTCATCCGATTACGATGAAATTTGGTCAGCTTATTGTTTACACCTACGGGATGGTTATGTCGATAGTACAATTATCTAAATTTTTTTAAATCGAATCTTAATCGAATCTATTTACCAAAGATTAATCTTCGAATAACTGGGAGACAATAGATTCTATAGAAATGCTAAATCCAAGTTAAAGGTTAATATTTTATAGCTGTAGTTCGCAAATGTCATGCAAGTCATTCTCAGAAATAACTTTATTACAGATTATGCGAGAAAGTTTTAGGGAGACCAACCCGTTTAGTTTTAAATTTTAATTAAAATTTACCGTTTTTCTCCTTTACTACCAAAGATATTGTAGTACAAATAATTTTGCACCATCTTAATTTTCAAAATTTATCTTTCCAACTATATAAACGATTTTATGGTATGAATAGTATTTTCCATGTTTAATAATCAGTTTTTAAAAAAAGTATTTTAATTACATTTTTTAAATTTAAACTTGAGAATACTGAACGAATATTAAGCGTGCCACGAGATATAATAAATAGTTTCTTTCATTACCAATTCTGAAAGAACACCAACACAAGTTTTACAATTCTAAATGAATGTACAAATCTAATGAATAAAAATGATAATTTGTTTGTTTGTATTTACCAGCGGGTGACCGAGCTCCGCTCGGAGAAAACAGGTATCGAAGTTAACTCGAAGATTTAAATTTTCAATTGTGATTTATCAAAACAATACATGCCATAAGAAAATTTGTGAAACCATTGGTGAAAATATAACCAGTTAAAGTGCACCATTGTAAACTATTCTAAACAAAGTTAGAGTTTGGAAAGGGAACTATTCTATACAAAGGTAAAGATTGAAGTGTGTTGAAGTTCAATATTTTTGACAAATTTATTTAGAAAAACCAAACATATATACATACATAAGAAACATATTATAAACCTATAACAGCATAAACATAAAACTTTATTAGTTCGCCATATTGGCTATAGATGGCAGCACGTTACCGCTTGAAAATTTAAGTAGCCATTATGGCGAACTAATAAAGTTTGAAAATATCCTATCTGTAACTCCGAACTGCTCGACCGTAGCGCTTCAAAACCGGCGCCAATCGATTCTTCGTGGCCAAAAACCCCAGACCCCTAAGTTTACCGGAGTTTATTAATTCTGGGGCGATTTTTGACTTGGCAACCATTCCTCGTATTATAGTATTATAGATATACTATCGTACCGTTCATCTTATTTCGATAAAACATTGCAAAATTATTAATTGATTGCACTTAATATTATTTTTTTTCGGTGGCAACAACGAGCCGGGTACCAGCTAGTGTTCTTATAATTAACTACCACGATGCACCAAGGTCAGCCGATTTGGATGGTTGACAGACTTCTTAAACTCTGAACATAACAGATGATACGGGTATAGACATGGTAATGAGATTACTTAGAAATTTGTGCATTACGAAGGTCGCTAGGAGTCACATTGAGGCGTATGAAACGAATTTATTTGCACTATTAATGTTAGTAATGAATTAAGGCATTTTGACGCTCTATGCAGTGCTTATAACGAGGATTCTTTTTTTTTTTAAATTAACTGATCAAGAAATTAGTTCAAAAACTGGTGAAACTTGTCCAATTTTTAACTTGATGGGAAAGTTAATAATTTATTTTAGATTTATTGTTTTTGTTTTCTACATAAAAATGTGTGTTTTCAATATAAATAAATGAATTTATTTATTTACTAATAATATATCATGATTGCTCGATACCTTCGTTTGAACACAAAAGCATTTAAACGGATTTAATGATTTAATAAATGATCTAGTAATTAGATTGAATGGAACTGATGAGAGAATAGTAAATTATACTTGATAGAGCGTAAATATTCCTTTAATCTATATAAATAAAAATGAATGTTTGCCTGTATATCTCTTATGCGCTACCCTACCGCTTATCCGATTACGATAAAAGTTTGAGTACTTATTACTTACACTTATTCGTTTCTGCTGAAAATGGAAAAACAAAAAAAAAAAAAAAAAAACCTTGCCAATCCAAAAGTCTTGAATAATAACGCTAAAAAAATAGAATTAATATTATTTACGCTTCTTCTTTATAGATCAACTTCAATGAATGTATTCATTTCTGATACCTATATAAACATTATTCTTTCTATCATTCCTAATGAAACAAGACAGTTATTTTAAATTTCAAGCGGTATTTCCAAAATTATTTCTTCTGCGGCAGCAACACGCTGGGTATTATATTTCATATCTTTTACTTGGTTAAGTTAATAAGACTTTTTCAATCGACCTGCTCGAGGTTTCTTGTTAGTCAAACGAAAGTTGGTTGTTGGAAGCTTAGATGTTGCTTAGTAGAAAATGACTCCGCGTGGCAATATCTCCATCAAGTTTTGCTTTTCGTTAGCTAAGTGGTTCTAGTGGTAATCATGTCCAACTAAGCGATTGCCATATCTTAGCAAATTGTTAGTTTTGAGGATACAAACATCCCATGCAGATGAAGAGACCAAAAGCCCGCAAGAAGGAAAAAATTCCCTTGTAAATCAAGAATCAGAAATCCCTCCACTTCGTCACTAACCTTTTAAATAAGCCATCATTCGAACGATCCATGAATTAATTACACATAGCCGATATCCATCATTCCAGTCAAAACTACCTAATTGGTCCTAGTGGGCAATCATGTTCCACTAAGCGATTGCTTAATAGATCATTATTGCCATATCGTAGCAATCTGTTAATTTTAGGAATACAAACATCCCATACAGATGAAGAATCCAAAATCCCACAAGAAGGAAAAAAATTCCCACGTAAATCAAGAATCAGAAATCCCCTCTCCCTTCGTCACTAACCTTCTAAATAAGCCATCATTAGAACGATCTATGAATTACACATAGCCGATATCCATCATCCCAAGCAAAACTGCCCTTCCCACACGTATATCTATCACTCCGCGAGGTGTCCAAAGAGTTGTCCGTTTCGCCTCACGTTTGATGGATGGCCGTCGGCCGTGAATTACGGCCATGCAGATCATTTTTATGCCCCCATTAAGCGCTGCAATTTGGGTGTTCGATTGCTTGTTCCACTGGGCGGGCTGAATGAACGGTCAGCGTGGGAGGGGTGGTGTCCTTAGGAAGAAATGAAAGGTTTATTGTTTCGGATGTTTTCGGCAATGAAAAGAGTTTTACGACATCCGTTTCATTTAAAGATTTACCCTTGTTATGATACGCTGCAGAACGACACGGTTTCGAACTTTACCGTAGGAAGGACAACCTGGAATTATTACTCTGGAATATCGTGAAATATGAAGATCACATTTGAAGACAAAGCCAAGAAAGTCTCTGAAGATGTAACCAAGATTTTTTTGAAAATTAAGATAATAAACAGTCTCTGAATAACTACTGCAGTTTTTTGTTGCCGTAAAAAATATTTGTCTGTGTCTCTGTGTACTTATATAGTGGAGAAAAAGAAACTAGCTTAACAATTGCCATTAAAAATATAGCCCTAGTTAAGATTAGTTATATTAACGAACCGTTTAAAGCAACAATAAGTCTACTTTTGGGACGGACCTCATAATTTTGACACCGCACCTCTTCTTTAAACTTCCTATACCAGAAACATCCGATATCTGAAGTCATTACAGAGGAATTCCACAAATGGCCGCTCAAAGTGATACAATACTGAATCTCCATACAAATAACCACTTGACGCTTAAATTGGGCAACCTTTGCTGTTGTGAGCTAAGGAATATGAGGAAGTATAAAACAGTTAAATCATATAATTAGCAGGGAAAAAGTCGCCAGTTTTGATGCGTCATACTTAATAATTGCTTCAACGTCTCACGTCCATTTTAATTTATTTGTCATTTGATAACCAGATACATGAAATAAAAGATTCACTCAGTGTTAAATTTGGAAGTTTTATTCGAGAAAAAATATCACACAATCATGGTTACAGTAAAGTTCGAAATTCAAATTGTTTTCGTGTGTGGCAACACTAGGA